>JASEVX010000003.1:109029370-109417694 GCA_031761405.1 Serripes groenlandicus
GAACACGCCCCGCCCCTGGCAGCCATTTGTGCCTTGACAGAAGTTTTTTTATATATATATAGGAAACAAGCCCTGCCCTCGCATCCTTGATTATAACAGATCTGAATAATGTGAACAATCTTGAAAGAAGAACACAAAGGCAACATGTGTGCAAAATTATTTTCAAATCGGCCAGTACGTTTGGACACGAGATGTTTTAGTTTACCCTATACAACGTAGATAAAAAAACTCTGCTCCTCCTGGCGACATGTTTTCACCGGAACGAACGAACTTGAAAAACTTGAAGAGGCACTGACACAAGGAACATATGTGTCACTTATTTTCAAATTTGCAGACAATACATTTTAGACAAAAATAATGTTTAAGTTTCACCGTTATACATGTAGGAAAACAAGCTCCGCCCCTGGAATCCATGTCTTATAACTGATCGTTAACATATGTGCCAAAAAAATTCAAATTGGCCAGTACTTTCTGTATAAGAAGATTGTTTAAGTTTTAAATAAACACGACACATATATTTTATATATTTATACAAGAGGCCACGCTCACTTTAGCCATATAAAGCCGGCCTCCTGGCGGCCATAGTATCAACCAATCAACATGCATGAAGGAATCTGATAAAGGATCACCCTAGGAACATTTCATTCAAACTTCTTTGAAAATCGCCTTACTCTTTTTGAGGAGAAGATTATAAAGTTTCACTATAGACCATATAAGTAAAAAAGCCCCGCCCCCCTGCCGGCCATGTTTTTCGTCCAAATCAACATGGCTTGAAGGAATCTCGATAGAGGTCGAAGGAATCCTGATAGAGGGTCCCTTAAGGACATGACTTGACAGGAATTTACTAGAGGTCATCCAGGAACATTTCTACAAAATTATTGAAAATCTGCCCAACAGTTTGGGAGTAGAAGAATTTTGAAGTTGTTTTCATTTCGTTGCCATGGAAACCAGAATTCTGCATGGATCCCAAAAATCCTGATGAGGTCATTGAGAGGATGCTTTCTGTGAAGTTTCATCTCAATTGACCCAGTGGTTATGAGGAGAAGATGTTAACGCACGACGCAAGACGCACACCGGACAAAAGGCAATCACAATAACTCACCTTATGCCAAAGCCAGGTGAGCTAATAAGCGAAAGCAAGCTCCGCCTTGCTTTACAACGGATCGGAATAATTCGATCAATCTTGGCAGAGGGCCATCCAAGGCATTTGTGCAATATACGTTTTGAATCGGGCCTGTACTATTGGATTTTTTAAATATTGGCAGTTTTCCCCTCGCCAGATTCGCAGCAGCCAAAGTTCTGCATTAAATGACTTCTGTGATTATGAACAGACCAACTAAGGAACATTCAGGACTGTGCAATTATTTTGTAATCGGTACATTGGTTAGGAGACGTTGTTTGCTAGGCAAACTTCCACAGGCAGACAGACCGCGACGGACAACGAGTGATCACGAAATCTCACACCCCATTTTAGCGTTAAAAGCAATAACTCTGTGTAGATTGTATACACATTTTATTTTATAGTGAAGCTTTCCAGTATGAAGTTTCATTGATTTCAAGTCATTGGTGGCTGAAAAATAGCCTGGACAAAAACCGTAAGAACAGAAATGTTAAGGTCCAATATATCAAACCAGGACGTGTCTATAAGTATGCATATATGCTCTAATTAGTTACGTTACCCATATATTTCATAGAATTCAAGTATGTCCTTCCTGAGAAATAGCCCGAGAACAAAAGTGGACAGATGGCAGAAGAAACGCTTGGACAAAAGGACAAACAGAATGAATCCGCGACAATCATGCTCCCCCCGCATTTCTCGTTCAGGGTTTATAACAAATTAACGTCGGAATCAAACAGCCTCCTTCCACTCGATTCACAGACATGTCCATGTACTCCAATTAATTTGTCTGATGACAAATGCTACCATGTCAAACAAACAAACGTACAGCCCCGTTACTATATCCCCTCTCAAACTCGTTTAGAAGAGAGGATAATAAATCGTTGAAAACTATGCGGTTCGTCATGCTTCACCTGGCTTTTGTTTGTGATGCAGAACTGCTTTCGGCAATCGAAGGTACTGGACCGACGATATCCATTTAATTTGATAGGACTGAAATACTGCATCTATTTTGCATATCGGATCTATACATAATCAGGTGTTTGTATCGATCAAAGTATTACCTTACCAATAAGTGTTCTGTTGTTAAATTATAAATACTGCTGCCTTGAGGTATATATGTCTGTATACTCCATATTGATACTACGAGAACATGATGGAGATAAGAATTTAAATATACTACTATATATGTTTGAGCTGATAAACCCTTTTCCACATGCAGACACTTTCTTTACACCTCTGCAGCCAACAACATTTCGAAACATTGTGACCAACAATTACACTTTTTACCATAAATCATTTCAACTTTTTTTCCCCACTAATCACTTTATAAATATACATGCTATAACAGCTTATAATACTCGCAGTCAGTGTGCTACTCTCCTGAGTCCTACACCAGTACTCGCGGCCCTTTGTGTGGACAAATCTGAATCTTTGAACAAGTTGAAAGAATTCCACCAAAGGAACATTTAAGTGCAGTTGGGTCACTGTATGATAATGGTTTCGGAGCAGATGAATTTAGAAGCTTAACGTTTGTTTTAACCCTTTTCTGACAAGTTCGGCATTAATCGTCTTTTAATGCCGCAGCAACCAAATGTTACATTAAGTTTTTAACATCTGTCGACATTTTGAATGATGACCATCAAAGACACATACCTGCTGACGTTTGCTTGAAATTGGTTCGATGGATAATGAGAAGATATCAGTGAAGCTAAAAAGTAGTTTTAACCCTTTTTCTGCTGCGTTTTGGTTGCTACATGTATGATTTCAATCAACTAATCAATATGGATTGAACGAAATTGATTAGTCAGTCACGGTTAAAACATTCTTGTCCCTACGGATTTATCTTATATTTGACCCTTTTCTGATGCTGCCAGCTTGCCATGTTTTCATCCAATCAATAAGTCTTGAGTACAATTTTATAGGGAGTCACATAAGGAAGACTTCTAGCGAATACCGACAAGCAGATCTAGATAGATAGATAAATACTTATATGACAAGCACATTGGTCATATATATTTACATATGCTTAATACATATACAATACAAAAGGGTCAAGTATAAAAATACTGTATTAATTGTTGTTTCTTTTTGAAAATCAAAAAAAAAAAAAAGAGTCAATGTCAAATAAAGTTCTATATACATCTTATAGTAACAGAATGTAAATGGACTATTTACCAATTCCAGTAGTACAAGTGAGAAAAAGATGTGCTTTCTATAAAGTAAATTGAGAGCTGGAAGAGTTCTTTTCTATTTTGTGTTTTCCAATAATTGTATTAATTTTAGCATACTCTGTCTGACATAATAGAGTTTTTAACAGAATAGATTTTTTAAGAAGTGATCAGAATAGATCTAATTGAGCATTCTGTTCCGTTGATCAAAGAGGCAAAAGAGAAAAATATGAATAATGACCTTAATTCTTTGAACATTAGTTCCTTATTTAGTATATGTGATAAACAATCATAACAATGTGTGTGGTAGTACATGTCATGATAGAACTAGTTAACACTGCTAACACAGGGAGACTAGTTTAACCATTTACAACACGTAGACGACTTTTGATAATATTTGACAAACAAGAGGCCCATGAGGGTCTATGCTCCTACTGGGATGGTTCTGTGCGTCATTTCAATCCAGAGCATGTACATGTATGTATGTGAAGATCGGAGAGTAAATGAGGCTCTGTTGTGTTCACAAGCTCTATTATAGCACTTTTTGTCAATTTTAAGGGCCATAATCCAGTCATGCAAGGGCACATCTGGCTGGTTTTCGAAAGGAACCGAGCTCTCATCAATATTTAACTACTATCTAAGTTTAGTGAAGATCAGATAGTAAATGAGCCTCTATTGTGTTCACAAGCTGATATTATTGCAATTTTGGCAATGCAAGGGCCATAATCCAGCCTTGCAATTTCAAGGGCGGTAATCCAGTTTTGCATGGGCGGATCTGGCTGGTTAGCGAAGAACTGAGCTCTCATGGATATCTAACTATACTGTATAAGTTTGATGAAGATCCAATCAAAACGGAAGACTTTATCGCGTTCACAAGCTGTATTATAGCAATTTTGACAACTGGTTTTGAAAGGAACCAAGCTCTCATCAATATTGAACTACTATCTAAGTTTGGCTGAAGATCAGATAGTAAATGGAGCCTCTATTGTGATCACACAAGCTCTATTATACGCCATTTGACAATTTCAAGGCCATAATCCAGTCTTGCATGGGCGGATCTGGCTGGTTTGCGAAAGAACCGAGCTCTCATGGATATCTAATTACTGTATAAGTTTGATTGAGATACAATCAAAACTGAAGACTGGATCGCATCACAAGCCTATCTGTTTACGGACGCTACGGACAGACAGACGCACGGACACAACATAACGGCATAAGCTATTCTGGCAATTGGCCAGTAGAGCTAAAAACAGAACATCTTTTTAATAAGAAGGTTCTCCTTTTGACACTTTTCTTTTCAATTCTATTTAAATGATAAGAATGTGTTCACATAAGTTACTATATTTCAAGCAGATATTTCAAAGTTGTATGCTGCCGATTTGTTGTACAAATGTTTGAGGGAAATAAACACATATTTACGGCCTTTTGAAAACATAGTGACAAAGAAGAAATTGCTCAAACGAGCAATTTCTCCTTTTGCCACAATGTTTTCCGCTCTTTAGTCATAGGTTATCAATCAATTATAGAGATTTTTCTATTTTTTGATAAAATATGTTCAAAGTCTTCTGCTGCAGAATGTTGTTGGAGTTGCTTTGAAAACATCAACTGGTTAAATCTGGACAATCAGAAGAATTATTTTGACACAAAAGGATCCTTTGCTAAGAATGATACTTGCATCAGGGAAATGTCTGACTTCCTTGGATTTTGTAAGTGACTTTTCTTTCTTAATTACATCACATCTAGATTGTTCTGGCCAATAACGACATCTTTTGCCTTACCCTAAACACATGCGGTATCACTTAACAAGAGTCTGATAGAGTATGGTAAAGTCTGGTAGAATCTGAAGGTCAAAATCTACCATTACGTCACTATTTTGTTGTAAATTTATATAGAAATGAATGAATTAAAGTGTAATTGCATCATATAAATAAAAACAATTCATGTATTTTTCTATTTTAGTTTAGTTTTGTATGTGGTATTCGTTAAAATGGAGACGTCCAGACATCTACCAGACTGTACCAAGACTCTGTTTAGTGCATACTCAAACAAATGCATTACATGTAAGAGTTTTCAAAACAATAAATGTTGAAACACCTGAATACAAACTCAATATATGACTTGGTAACTTGACTCAACTTAGAATAGTAGAATGAATCAACCATGCTACGAGATTCTAATATCAACAACCTATATTAGGAAAACGACTGTAAAACTTGTAAGTATTTCAACCTTACCTGTCATTTCTTGTAACCGAATCTCACTGAAATTGCGAACAGGAACCAAAGAGGACCTGCAACATAATCAAAGCACTGAATGGATGATTATGTCAGATGTCACTAGAAATCATATATTACTGATTCAATTTATTATCCTACCAATCTTTTATGGCGGATAATCAGATACATGTATTTAAAAGGTTTTACAAGTCTAACAGCATAATATTAGTATCCTGAAGACAGCCAGAACTAAGATTCCCCGAAATTCTGATTTTTTATAGTGATGCATTGTCTATCTGTATGTCTCTTCCTCTGTCTGTCTCCCCTGTGTCTCTCTGTGTTCCTCTGTCTCTCTGTATCTCTCTGTGTTCCTATGTCTCTCTGTTCCTATGTCTCTCTGATTCTCTGTCTGCCCTCTCTCTCTCTCACTCTCTCTCCTCTCTCCTCCCTCTCCCCTCCATCCTCCCTCCCTCCACCTCCCCCTCTCTCTCTCTCTCTCTTTCTCTCTCTATCCTCTGTGTATATCTCTCTTTTTCTCTCTCTCTCTCTCTCTTTCTCTCTCTGTATCTCTGATTATGTCTTGCTCTCTTTCTCTCTCACTAGTATATATCTCTCTTGTATATTATACATGTCTCTCTCTCTCTCTCTCTCTCTCTCTCTCTCTCCTTTTCTCTCGCTCTGTCACTCCCCATCCCACTCTCTTGCTCTGTCTCTTTGTCTGTCTGTCCTGTCTCACTCCCTCTTTGTTTACTCTCTCAGTAACCAGTAAATAAATGTCAAAAAGTACAGTAATCATAGATCAGGCCATTTGTCAGGTATCAATTATTCTGTTGTTATCGAGTTGAAGAATTTGTACTTATAAGAGTGCTTTTCAAAACCAGAAAATAAGAACTCTAGGATGTTAATCTATATCAGATATAGCACCCAGCAATTCAGAAAGAATTTGAACAGCAGTATGGTCGTAAATTTTGCACGTCACTCATAAATATCACTTCACCAGAGTCCTGCATAATATCTACACCGTCGTGAAAATGTCATGGTTAATTATGTGCCACCCTTCTGTCGATTTTTCCTGAGTCATGGAACATCACGCATTCAGAAACCCACTGGAGCAATGACGAAACAATGCTTCTCTTTATAGACAAAATGATCATCCCCTAAATCGAATCCATACAGAGAAACTCTCCCCAAGTATCCCTCGCATTGAGTGATACAACTGTTTCCGCAATGTTTTACCATGCTGATAATAATGATTTGACTTGGCGCAGGCTAGCACGCCTGCACAGGCGAGACGTATCACTATGTCTTACGAGATTTATACCGTACCGGACCGGTGATAAGGAAATGTGTAAATATGTAAAAGTATGCTGTAAATATATTGCCAAATGTTCTCACGTAGCTTTTAACAACACACAATTTGAATTAAATATGTTTGTTATCTTTCGATCAGTCTCATTTGGATCTCAGTCACAATTCTCAGGTAATACGATGTGAATCAAAACTAGAAATACTGTGAGCAAAGCTCACTGAAGAATACCCCCCGCTCCCCTCCAAAGCATTGGATACAATGGTAAAGTATTCTACTTTGATGTTGAAATTCCAAATGTCTTTCTGATCACATAAATATCGAATGTTACATAATTGATTAAATTTTTAATTGTGTTCTTGGTTAGACATGTTTGATATACCATTTGTGTTTAAAATTCAATCCAGAACTCAAATAGAAAATATCATGTCACAATGGTATCTACATATGATGTGTAACCTTCATGTTAAAGTTTGAACCAACCCATTGAGCCGTTTAGGAGAAGTAGTGCTTACAAGAATGTGGAGGTATGTGCACAGGAGTCCCTCGCAGGTAACCCTCTAAGTTGAATTATCTCCCCTTGGAAGAATCCAAAACGTATGATCTTCCTTCATGCATATCTACATATGATGTGTAACCCTTCATGTAAAGTTTGAACCAAATCCATTGAGCCGTTTAGGAGGAGTAAGTGCTTACAAGAAATGTGGAGGTATGTGCACAGGAGTCACTTGCAGCTTAGTTGAATTACTCTCCCCCTTGAAGAATCCGAGGCGTATGATCTTCCTTCATGCATATCTACATATGATGTGTAACCTTCATGTAAAGTTTGAACCAAATGCATTAAGCCGTTTAGGAGGAGTAGTGCTTTACAAGACACTGTGGATGTATGTGCCACAGTGAGTCCCTCGCAGGTAACCTCTAAGTTGAATTATCTCCCCTTGAAGAATCCGAGGCGTATGATCTTCCTTCAGGCATATCTACATATGATGTGTAACCTTCATGTAAAGTTTGAACCAAATCATTGAGCCGTTTAGGAGGAGTAGTGCTTAAAGAAATGTGGAGGTTTACTGTGCACAGGAGTCCCTCGCAGCTAAGTTAAATTATCTCCCCTTGTAAGAATCCGAGGCATATGATCTTCCTTCATGCATATCTACATATGATGTGTAAACTTTCATGTAAAGTTTGAACCAAATCCAATAAGCCGTTTAGGAGGAGTAGTGCTATACAAGAAATGTGGATGTATGTGAACAGGAGTCCCTCGCAGCTAAGTTGAATTTTCTCCCCCTTGAAGAATCCAAGGCGTATGATCTTCCTTCATGCATATATACAACTATGATGTGTAACCCTTCATGTAAAGTTTGAACCCAAATCCATTGAGCCGATGAGGAGGAAGTAGTGCTTACAAGAAATGTGGAGTATGTACACAGGAGTCCCTCCCAGGTAACCTCTAAGTCTAAATTATCTCCCCTTGAAGAATCCGAGGCATATGATCTTCTTCATGCATATCTACATATGATGTGTAACCTTCATGTAAGTTTGAACCCAATCCATTGAGCCGTTAAGGAGGAGTAGTGCTTACAAGAAATGTGGAGTATGTGCAACAGGACGTCCCTCGCAGCTAAGTTGAATTATCTCCCCTTGGAAGAATCTGAGGCGTATGATCTTCCTTCATGCATATTTACATATGATGTGTAACCTTGATGTAAAGTTGAACCAAATCCATTGAGCCGTTTAGGAGAAGTAGTGCTTACAAGAAATGTGGAGGTATGTGCACATACATCCACAGTTCTTGTAAGCACTACTCCTCCTAAACGGCTTAATGCATTTGGTTCAAACTTTACATGAAGGTACACATCATATGTAGATATGCATGAAGGAAGATCATACGCCTCGGATTCTTCCCAAGGGAAGATAATTCCAACTAAGCTGCAAGTGACTCCTGTGCACATACCTCCACATTTCTTTGTAAGCACTACTCCTCCTAAACGGCTCAATGGATTTGGTTCAAACTTTACATGAAGGTTACACATCATATGTAGATATGCATGAAGAAGATCATACGTTTTGGATTCTTCCAAGGGGAGATAATTCAACTTAGAGGTTACCTGCGAGGGACTCCTCGTGCACATACCTCCACATTTCTTGTAAGCACTACTCTCTCCTAAACGGCTCAATGGGTTTGGTTCAAACTTCTACAATGAAGGTTACACATCATATGTAGATACCATTGTGACATGATATTTTTCTATTTGAGTTTCTGGATATTGAATTTTAAACACAAATGGTATACAAACATGTCTAACCAAGAACACAATTAAAAATTTAATCAATTGTAACATTCGATATTTATGTGATCAGAAAGACATTTGGAATTTCAACATCAAAAGTAGAAACTTTACCATTGTATCCAATGCTTTTGGAGGGAGCGGGGGGTATTCTTCAGTGAGCTTTAGCTCACAGTATTTCTAGTTTTGATTCACATCGTATTACCTGAGAATTGTGACTGAATCCAAATGAGACTGATCGAAAGATAACAAACATATTTAATTCAAATTGTGTGTTGTTAAAGCTACGTGAGAACATTTGCAATATATTTACAGCCAATACCATTTTACACTATTTACACATTTCCCTTATCACCGAGTCCGCGTACGGTATAAATCTCGTTAAGACATAGTGACTACGTCTCGCCTGTGCAGCGAGCTAGCCTGCGCCAAGTCAAATCATTATTATCAGCATGGTAAAACATTGCCGGAAACAGTTGTATCACTCAATGCGCAGGGATACTTGGGGAGAGTTTCTCGTATGGATTCGATTTAGGGTATGATCATTTTGTCTATAAGAGAAGCATTGTTTCGTCATTGCTCCAGTGGGTTTCTGAATGCGTGATGTTCCATGACTCAGGAAATCGACAGAAGGGTGGCACATAAATTAACCAATACATTTTCACGACGTGTAGATATTATGCAGGACTCTGGTGAAGTGATATTTATGAGTGACGTGCAAATTTACGACCAATACTGCTGTTTCAAATTCTTTTCTGAATGCTGCGGTGCTATATCTGATATAGATTAACATCCTAGAGTTCTTATTTTCTGGCTATTGAAAAGCACTCTTATAAGTACAATTCTTCAACTCGATAACAACAGAATAATTGATACCCTGAACAAATGGCCTGATCTATGATTACTGCTACTTTTTGACATTTATTTACTGGTTACTGAGAGAGTAAACAAGAGGGAGTGAGACAGACAGACCAGACAAAAGAGACAGAGCAAGAGAGTGGGCATGGGACGCAAAGTGACAGAGCGAAGAGAAAAGGAGAGAGAGAGAGAGAGAGAGAGACGAGAGAGAGAGACATGTATAATATACAGAGAGATATATACTAGTGAGAGAGAAGAGAGCAAGACATAATCAGAGATACAGAGAGAGAAAGAGAGAGAGAGAGAGAGAAAAGAGAGATATACACAGAGATAGAGAGAGAAGACGAGAGAGAGAGAGAGGGGGTGAGGTGGAGGCGGAGGGAGGATGGAGGGAGAGAGGGAGAGAGAGAGAGAGAGAGAGAGAGAGAGAGGGCAGACAGAGAATCAGAGAGACATAGGAACAGAGAGACATAGGAACACAGAGAGATACAGAGAGACAGAGGAACACAGAGAGACACAGGGAGACAGACAGAGGAAGAGACATACAGATAGACAATGCATCACTATAAAAAATCAGAATTTCGGGAAATCTTAGTTCTGGCTGTCTTTCAGGATACTAATTATTATGCTGTTAGACTTGTAAAACCTTTTAAATACATGTATCTGATTATCGCCATAAAAGCATTGGTTAGGATATAAAATTGAATCAGTAATATATTGATTTCTAGTGACATCTGACATAACTCATCCATTCAGTGCTTTGATTTAAGTTGCAGGTCCTCTTTTGGTTCCTGTTCGCAAATTCAGTGAGATGTCGGTTACAAGAAATGACAGGTAAGTCTGAAATACTTACAAGTTTTACAGATCGTCTTTCCCTAATATAGGTTGGTTGATATATAGAAATCTCGTAGCATGATTGATTCATTCTACTATTCTAAGTTGATCAAGTTACCAAGGTCATATATGAGTTGCTATTCAGGTGTCTTCAACATTTATTGTTTTGAAAACTCTTACATTGTAATGCATTTGTTTGAGTATCACTAAACAGAGTCTGGTACAGTCTGGTAGAGTCTGGACGTCTCCATTTTAACGAATACCACATACAAAACTAAACTAAAATAGAAAAATACATGAATTGTTTTTATTTATATGATGCAATTACACTTTAATTCATTCATTTCTATATAAATTTACAACAAAATAGTGACGTAATGGTATATTTGACCTTCAGATTCTACCAGACTTTACCATACTCTATCAGACTCTTGTTAAGTGATACCGCATGTGTTTAGGTAAGCAAAAATGTCGTTATTGCCAGAACAATCTAGATGTGATGTAATTAAGAAAGAAAAGTCACTTACAAAATCCAAGGAAGTCAGACATTTCCCTGATGCAAGTATCATTCTTAGCAAAGGATCCTTTTGTGTCAAAATAATTCTTCTGATTGTCCAGATTTAACCAGTTGATGTTTATCAAAGCAACTCCAACAACATTTCTGCAGCAGAAGACTTTGAACATATTTTATCAAAAAATAGAAAATCTCTATAATTGATTGGATAACCTATGACTAAAAGCGGAAAACATTGTGGCAAAAGGAGAAATTGCTCGTTTTGAGCAATTTCTTCTTTTGTCACTATGTTTTCAAAAAGCCGTAAATATGTGTTTATTTCCCCTCAAACATGTACAACAAATCGGCAGCATACAACTTTGAAAATATCTGCTTGAAATATAGTAACTTATGTGAACACATTCTTTATCATTAAATAGAATTGAAAAGAAAAAGTGTCAAAAGGAGAACCTTCTTATTAAAAAGATGTTCTGTTTTTAGCTCTACTGGCCAAATGCCAGAATAGCTTATGCCGTTATGTTGTGTCCGTGCGTCTGTCTGTCCGTGCGTCCGTAAACAATAGCTTGTGAATGCGATCCAGTCTTCAGTTTTGATTGTATCTCAATCAAACTTATACAGTAATTAGATATCCATGAGAGCTCGGTTTCTTTCGCAAACCAGCCAGATCCGCCCATGCAAGACTGGATTATGGCCCTTGAAATTGTCAAAATGGCTATAATAGAGCTTGTGAACACAATAGAGGCTCCATTTACTATCTGATCTTCACCAAACTTAGATAGTAGTTCAATATTGATGAGAGCTTGGTTCCTTTCAAAAACCAGTTGTCAAAATTGCTATAATACAGCTTGTGAACGCGATAAAGTCTTCCGTTTTGATTGTATCTTCATCAAACTTATACAGTATAGTTAGATATCCATGAGAGCTCAGTTCCTTTCGCTAACCAGCCAGATCCGCCCATGCAAAACTGGATTACCGCCCTTGAAATTGCAAGGCTGGATTATGGCCCTTGCATTTGCCAAAATTGCAATAATATAGCTTGTGAACACAATAGAGGCTCCATTTACTATCTGATCTTCACTAAACTTAGATAGTAGTTAAATATTGATGAGAGCTCGGTTCCTTTCGAAAACCAGCCAGATGTGCCCTTGCATGACTGGATTATGGCCCTTAAAATTGACAAAATTGCTATAATAGAGCTTGTGAACACAACAGAGCCTCATTTACTCTCCGATCTTCACCATACATACATGTACATGCTCTGGATTGAAAATGACCACAGAACCATCCCAGTAGAGCATAGACCCTCATGGGCCTCTTGTTTGTCAAATATTATCAAAAGTCGTCTACGTGTTGTAAATGGTTAAACTAGTCTCCCTGTGTTAGCAGTGTTAACTAGTTCTATCATGACATGTACTACCACACACATTGTTATGATTGTTTATCACATATACTAAATAAGGAACTAATGTTCAAAGAATTAAGGTCATTATTCATATTTTTCTCTTTTTGCCTCTTTTGATCAACGGAACAGAATGCTCAATTAGATCTATTCTGATCACTCTAAAAAATCTATTCTTTTAAAAACTCTATTATGTCAGACAGAGTATGCTAAAATTAATACAATTATTGAAAACACAAAATAGAAAAGAACTCTTCCAGCTCTCAATTTACTTTATAGAAAGCACATCTTTTTCTCACTTTACTACTGGAATTGGTAAATAGTCCATTTACATTCTGTTTACTATAAGATGTATAAGAACTTTATTTGCATTGACTCTTTTTTTTTTTTTTTGATTTTCAAAAAGAAACAACAATTAATACAGTATTTTTTATACTTGACCCTTTTGTATTGTATATGTATTAAGCATATGTAAATATATATGACCTATGTGCTTGTCAAATAAGTATTTATCTATCTATCTAATCTGCTTGTCGGAATTCGCTAGAAGTCTTCCTTATGTGACTCCCTATAAAAATGTACTCAAGACTTATTGATTGGATGAAAACATGGCAAGCTGGCAGCATCAGAAAAGGGTCAAAATATAAGATAAATCCGTAGGACAAGAATGTTTTAACCGTGACTGACTAATCAATTTCGTTCAATCCATATTGATTAGTTGATTGAAAATCATACATGTAGCAACCAAAACGCAGCAGAAAAAGGGTAAAACTACTTTTTAGCTTCACTGATATCTTCTCATTATCCATCGAACCAATTTCAAGCAAACTTCACAGGTATGTGTCTTTGATGGTCATCATTCAAAATTGTCGACAGATTTAAACTTAATGTAGACATTTGGTTGCTGCGGCATTAGAAAGACGATTAATGCCCGAACTTGTCAGAAAAGGGTTAAAACAAACGTTAAGCTTCTAAATTCATCTGCTCCGAAACCATTATCATACAGTGACCCAACTGCACTTAAATGTTCCTTTGGTGGAATTCTTTCAACTTGTTCAAAGATTCAGATTTGTCCACACAAATGGCGCGAGTACTGGTTAGGACTCCAGGAAGTAGACACTGACTGCGATTATTATAAGCTGTTATAGGCATGTATATTTATAAAGATTAGTGGGAAAAAAAGTTGAAAATATTATGGTAAAAGGTGTAATTGTTGGTCACAATGTTTCGAAATGTTGTTTGCTGCAGAGGTGTAAGAAAGTGTCTGCATGTGGAAAAGGGTTTATCAGCTCAAACATATATATATATATTAATTCTTATCTTCCATTCTGTTTCAGTATCAATATGGAGTATACAGACATATATACCTCAAGCAGCAGTATTTATAATTTAACCAACAGAACACTTATTGGTAAGGTAATACTTTGATCGATACAAACACCTGATTATGTATAGATCCGATATGCAAAATAGATGCAGTATTTCAGCCAATCAAATTAAATGGATATCGTCGGTCCAGTACCTTCGATTGCCGAAAGCAGTTTCTGCATCACAAACAAAGCCAGGTGAAGCATGAGAACCGCATAGTTTTCAACGATTTATTATCCTCTCTTCTAAACGAGTTTGAGAGGGGATATAGTAACGGGGCTGTACGTTTGTTTGTTTGACATGGTACATTTGTCAACAGACAAATTAATTGGAGTACATGGACATGTCTGTGAATCGAGTGGAAGGAGCTGTTTGATTCCGACTTAATTTGTTATAAACCCTGAACGAAATGCGGGGGAGCATATTGTCGCGGATTCATCTGTTTGTCCTTTTGTCCAACATTCCTTCTGCCATCTGTCCCACTTTTGTTCCGGGCTATTTCTCAGGAAGGACAAACTTGAATTCTATGAAAATATATGGGTAACGTAACTAATTAGAGCATATATGCATACTTATAGACACGTCCTGGTTTGATATATTGACCTTAACATTTCTGTTCTTACGGTTTTTGTCCAGGCTATTTTTCAGCCACCAATGACTTGAAATCAATGAAACTCAACTGGAAGCTTCACTATAAAAATAAAATGTGTATACAATCTACACAGAGTTATTGCCTTTTTAAGCTAAAATGGGGTGTGAGATTTTCGTGATCACTCGTTGTCCGTCGTCGTCTGTCTGCCTGTGGAAGTTTGCCTACAAACAACTTCTCCTAAACCAATGTACCGATTACAAAATAATTGCACAGTCCTGAATGTTCCTTAGTTGGACCTGTTTCATAATCACAGAAGTCAATTTAATGCAGAACTTTGGCTGCTGCGAAATCAGGCGAGGGGAAAACTGCCAATATTTAAAAAATCCAAAAGTACAGGCCCGATTCAAAACGTATATTGCACAAATGCCTTGGATGGCCCTCTGCCAAGATTGATCGAATTATTCCGATCCGTTGTAAAGCAAGGGCGGAGCTTGCTTTCCTTATTAGCTCACCTGAGCTTTGCATAAGGTGAGTTATTGTGATTGCCTTTTGTCCGGTGTGCGTCTTGCGTCGTGCGTTAACATCTTCTCCTCAGTAACCACTGGGTCAATTGAGATGAAACTTCACAGAAAGCATCCTCTCAATGACCTCATCAGGATTTTTGGGATCCATGCAGAATTCTGGTTTCCATGGCAACGAAATGAAAACAACTTCAAAATTCTTCTTCTCCCAAACTGGTTGGCAGATTTTCAAATAATTTTGTAGAAATGTTCCTTGGATGACCCTCTATAAAATTCCTTCAAGTCATGTTCCTTAAGTGACCCTCTATCAGATTCCTTCGACCCTCTATCAGATTCCTTCAAGCCATGTTGATTGGACGAAAAACATGGCCGTCAGGGGGCGGGGCTTTTTTTACCTTATATGGCTATAGTGAAAACTTTAAAAATCTTCTCCTCCAAAAGAGTAAGGCCGATTTTCAAAGAATTTTGAAGAAATGTTCCTAGGGTGACCCTTTATCAGATTCCTTCATGCCATGTTGATTGGTTGATACTATGGCCGCCAGGAGGGCCGGGCTTATATGGCTAAAGTGAGCGTGGCCCTCTTGTATAAATATATAAATATATGTGCGTGTTTATTTAAAACTTAAACAATCTTCTTATACAAAAGTACTGGCCAGATTTGAATTTTTTTTGGCACAAATGTTAACGATCAGTTATAAGACATGGATTCCAGGGGGCGGAGCTTGTTTTCCTTACATGTATAACGTGAAAACTTAAACAATATTTTTGTCTAAAAGTACTGGCCAAATTTGAAAATAAGTTGACACATATGTTCCTTGTGTCAGTGGCCCTCTTCCAAGATTTTTCAAATGATTTCGTTCCGTTGAAAAACATGGTCGCCAGGGAGCAGAGATTTTTTTATCTATAGTTGTATAGGGTAAACTTAAAACATCTTCGTGTCCAAACGTACTGGCCCGATTTGAAAATAATTTTGCACACATGTTCCTTTGGTGATCTTCTTTCAAGATTGTTCACATTATTCAGATCTGTTATAAACATGGATGCGAGGGGCAGGGCTTGTTTTCCTTATATATATATAAAAAAACTTCTTGTCAAGGCACAAATGGCTGCCAGGGGGCGGGGCTTGTTCTACTTATTGGCATATATTGTGAAAACTTAAACAAATAATTTGGCACAACTGTTCCTTGAATGACCCTCCAATATCTTTCACATTATACTGATTCATTGAAAAACATGGCCACCAGGGGTTGGACTTGTTTATCCTTTGTGATATATAGTTAACAAAAATCATCTGGTACAAACATATAGGCCTGATTTTAAAATAAGTTGGCACCAATGTTCCTTGGGGGGATTGTTGAAATTATTCCGATCTGTTGAAAAAGATGGCCGCCAGGGGGCAATGCTTGTTTTCCTTGTATGAATATCGTATGAACATTGAAAACTGTGATTGCTATTCAATCAGGTGAGTTATTTAGGACTATCATAGTCCTCTTGTATGTATGCATTGTGAAAACTTAAAAAAGATCTCGTACAAAAACGTTGGGCCGATTAGAAATAATTAGACTCAAATGTTCCTTGGGAGACCCTCTACCAAGATTGTTAAAATTATTACGATCCATTGATGAATATGACCACAAGGGGGCGGTGCTTGTTTTCCTTGTATACATATCGTAAGAACAATGTCAACTGTGATTTCTATTTAATCAGGTGAGCGATTTAGGACCATCAAAGTCCACTTGCATAATTTCTGTTCGTTCCACTTTTGTCAAGGCTATTTCTCAGCAATCACTGACTTGGATGCATTGCCATTGTATGGGAAATTTCACTAACAAGAAAAGATTTTTTATTCTGGCTATTTCACAGCAACTTTATGGAAAGCTTCACTAAGAAAGATGTGCATAATTAATATCATCATGTTCGATTGCTTTTCTCAGATTTATTGCCCTTTTATATAATTTTATATTTATTTATTTTATGCCAATAAGACTAGAACGTGAGTACACGCGGTCTTATATGTACTGCTTTATATAGGGATACATGTATGGGTTAAATGTATATGTTATGCTTCTTTTTTGTAAATACACCTTCACTTAATTATTGTTAATATGTAAACTGTCACATTCTATTAAGGTTTGTAGATATATGTATATCAATAACCTATAACTCTTTATTCTAACATATTTTCGAAAACATTGTGAGCAAAGACGATCATATAATTAACGCCGTCGTCGCCGTATTTCCAAATCGGACTATCCCGTCTTATATTTGCCATTACTTGTATATTCTGGGAAAGATCTTGAAGCATCAGGCGAGAAGTGAAGATGGAGACCAAACTGTTTATATATATAAATATACACGGGTTGATCTTGACCTGCACTTATCGCGTGTGACATACAACTCGTCTACGAGCGACGAGGGGTTAAAAAGAAACTATTTTGTGGGTTAAATATTTATTTTTGTAATTCTCTTCTGTTAATCTTTATTCTCTTAGTTATGTAAATTTGTATATGCTATAAAACAAGTATGTTTTAATGCAATAAAATATATATATATATAATATGACGTAGGAAATTGTCCGGGCTTATTATAAACAATCATCAGTCGAATCCAATAAAACTTAATTGGAAGCTTCACTAACAAGAGAAGATTCGCATATTACCACCATGTTTCGGCTTAATGATTATTCATAGAGTTATGGCCATTTGAATTTATATATAGTATGATATGAAACCATGTTTAGATCACCTAGAGCCAAATGCTGATCACTTTTTGTCCGTCGTCCTTCTGTCGTTAACTTTTTGCTTAAAACATAATCTTCTCCTAAACCACAGGACCAATTTCATCCAAACTTTACAGGAATGTTCCTTTGGTGGCCTTCTTTCGAAATTGTTCAAAGATTTAAATTCTATTGAGAGCTTTGTTATTGGACTTTGGTTGCTGCGGCATCAGAAAGGGGGCAAAATGTCCAAACTTTAAAAATATTCTCCTCTGAATCTGCATGTCAGATTCCAATATAGTTTATCCCAGTCAATGTGGTTTATTAGCTCACTTGCACGTAGTGCCTGTGAGCTTATGTTATGGTGTGTTGTCTGCCGTCCTTCAACCTTTTTCTTTGAATGACTTCTCCTGAAGAGCTGGAAGTCAAAGGGTCATGATAATTGCCCAGGTGGTACCTGGGATAGAGTGCTATAAAGTTTCCTCAAATAAATAACATTGACCCGCTCTCAAGGTCAAAAGGGTCAAAAGGGTCAAATTTATGAAAACCTTTAAACAACTTCTTCTAATTAACCAGGAGGCCCAGAGTGATGATATTTTGATCGTAGATACCTGGCATGAAATGCTATATAGCTTCCTCCAATAAATGACCTTGGCCTACTTTCAAGGTCACTAGGGTCAACTATATGAAAACCTTTAAACAACTTCCTCTGAATAACCAGGAGGCCCAAAGTGATGATATTTTGCCAGTAGATACCTGGCTATATAGTCTCTTCCATAAATGACCTTTACCTACTTTCAAGGTCACAAGGCTCAAATATATGAAAACCTTTAAACAACTTCTTCGGAATAACCAGGAGGCCCAGAGTGATGATATTTTGCCAGTAGACACCTAGCATGAAATGCTATATAGTTTCCTTCAATAAATGATCTTGACCTACTTTCAAGGCCACATAAGTCAAATATATAAAAATCTTTAAACATGTACTTCTTCTGAATAAACAGGAGGTCCAGAGTGATTATATTTGACCAGTAAGTACCTGGGATATAGTGCTATGAAATTTCCTCAAATGGATGATATTGTTCTGTAGCATCCTTGCGCACAAGAGACTCAATGTTGCATAAACTCCTTAACAATGGGTAAAAAGATATGAACCAGTTTCGGTCTGGATAATTCCAGTGCAAAACCAACCTAACATATACATGCAAGGATGAACCCTTCTAAAGGACATATGTCCAGTACAGGAAACCAGAGACAACTCATTTTACTTCATCTTTAGAACAAATTAAGTAATCTAGATAATTTAGTGTGGAGCATTCTTCACCATAGAATACTCGCGATGTGGAATTCTTTAAAAATTCACTTTTCTTTAGAACATTAATATTTTTTGTTAAAAGAATGAATGAGTTGATTTATAAAGATGGTATAATATATATATTTCAAACAAGGCAAAACAATGATGCCACCAATAATTAATTTTCATTTAAAATAATCAGAAAATGTACATACAGATGTGCTTGTTTTTTGCTTTGCATTATAATTTGACACTCAGTATAGTTCTCATTGTAAAATTGATAAGCATAGATTGCACTTATTGGCTTCTCGCATAGTTCATTCACATTTAATTCTAAGTATTGCCAAAATATTTAACCCTTTCCCACATGTGTACAGCAAATTTGCAGCAGATGCATTTGAAAACACTTAGGCAAAATTATTGAAATTATCAATAACTAAAAAATGCTCAACTATTGCATAATATATAGAATTGAAGAACACATTGTAGTAACAGAGAAACTACCCAGATGAGCAATTCTCCTTCGCTCAAACTGTTAGAATGTGTCTATTTGTTGGAAAGGATTAACAATGCTTTGGGTTTCTTAGAACTTTAAAAGACATTAAACAAAACCGTTAACAGTGTGTGAGGACAGACACGAATATCATAACATAAACTCTACTCAGATTATGCAAGTGAATGTCCAAAGTATCCACAACATAACGTTTGTTATTTTGCAAACCATTGAGACGTAAGCTATAATGATTTAAAAGAAATTTTAAATTAAGTTTATTTCATAATGGCATTCATCTTCAATTGAATAATTTCAGAAGAAAGATAAAATCACGATCAGCTATGTTAAACCAATTCAATAAAACTTTTTAAGTATAGAATAGTCAAAAGCAAGATTGTGTCACAATAAAGGCTTGTGAACCTTGATAAAGGACATAATGTGAATGGCTCAGTTATTTAGTCAGAAAGTTCTCTGAATTGGCTAGCAAAAGCACGAATCAACTGCACATGCAATCATATTTAGTTGGACTTCGGTAATTGACCATTTCCTTCTTGTTAGAGACGGACTTAATATTTTACACACACAATGTGTCTTTGTCAAAGCAAAGGACACACATAATATAATTACATATACTTATGAACACTTCTGGCCTTAAGTCAGATTATCGTCGTTGTTATTTCTGTATTGTAGCTATGATTTTGATATTTATCCTAGTATTTTTGGGTAAGGTGAAGTTGGTGTCTAGTGTCTAGTATCTAGTATCGTTTAGCATAAACGATACTGGCAACCAGAATCTAGTATCGTTTATCATAAACGATACTGGCAACCAGACACTAGTGTCGTTTAAGGAACTAGATATATAATTTTCAATTTCAGACTCCAGTGTCGTTTAACACTAAACGACACTGGCAACCAGACACTAGTATCGTTTAAGGAACTGGATATATTGATAACTCGAACATATCGATATCTCGAACATACCGATAACTCAAACACATCGATATCTCGAATACATTGATAAAACGAATGTTTTTAACTTGAACATATTGACAACTCGAAGATATCGATATCTCGAACCTTTCGATATCTCGAACTTTTCGATATCTCGAACTTTTCGATATCTCGAACATTTCGATATCTCGATTATTTTTCAATATCTCTAACTTTATATATCTCGAACTTTTCGATATCGATATTTTCGAGATATTGAAAAGTTTGAGATCTCGAAAAGTTCGAGATATCGAAAAATAATGGAGATATCGAAAAGTTCGAGATATCGTTGGAGATATCGAAACATTCGAGATATCCAAAGGTTCGAGATATTGATAGGTTCGACATATCGAAAAGTTCGAGATATCGAATGGTTGCATGGAAATATTGTTGGAGATATCGAAAAATTCCGAGATATCGAAATTTTGAGATATCGGAAAGTTCGAGATATCGGAAAGTTCGAGATATCGGAAAGTTCGAGATATCGAAAAGTTCGCGATATCGAAAGGTTCGAGATATCGTATTGTTACAGATATCGAAAAGTTCGAGATATCGAAAAGTTCGAGATATCGAAAGGTTCGAGATATCGATATGTTCAAGTTGTCAAAATGTTCAAGTTAAAAACATTCGTTTTTTCAATGTATTCGAGATATCGATGTGTTCGAGTTATCGGTATGTTCGAGATAGGAACTAGATATATAATTTTCAATTTTCTGACTCCAGTGTCGTTTAACACTAAACGACACTGGCAACCAGACACTAGTGTCGTTTAAGAAACTAGGTATATAATTAATCAATTGTCAGACTCCAGTGTCGTTTAACACTAAACGACACTGGCAACCAGACACTAGTGTCGTTTGAGGAACTAGATATATAATTTTCAATTTCAGACTCCAGTGTTGTTTAACACTAAACGACACTGGCAACCAGACACTAGTATCGTTTAAGGAACTAGATATATAATTTTCAATATCAGACTCCAGTGTCGTTTAACACTAAACGACACTGGCAACCAGACACTAGTATCGTTTAAGGAACTAGCTATATAATTAATCAATGTTCTGACTCCAGTGTCGTTTAACACTAAACGAAACTGGCAACCAGACACTAGTGTCGTTTAAGGAACTAGGTATATACTTAAACAATTGTCAGACTCCAGTGTCGTTTAACACTAAACGACACTGGCAACCAGACACTAGTGTCGTTTAAGGAACTAGATATATAATTTTCAATTTCAGACTCCAGTGTTGTTTAACACTAAACGACACTGGCAACCAGACACTAGTGTCGTTTAAGGAACTAGGTATATACTTAAACAATTGTCAGACTCCAGTGTCGTTTAACACTAAACGACACTGGCAACCAGACACTAGTGTCGTTTAAGGAACTAGATATATAATTTTCAATTTCAGACTCCAGTGTTGTTTAACACTAAACGACACTGGTAACCAGACACTAGTATCGTTTAAGGAACTAGATATATAATTTTCAATATCAGACTCCAGTGTCGTTTAACACTAAACGACACTGGCAACCAGACACTAGTATCGTTTAAGGAACTAGATATATAATTAATCAATTGTCAGACTCCAGTGTCGTTTAACACTAAACGACACTGGCAACCAGACACTAGTATCGTTTAAGGAACTAGCTATATAGTTAATCAATTTTCTGACTCCAGTGTCGTTTAACAGTGTCGTTTAACACTAAACGACACTGGCAACCAGACACTAGTGTCGTTTAAGGAACTAGATATTTAATTTTCAATTTTCTGACTCCAGTGTCGTTTAACACTAAACGACACTGGCAACCAGACACTAGTATCGTTTAAGGAACTAGATATATAATTTTCAATTTCAGACTCCAGTGTTGTTTAACACTAAACGACACTAGCAACAGACACTAGTATCGTTTAAGGAACTGGATATGTGATTAATCAACTTTCAGACTGCAGTGTCGTTTAGCACTAATATCGTTTAAGGAACTGTATATATCATTTTTAATTTCTTCAACTAGTATTTTCAACTAGACATTTATCTATATGTATGTAGACCTATAAAATGTTTGTTTTTTGGTTTTAAAGTTGGATTTTTTTTTCCAATATTATATGCTACCATAGCATAACAATAGTTTCCAGAATCAATTTTCAGACTCAAGTGTCGTTTAACGCTATACGACACTGGCAACCAGACACTTGTATCGTTCAAGGAACTGGATATATAATTTTTTAATTTCTTCAACGAGTATGGACACATACCCTTATCTATATTTATCCAGCCCTAAAAAGGGTTTTTAAACAAAACATGGATTTAAAACGTTTTTTCCAAATTGGTCACCCGCATATTTATATTACCAAAATTGTTGCTGAGATTTCCTTCTATAATTTACTAGTGTCTGGTTGCCAGTGTCGTTAAGTGTTAAACGACACTGGAGTCAGAAAATTGAAAATTAAATATCTAGTTCCTTAAACGACACTAGTGTCTGGTTGCCAGTGTCGTTTAGTGTTAAACGACACTGGAGTCAGAAAATTGATTAATTATATAGCTAGTTCCTTAAACGATACTAGTGTCTGGTTGCCAGTGTCGTTTAGTGTTAAACGACACTGGAGTCTGACAATTGATTAATTATATATCTAGTTCCTTAAACGATACTAGTGTCTGGTTGCCAGTGTCGTTTAGTGTTAAACGACACTGGAGTCTGATATTGAAAATTATATATCTAGTTCCTTAAACGATACTAGTGTCTGGTTGCCAGTGTCGTTTAGTGTTAAACAACACTGGAGTCTGAAATTGAAAATTATATATCTAGTTCCTTAAACGACACTAGTGTCTGGTTGCCAGTGTCGTTTAGTGTTAAACGACACTGGAGTCTGACAATTGATTAATTATATACCTAGTTCCTTAAACGACACTAGTGTCTGGTTGCCAGTGTCGTTTAGTGTTAAACGACACTGGAGTCAGAAAATTGATTAATTATATAGCTAGTTCCTTAAACGATACTAGTGTCTGGTTGCCAGTGTCGTTTAGTGTTAAACGACACTGGAGTCTGACAATTGATTAATTATATATCTAGTTCCTTAAACGATACTAGTGTCTGGTTGCCAGTGTCGTTTAGTGTTAAACGACACTGGAGTCTGATATTGAAAATTATATATCTAGTTCCTTAAACGATACTAGTGTCTGGTTGCCAGTGTCGTTTAGTGTTAAACAACACTGGAGTCTGAAATTGAAAATTATATATCTAGTTCCTTAAATGACACTAGTGTCTGGTTGCCAGTGTCGTTTAGTGTTAAACGACACTGGAGTCTGACAATTGATTAATTATATACCTAGTTTCTTAAACGACACTAGTGTCTGGTTGCCAGTGTCGTTTAGTGTTAAACGACACTGGAGTCAGAAAATTGAAAATTGAATATCTAGTTCCTATCTCGAACATACCGATAACTCGAACACATCTATATCTCGAATACATTGAAAAACGAATGTTTTTAACTTGAACATTTTGACAACTTGAACATATCGATATCTCGAACCTTTCGATATCTCGAACTTTTCGATATCTCGAACTTTTCGATATCTGCAACAATACGATATCTCGAACCTTTCGATATCGCGAACTTTTCGATATCTCGAACTTTCCGATATCTCGAACTTTCCGATATCTCAAAATTTCGATATCTCGAATTTTTCGATATCTCCAACGATATCTCGAACTTTTCGATATCTCCATTTTATTTTTTTTCGATATCTCGATTATTTTTCGATATCTCGAACGTTTCGATATCTGGAACAATACGATATCTCGAACCTTTCGATATCGCGAACTTTTCGATATCTCGAACTTTCCGATATCTCAAAATTTCGATATCTCGAACTTTTCGATATCTCCATTTTTTTTCGATATCTCGATTATTTTTCGATATCTCGAACTTTTCGAACATATCGATATCGAAAAGTTCGAGATATATAAAGTTAGAGATATCGAAAAGTTCGAGATATCGAAAAGTTCGAGATATCGAAAAGTTCGAGATATCGAAAGGTCCGAGATATCGATATCTTCGAGTTGTCAATATGTTCAAGTTAAAAACATTCGTTTTATCAATGTATTCGAGATATCGATTTGTTTGAGTTATCGGTATGTTCGAGATATCGATATGTTCGAGTTATCAATATATCCAGTTCCTTAAACGATACTAGTGTCTGGTTGCCAGTGTCGTTTAGTGTTAAACGACACTGGAGTCTAAAATTGAAAATTATATATCTAGTTCCTTAAACGACACTAGTGTCTGGTTGCCAGTATCGTTTATGATAAACGATACTAGATTCTGGTTGCCAGTATCGTTTATGCTAAACGATACTAGATACTAGACACTAGACACCAACTTCACCTTACCGTATTTTTGTTAAGTTTCTGCTTATTTATATAGTTTTTACTTTTTCATTTCTCATGATCTTTTTAGCTCACCTAAGTCCGTCGTCGTCATCGTCTGTACGTCCGTCCGTCTGTTTACAATTTCCTACAAATGACGTTTTAGCTCAAATGTTCCTTGGGGTACCTTCTACCAAGATTGTTGAATTTAATCCGATGTGATGAAAAACATGGCTGCCAGGGGGTGGTGCTTGTTTTTCTTATATGTAATATAGTGAAAACTTAAAGTAATCTTCTTGTATTAAATCACTGGCCCGGTTTGAACATGATTTGGCACAAATGTTCCTTGTTTGACCCTCTGCCAAGGTTGTTCAATTTATTTTGATCCGTTGAAAAACCTGGCCAACTATTGAAGTTCTATTAAATCAGATGAGCGATATAGGGCTATCATGGCCCTCTTGTTTGCTTAAAGTTGCTTCATTGTTTTTGCTTTTAGCCCTCAAATACTTCATGGTCTGATCCAGTAGCTTGAATGATTGTTTTGACGATAGCTTGGGCACACTTGAAATTGGGTTATGTGAGGTCAAACATAAGGTGACAGGGTCAAATTGAAAGAGAATCTTGCTATAAATGGAGGTCACATTTTTATCTTCAGCGTTTTGAAATTTTGTCAGAATAATTGTCTATATAATAGGTCACTAGGCCAAGTTGTAAGAAACTCTTGTTAACACTCTAGAGACGGCATATTTTTCTCCAGTAGATTGAAACTTTTTCAGAATTAGGTTTGTCTTGATAACATAGAGGCCAAGTTTAAATATGGTTCATGTAGATTAAAAAACTAGGTCACTAATCCAAATTGAAGAAAAAGCTTGTTGACACTCTGAATGCTGCATTTTTAATTTGAGCATGCTTAAACTTTTTCAGAACGTTTTTAAATATGTCATTTCTGGTCAAAAACTATGTCATTAGGCCAAATTAGAGAAAAATCTTGTTAACACTCTAGACACATTTATTGCTTGAAACTATATCCGAATGTTTGTCTTCATGATAGCGAAGCCACGTCCGAATAAGGGTCATGTCGGGTCACTAGGCCAAATTGAAGAACATTTGTTAATAAACTTGAAGCCGTTTTTTTAATTTGGGCATTTTGAAACTCGGAATGGATGTTTTGATGATATGTAGGCTAGGTTGGAACATGGCTTTAGTCCGGTCAAAAATTAGGTCACTAGGCCAAATTAAAGGAAACTGTTGATAACACTCTAGTAATAGCTAACTGACCACACTATGAGTTATTATGCTTGACTATGGAGTTGACATAACTTAGTTGAGCCATCCAGGGCCATCACGGCCCTCTTTTTTATTGTATGCTTTCCGCTCTGATTATTAAACGCTGTCCTTCCTCATTTGTGTATCCTTGCGTTATTTTGATTACATATCATTTCTATGTTTAGGCTAATCGATTCTTCTATTTTTTTTAGCTCACCTATGCACGAAGTGCAAGGTGAGCTATTGTGATCACATTTCGTCCGGCGTCCGTCCGGCGTCCGTTGCCCGTCGTACGTCGTCAACATTTCAGCTTGTTAACACTCTACAGGCTACATTTTGTATCCAATCTTCATGAAAGTGTATTAGAACATTCATCTCCATCAAATCTTGGACAAGTTCGAAACTGGGCCATATGAGGTCAAAAACGAGGTCACTATAGGTCAAATCAAAGCGAAATCTTGTTAACACTCTGGAGGCCACATTTTCAACTTGAGCATGTTGAAATTTTGTCAGAATGTTTTTCTTTAAGATATCTAGGTCAAGTTTACATATGGGTCATATTGGGTCAGAAACTAGGTCACTAGGCCAAATTGAGGGAAAATCTTGTTAACTATGTAGAAGCCGCATGTTTTGCTTCAGCAGCTTGAAATTTGGTCAGAATGTTGAGCTAAATGATATCTAGGCCAAGTTCGAATATGGGTCATGTGGGGTCAAAATCTAGGTGACTAGGCCAAATTGAAGGAAAATCTTGTTAACACTTTGGATGCCGCATTTTTTGCTTAAGCAGCTGGACATTTGGTCAGAATGTTTGTCTAAATGATATCTAGGCCAAGTCCGAATATGGGTCATGCCGGGTTAAAAACTAGGTCACTAGGCCAAATTGAAGGGTAATGTTGCTAACACTCTTGATACTGCATTTTTAACTTGAGCATGATGAAACTTTGTCAGAATGTTGTCTTGATGATATCTAGTCCATGTTGGAATATGGGTCATATCAGGTAAAAAAATATAGATCACTAGGCCAAATGAAGGAAAATCTTGTTAACACTGTGGAGGTTGAATTCAGAATAATTGTCTTGATGTGTTTTGCATTGCAGTACATTGTATAATTAAGGTGAGCGATCCAGGGCCATCATGGCCCTCTTGTTTTATTATCTTTTTCTCATTTCGATATAACATGTTGTTCATAGTTCGAGTATTGTTATTTTCTTCTTATTTCGACTCATCTTTCTTTACTCACCTACATACCAAGTGTGTGCAACATAAGTTTTAGCTTAATTAAAACCAGTTGATAGTGTCTTCAAACATCTCGTCTGCCTTAAAGGTGCCAACCTTTGCATGTTTAATGACAATCGTAATGATTTGTATTACCATAATTTTTAACTTTGAATCTTGATAATATTAAAACTTATTCATATACATAATAATTCTCCAGTGCAACTCTATCATAATTTATTGTGCATGCATCATAGCCTAAATTCAAACATCATGACCAAAAATTTAAAAATATATTTATGATTGTTAGATGCCTTTTAAATGCAAGGACCATAATATCCAATATTAATGAAAAATCATCAGAACATACACCTCTATCAGATCCTAGTCATGATCGAAACTGTGTCATCTGGAGTCATAAATGTTATCACTATGTCAAATGTTAGAAAATAACTATTTGAACACACTAGCTATGTAACTGGTATACCAAGTTAGTCCAAACGTATTGTTACCATTTCCTTTTGACAGGGGGTCAGAATTCAACAAATTTACTTATTTTCTTTTTTTCCAGAATATGATGTAGATAGAGAAAGATTGGATTTAATGAGATATATGTACTATTGTAAGTAATATAACTTTTATTTATAAACCAGGTTTTTAACATAGTTGAAACCTGGTTATTAGAATGACGATGTCGTTGTTTGGGCGGGCGGCCTCAAAATCACCTATACAACTAAATATCTTTGGTCACGTTTGACATATTGTAACCAAAGTTAGTATGTAGAAAGAGTATATGGAAACCTTTTATGGGATTGTGTTTAATTCCCATATGATCAAGGTCAATGTTGATGTTACTAAAAATAGAACTGTGGTAGAGTCTGAATATCTTTAGTTTACATATTGTAATCAAAGCTGGTATGTAGAAAGAGCTTATGGAGACCTTTCATGGGATTGAGTTTTGAGCACCTAGGGTCAAGGTCGCTGTTACTGAAAAAAGGAAATTGGTTGAAACTGAATATCTTTAGTTTAATTGCCATATTGTAAGCAAAGTTGGTATGTAGAACTTTTAAGTGATTGAGTTTGGGGCACCTAGGGTCAAGGTCAGGGTCGCTGTTACTAAAAGTAGAAAAACGGTTGAAACTGAATATCTTTAGTTACGGCAGACTTATTGTAACCGAATATGGTATGTAGAAAGAGTTTATTGAGACCTTTCATGATATTGCATTTCGAGCCCCTATGGTCAAGGTCAAGGATGGTGTTACTAAAATAGAAAAAAGGTTGAAACTGAATATCTTTAATTACGGTTTACATAATAGTGTAACCAATGTTGGTATGAAGAAAGAGACCTTAAATAGGATTGCGTTTGGGGACGCTATGGTCACTGATGATGTTACTAGAAAAATGGTTGAAACTAAATATATTTTTGTTACGGTTGTCAAATTGTAACCAAAGTTGGTATATAGGAAGCTTCTTTACCAAGAGGAGATGTGCAGTGTCTGATGGCATTTCAGTTGGATATGTTTTGACATATCTTTGGCATCTTGATTATTATACAGTGGTATATACCAACATTTGTGTTTGCGATATTTCTCAGTAATCACTTGGTAGAACTCAACGGAATAGTATATGAAGCTTTTATACCAAGAGGAGATGGCATTTCAGTTAGATGTTTTTTAACATAGTTATATCCCTTGTTTATATTACATAGTGTTGTATACCAACATTTGTATCCCCGCTAATTCTCAGCAAGCATTGGGTGGAATGCAATGCAATTTTGAGGAATCTTCTATACCAAGTGGAGATGTGCAGTGCGTGATAGCATTCCAGTTGGAACTATTGTTATTTCTACTTAAATATTATACAAAGTGTTATATACCAACATTTGTGTTCCACTCTTTCTCAGCAATCATTGGACGAAATTCAATATTTTCCCTTACGTTCATTTCAATGGTGTGAGAAGTAAAAGGTATGAGTGCTTGCAGTGATTTTGTTTGGTTTATTTTACTACCGAATAAAGAATATTTACCCTTGCCAAAAGGTGTTAATTTTGCCTCAACAAAATCTTCTTTTCCCCAATCCTGTCCTGTGACTTGTTAAAAACCTGACGATTTGGTCCTATAAAAACGTGAGCCGTTTATATTAACTAAAGTTTATGGCAACGTTCTTTTTGTCATTTTTGGTTTCATCCATCAAGTAGAGTAAATCTGTGAAGTCGGAATAAAGTTCACGACCCTTCATGCCACACTCCCTATATGTTAATTTTGCCTCAACAAAATCTTCTTTTCCCCAATCCTGTCCTGTGACTTGTTAAAAACCTGACGATTTGGTCCTATAAAAACGTGAGCCGTTTATATTAACTAAAGTTTTTAGCAATGTTCTTTTTGTCATTTTTGGTTTCATCCATCAAGTAGAGTAAATCTGTGAAGTCGGAATAAAGTTCACGACCCTTCATGCCACACTCCCTATATGGGAGTACAAAGTATATGCACATATGCACAGCAAAACAAATCGCAGTTTGGTTTACCACATGCAAAGTATAGTAAAAGAACATGTTGAGGGCTTGGCGTGAAACGGTTGTAACTAAAAACCTATTTTGAAAATCCCTTTGTAAACAATGCAAATTTAGGTGCCATTGCTCAGATCGAGCAATTGCACCTAAATTTCCATTGTTTACCAAGAAAAATGATTTAACGCTTTTAAAGACTTTATGGCGAGGTGATTAACCTTGGTAAAAAAATATAAATTTTAGTTACAACCGTTTTACGCCAAGCCCTTGAAATTTATACAAACCATCTACGCAAGACGAGGGGGTTAAAAAGGGAAACTTTTGTGGGTTAAATGTTTATGGATTTCTTTTCTGTAAATCCATAATCTCTTAGTTATATAAATGTTAATCTGTTTGTATTTGCTATAAAACAAATATCCACAATGCACGTCAAGATAAGCCCGTATATCTATACAGACTGATCATCATCTTCACTTCGCTCTTAATACTTCACACTCTTCCTTGAAATATTCATAGAATGTAAACATTTTTTTTTTAAATTAAAATAATAAGGTGGAGGATTCTGATTTAGAAATACGGCGACGAAAGCGTTAGTTTCTTTATCACCTATGGTCGCAATGTTCTCAAAAGTGTGGTAAAATTAAGATTTGTAAAGCATTGGTATACATGTATATACCCCTACAAATGGAAGGGGTTGCAGAATATATTCCAAACCTTTGCAAATTGTTTGCGCAAGTGTTTGCAGAATATATTCTACAAATATTTGCAGAATATATTCTGCAGCGGGTAGATTTGGAACGAACCACACAAACAGTCTGCAAACAGATTGCAAAGGGTACGTGAACCATTCAAAAAACCCTTTGCAGAAAGTTTGCAGCCAATTCAACACCAAAATCTGCAAATAGATAGCAAATACTCTGCAAATAAATTACAATCATTCGGCAAATAGATTGCAAATAGATAGCAAAGACTTTGCAAATAGATTACAAACACTCTGCAAATAGATTGCAAACACTCTGCAAATAGATTGCAAACACTCTGCAAATAGATTGCAAACATTCTGCAAATAGATGGCAAACACTGAGACTACAAATAGATTACATTCTAGGTAAAACTTTATGAAGTACCTTTGAAGTGCCACAGGAAGTGCTTATGAAGCACCATTCCACTGAGACCAGAAGTGCATTTGAAGCCCTACTGGAAGTTCTAATGAAGTCCTATTCAAATGATGGCAAAAATAAATTTAAAATCAGTCAGACACTGCACATGTTCGTTTCTAAATTCCTTTAAATGTTTTGGATCCATACAATTCTGGCAACCCAAAGAAAAACACTTTGAATTTGGTTCATTGGTTTAGGAGGAGAAATTAATGTAGTTAATGTGAACAGACAGATAACAACGGGCATTGAGTGATCACAATAGCTCACCTAGCACTTTGTGCTAACGTGAGGTAAATGACATATTACACCAATTTGTCCATGTAAATCAACCAGTTTCAACCCGAAATTGTCACACTTTTTAATGTTTTTTACAGGTAGAGTACCCTATATCATTGAAAATAGTTACTTCAATGCTTGAAAAAAATCCAAAGAAAATGGGGAATGTCATGTTTTATGCAAGAAAGAATTCACCCCGCAAATATGGTTAACTTCATTTTGAATGCAATCAGGCTGGGACGAAACTGGTTGTATACCCACTTCCGCTTTCAAAAAAGGTCAAAATATTAAAAATGATTCAATCAAACATTTCCAGTGCAAATCTCAAACATATTTATTTAATGCATTCTGTTAAAGTTAAACACTCAATTCTACACAACCAAAAATGTGAATGTATTTGGCATTATTATAATAATACACTGTTGATGTAAATGTTTTTGCCTTTACAGCATTTTGATGTCAGGCTATATCTCATGGCTTTATGTACTTGTCCTCTGGTGGAGTCAAAATTGAAGACAGAGATAGCTGAAATAAGAAAGAAAATATTACGATAAATTGAAATAGATAAAAATGTTTTCTGAAAAATATGAGTGCGGTTCATTTTAAGGCAAAACCAACACTATAAAAGATGAGGTGAATGGTGCTTTTCAAGCATTCCTCCAGTCCATTTTAACAAGTTCATTAATAGACATATATGTGACCCAATGTAATTCATGCTTGGTAACAAGTTCAAGTTGTGTTCCTATACATGTAGGTAAAAGTGAAAACATTGTGATCCTCCAGCAAATGTAAAAGCTGTTTTAGATTTTTGGAATCTAGACCCCAATTTCAAATAGGTCAAGTAAGAAGTTAGGTCACTTTGTCAAGTCCTGTCTCTGATCACTTGTCTTTGAGCTGTCAGAGGTTAATACATATTGTAAGTGTTGAAGCTATATCTGTAATGCTTTTGAAAAAAAAAATGATTTGGTATGATTAACTTAACCAAAATTCTAAATTCATCTAAAAAGGGCCATAATTCTAAAAAATAAATTAGTACTCTTGTCTGTTGATGGAGGTAATGATGATAGACAAGTATTGTAAGTTTCATAGCTATATCTGTAAGGATTTTGAAAAAAAGGGAGGTGGTACGAAAAACTTAACCAAGTTTCTAAGTCAAACAAGGGCCATAAAGCCCATAATTCTTACAAAAACCTTGAAAGACTGAGTTATGTACTCTTGTCTGTTTATGGGGGAAATGATGGTGAACAGGTATTGTAAGTTTTAAAGCAATATCTCTAATGGTTTTGAAAAAGGTGAGGTGGTACAAACAATTTAACAAGGTGTGACGCCAACGCGAGTAGTAGCTTGTCTGTTTCTTCAAAAAAGGTTAAGCTAAAACTGTATAAACAATTATGAATAATGTTAGTATTTATATTATCTTTTTCTTGAAATATTTGGGACTTTAAGTGTTTGTTATTATGTATGTGTGTTCATTTGGCAATATGAAGAATCCGCTGGGTCTAGTGGTTAGCGTCAGGTATTTCAAAACGGGCTTCCCGGGTTTGATCCCCAGTCGCAGCACGACGGTCATGGTGGAGTGCCCTTGGGAAAGCACATTTCCTAGCCTAGTACTGGTTTGTTTACCCAGGGATCTTGAATATGTGAACTCTTGTCGTGATATAACTGAAACAAGAGGCCCTGGAGGGCCTGTATCGCTCACCTGGATATTTGAGCAATCATAGGAAAATGTTCTAAAGAAAAGTGAATTTGCAAAGAATTCCACATCAAGAGTTTTCTATAAGAATGCTCCACACTAAATGATATAGATTACTTAATTTGTACTGAAGATGGAGTTAAATGAGTTTTCTCTGGCTTCCTGTACTGGAAAATATGTCCTTAAGACGAGTTCCTCCTTGCATTTGTATGCTAGGTTGGTTTTGCACTGGAATTATGTTATGGTGCCAAATGTTGGTGATATATTAATTGCCCAATTAATTCAACATAGAATAAAATACCTTTCAGTGAACTATTTCTAATGTCAAATGGTATCTCATCTTGATTCTTCAAACACATTTTTGATCCTTGTTATGTCGTTTACTGCTTATTAGATGACGGTTCTTGTTAAGTCAGATATCTGAAAAATGTTAGATAAATATAAATGAACAATCCCCTCAGTATTAAAATAATAGAACTACTATTTTGCCATACATGGCATGTTTGGTTATGATTTGCCAAGAGATGGTCAGTTTAGAGTGGTCACAAGGTTGTTGATATGACCTTGAAAATAAATAGGCTTCTACACCTTGCCATATACTAACTGTATACCAAGTTTGGGTAAGATCGGTCGAATGATGTTCAGTGTAGAGTGGTCACAAGGTTGTTGATATGGGAAAATAGTCAAAGTCAGACCTTGACCTTTAATCTATGACCTTGAAAATACATAGGCTTCTAGACCTTGCCATATACTAACGGTATACCAAGTTTGGGTAAGATCGGTCGAAGGCTGTTCAGTGTAGAGTGGTCACAAGGTTGTTACGGAAGGACGCACAGACGATCGAACGAACAAACGGACAGCCCAGTTACTATATCCGCTCTCTAACTCCGTTAGAGGAGGGAATACTAATTGTTGTACCAGACACACTGACATGTAGAAGAACATTTTTAATTTGTTCACTTTAGTCATATACGGACCAAGTCATATAAGGCAAAACAGCCATGTCTTGTGGCTGGAAGAAATCTGATAGAGGGTCATCCAAGGACCATTTCTATAAAATTATTTGGAAAGCATTTGTAAACATGTGAATGCGTCTTGAATTTGTGCCTCATGTTACAGTAGTAGTACATAGAAAAACACCATTGCTCATTTTTCATTTTGTTATTATCCTGCATACGGTTGCCGAATAAATGACATGATAAAACAAGCAACAGAAAGTCTAAAATAGTTGGACTAAGGGAAGGGGGGCGAGGAATATGTGAGATCTTCGTAACAGTATTTACATTGCTATATAATTTAAATAATGCAAAAAAGAATTAAAATAATTACTTACGAATATTCTAGAACATTTATCCGTCAGCCAAACAAATATAAATACAGAGCATCGCCGATAAATTGCATATGAATCCGTGAATTCAGCATCTGTGAAAAATGGCCGCCTCTTGTGTTCTCCGGAACGCTGATCTACTTTTTTTATGACGTCACACCACGCGCCATGACGTAACACGGACTTTTGCAGTTTAAAATGCATAACAGAAGTTGACAATAACAAAATGCAGACAAGTAACATTAATCAGGTACTAACTGAGTTCATATTACAAATACCAGTTGTTGATAAATTCCAGTTTATTCCGGATTTTTCTAAATAATGGAACTACTCAAGAGACACATTTTATCCTATTTGTAAACACACTTGAAAATAAACATGTTTTCACTAACAGACGCATTTTGATGCGTCTGAAACAAACATAACGTGTTTCTCCCTTTCTCACAATGTTTCAAAATTAAAAGTTGGTTAGTTGAAAGTAAAACTTAATAATCTAGTTTGATAGTACAGATACTAGATGTAGATATTAATTGTGTATGAATTTACTGGCATTACGTGTTTCTCCTTTTTCCCACAATGATTTCAAAAGCTAGAAAGCTAAAAGAAAAACGTGTAAATCAAAAATTGTATATGATGTTTGAATACACTCGGACAGTAAATGTTTTACGTTTTCTCATAAGTTTTCAAATGGTGTCTGCTACGTACAACTGCGTCAAAAGTTGTTTGTTTGAAGAATCTATAAAAATCAGGACAAATGTGCACAAAGGTGAATTAAGATACACATGTAAGATTTTGAAGCAATTTGGAAATCTAGTTGTCACACATTAATTAATTTGGACTGACCCGAATATAAAGCTTTGGAAAATCCATTTTACTTTTGCAAGTCTGGCTGTCTAATTCACTCATGTGACGTAACATATTCACAGTCCTTCGTTTTAATTTTCCCCGGGTATTTAGCCACGTCATATGAAAACCCACATTATAAATCAATGAGCTACGATCCCATTTCATACTTCTATGTCAGCTTTTCATTAAGTCATTGTTATTCTCCTGTGGAGTTAAAGATGTTTGTGTGACAATATTAATGGCGAACACGAAAGATCCTGACCAGACTATACATGTATATGAATATCGACTGGTTGCAGAGACCCAAAATGTAATTTTTGTCATTTTTGTATGACGTGGCTCATTTGTGGAGGATAAAAGTAGGTCAGCTTCAGAGTTATTTCCTGGGTAAATAAGTTGACCCTTACCTATTTGTAGACGCATTTCTATGCATCTGCAGCAAACACATTTTAATAACATTGTGACAAAAGGAGAAATCGCTACTTTAACTGATTTTTTTCAATTCTAATATTCATTCCACCCAGGGACAATACATATACTGTTCAACTTATATTTGAAGAGATAATCAACAAATTGCCTATATGTTTTAAAAATCGTCTGCTGAAGATTTGTTTGAAAAAAGGATTGAGGCAAGCATTTTTTTGTGTGTGATTTTTTTCTTCAAATTAAGTGCCGATTATGATTCCATGTGATCTAATTTAAATACCTAAGTGTCCATATTAAAATTGCAGACAATTGAAAATGTATTTTATTTTATTTTTTTCAATAAATCGAAAACGGCAAATAATTTAAGTTCTTACTGTTTTATCAAAGTAGACAAAGTATAAGTCTTAGAAGTATAATTGAAGTCCCATGCATGCAATAGTTTTTAGCTCTACTGGCCAGAAGGGCTTATGTCGTGGCGATTTGTCCGTCGTCCGTGCGTGCGTGCGTGCGTGTGTCCGTCCGTCCGTAAACAATTTCTTGTTTACACAATACAGTCTTCACTTTTGATTGTATCTCAACCAAACTTATACAGTAGTTAGATATCCATGAGAGCTCGGTTCCTTTCGAAAACCAGCCAGATCCGCCCATGCATGACTGGATTATGGCCCTTGAAATGGTCAAAATTGCTATAAAAGAGCTTGTTAACACGATACAGTCTTCACTTTTGATTGTATCTCAACCAAACTTATACAGTAGTTAGATATTCATGAGAGCTCGGTTCCTTTCGAAAACCAGCCAGATCTGCCCATGCATGACTGGATTATGGCCCTTGAAATGGTCAAAATTGCTATAAAAGAGCTTGTTTACACAATACAGTCTTCACTTTTGATTGTATCTCAACCAAACTTATACAGAAGTTAGATATCCATGAGAGCTCGGTTCCTTTCGTAAACCAGCCAGATCTATCCATGCAAGACTGGATTATGGCCCTTGAAATTGTTAAAATTGCTATAATTGAGCATGTGAACACAATAGAGGCTCTATTTACTATCTGATCTTCACCAAACTTAGATAGTAGTTAAATATTGATGAGAGCTTGGTTCCTTTGAAAACCAGTCAGATCCGCCAAGACTGGATTATGGCCCATGAAATTGTAAAAATTGCTATAATACAGCTTGTGAACACAAAAGAGCCTCCATTTACTATCCGATCTTCACCATACATACATGCTCTGGATTGAAAATGACCAAAGAACCATACCAGTAGAGCATAGGCCCTTATGGGCCTCTTGTTATCACAAGTGGGAGAGATGTATATTTGAAGCCCCCCCCCCCCCCCCCCCCCCCCCTATTTTTTCAAATTATTGTGTTAAGTCATAGAAGTACATTTAAAGCTCCTAATAATCTTCTGTTATTTTGAGCAAGTCATAGAAGTACATTTGAAGCAGGTGTACATGTACTTCATTTGCAGCGCACCTTGTAGCTTGTAGAAGTACATTTAAAGATAACTTGCAATTTTATTGTTTGCCAAACCTTTTTTACTTAATTTATTTCCAAGTCCATCAACTTTGAATTTGGAAAATCATTCCAGTGGATAAGTTAGTGTTTGCAAACTATTTGCATGTGTTGAAATTCTAAGTTACCCTTTGCATACCCTTTGCAAGAATATCAACAGACTAAGTAAGTGTTTGCAAAGTATTTGCAACTACTTCAGTTATCTAAGTAACTATTTGCATACCCTTTGCCATTATATATAAACATACAAAGTTGGTATTTGCAAAGTATTTGCAGCTAATTTTGTTATCTAAGTTACCATTTGCATACCCTTTGCCAGATATATTGATATTTGCAAAGTATTTGCAGCTACTTTCGGCAAAGCATTTGCAAATAGAGTGCAAATAGTAGTTTGAAATAAATATATTCTGCAAATATTATCTGCAAATATGTATTACAAAGGGTTTGATCTGTATGGGTATCTACAAACCTATAAAATGTGACAAAATACATATTAATATGAATAAGGGAATGTATTTCCAAAAGAATGAAGAAAACATTTTTTTGTTTGAACAATGCTTGCATGAGTGCATATTTGTTAAAAAAGTCAGATCATTAATCGGAATAAATTTCAGTTTTGTTAAACACCTGCATAATACAGAAATGTATGTACTTACAGTTATCACAGTTCTGATAGGATTTAAGGTCATGATGGAAATTCGTCTAAAGAATAATAAAAAAACATATGTTTTGTTCGAACAATCCTTGCATCAGTGCATATTTGTTAAATATGCCAGATAATGAATTAGAACAAATTTCAGTTTGGTTAGACACCTTCATAATACAGAAATGTATGTACTTACAGTTATCACAGTTCTGATAGGATTTAAGGTCATGATGGAAATTCGTCTAAAGAATTATTAAAAAACATGTGTTTTGTTCGAACAATCCTTGCATCAGTGCATATTTATTAGATATGCCAGATAATGAATCAGAACAAATTTCAGTTTGGTTAAACACCTGCAGAATACAGTAATACATGTACTTACAGTTATCAGTTACAGTTACAGTTAGTCTGATAGGATTAAAGGTCATTATAGTAATTCTTCTATAGACTAATAAAAAAACATTTGTTTTGTTCGAACAATCCTTGCATCAGTGCTTATTTGTTAAATATGCCAGAAAATTAATTGCAGTTTGGTTAAACACTTTATGCATAAACATTTGTTCTTTTACTTGTTATTGTTGAAATATGTACTGTTTTCTGGTTTAATAAAGAACATTTCTGATAAACATATTGCAATTTGATGTAAGTAAGCATTGATGTGATTTTTTTTTTTTTAACAAATATTAAAAAAATCCACTGATGTTGATTTTGCTTGAGCTTGACCGGGAGCAGTCTCTATAGAGACTAATCTGAGTATACAATTCTTGCATTTCCATTGTTTCATTATATGAATGGATGTTTAGTGAAATCAGTTTAGAATAAAATGCTGGTATTTCACCAAGAGTCACACGAGTGAATTTTCTAATAAAGCGGACATTGAAGATGTCTTCTGTACTATGCACATGTTGGCATGGTTATTCACTCCCCTTAGATGCATAAAATATTCAAATAACTTTGGATTTGCTCATTTTATTTGGTAATTTGACTACAATGTTTGTTTATTTTTGTCTAGCAATCCTGTTAGAGGTTTTGAATTATTCGAGTACATGGTGCTGTTTTAATTTTTTTTTGCGGGTATAAGTCCCTTGTGGAAGTTGGATAATATTCGAAGCAGTCCGCATGAATAATGTTCATTCAGACTTACTCCACTAAAGGACCGCCCGGTGGTGTAGTGCTTAAGCGGCTGCCTTGTTCAAGGAGGTCGCAGTTCGATATTCAAGCGGGACATGCCAAAAACTTTAAAACTGGCAGAAATGGCTTTCCCTCCTTGTTGGTACGACTGACTCATTGATGTCAGTAAAAATGGTCCAGTATAACGGATAGCTTTCCCGGGGAACACCATTATATAACTAACGCATTGTTTATTGTTAAACACCATACAAACAGACTTATTTAATGGCATGTCTCATTTTATATTTCAGCCTTTGGTTGGTCAGTACTTACTTTGCTGCTGTTTTTCACATATTTTCCATCAAAACCTCCACGACCTCCTAGCCAGTCCGCTTCAATGGAAAGGTTAAAATTCAAAGAAGGAGCCAAAAGATTAATGCGGTATGGATTCCTTTCCTTTTTCTATGACCATACTTGTATAGGTACACCTGCGACGCGCAGACTGAGTTCGATCTTACTCAAACACGCATACCTTCACCGTACTTGGTCACACAATTTTATATGCATGATATCTTGAAAGCGAGTTTGATATCTTGTCACATCATTTGCAGGTCATTTGGACTTATAGCCTCTTGGCAGGTGATTAGTGTAGCAAGTTGGCACTTTAAGTTAAAACTTATTTATTTTACATTGATTGTGAAACAGCTTTCAGCTTATATTAATCTAGCTCGTTTTCTACTTCCTGGAGAGTTAACTAGAACTCTAGCCGTTTGTGTGGTATAATTCAAAAGGCCGAACCTGCTTATCACAGTAATCGAGCCCGAGACCTTTAGTAGGAGAAGCCTACGCTCTACCCGTGCAAAACTGTCATTCACGCATGATTCTAGGCTACATGATTAAATGACAGATTAACATAACAACTGACATCGGCATCAGAAAGGGGAAAAATCCCCAAACTTATAAAATATGTTTGTCAAAAATACTGGCCCGATTTGGAAATAATTCTGCACACATGATCCTTGTGTGGCCCTTTATCGAGACTTTCCTTATTAGCTCACCTGAGCATGAAGTGCTCGAGGTGCGCTATTGCTGTCACTGACCGTCCGTTGCGCGGTCGTCCAAAGTCCGTTCAAATATTCTTCTCTGAAACTACTTATCCGAGTTCAAAGTTATTTTACAGGTTATGATGGCCCTCATCAAAAAAGTATTCAAATAATTAAAAGAAGAACTTGTTTTCCTTTTATGTGGATAGTAACAACGTTAAAAATCTTCTTGTAAAAACCTAAGGTCGTCTACCTTACATGTATATAATATGTATACATAGAGGAAGAACATTGAAAACTATTTAAATTCTGTTAAATCAAGCGAGCGATTTAGAAGCACCATAGCCATCGTGAATGTTTATAATATATAGTGAAATCTAGGTAATCCAAAATAAGGGTGAAATCATCCAACTGGTAAAGTGCTCAAACAGTGAAGGAGCTAAACACAATTTGAAATTTGGAATTGGTTATATTTACATAGTTTTACAAATTTGTTTCATAAGGACAATGTATGTCCTCACTCATCAGAAACTAAGTACATAGTGATATTTCAATTATTTTACCAATGTCATCATTTTAGGGCATGATTTGTTTTATACACAAAGGATTACCCGGGAGTTTATATAATGAAAATTGCTCACGAAATGTCACTCAGAGATTATAACTGTTTATATTGTATGTTTAAAGTTGCGCAATAGGTGTCTTTTCCTATGGCGACATGCACTTGTGAGTTCATTTCTTGATTTCAAAGAAGACATGTCTGGTCTGTGGATAATGAAGTATTTTTCTTCTAGACAAAGGTTGCATATTTTGTTAGATGGTGAATAAGGCTTTGCTCTGCTTAGGATTTTCCACGTTATTGTGTACATCACATCATATAGTGAAATCTATATTTTTTATTCAAAAGAACTGTCCTAATTTGAAAATAATTTGGCACCTGTTTTCTGTAGGTGACCTTGTACACATATTGTTCAAACTATTTCGATCCGTCGAAACTAATGTCTTCTAGGGGCGGGGCTCGTTTTCTTAGTGTGTTTAGAGTTAAGCTATTTACAATTATTTCAACAAATTGAATCAGGTGAGCGATATAGGAATAGTACGGTCCTCTTAATTTTAGCTCACCCGAGCATGAAGTGGTCAATGCGAGTTATTGTGATCGCCCTTTGTCCGGCGTCCGTCAACATCTTCTTCTCTTTTACCAGTGGGTGAATTGAGATGAAACCTCAAACAAAACACCCTTTCAATGTCCTCACCAAAATTCTTTTATTCTATTATCCGTTCTGGTTCCCATGCCAACCAAAACATTGTTTAGAAAAGTTCCTTGTGCGATCCTCAGATTAATTCAATCCATGTGGATGAGTCGAACATATTGGGCGTCAGGGGGCGAGGCTGTTTTGCTTTATATGGCTATTGTGAAAGCTTTAAAATAAAACATTCTCTGATTGGTTGATTGGTCGAAAAACGTAGCCGCCAGCTGTTCCGAATGTATCAGATAGATTATCAAATAATTTTGTAAATATGTTCCTATGTTGAACATTTCATTGATTCCTTCAAGCCATGTTGACAAGGCAAACATGGCCTGGGGCTGTTTACCCCTTATGCCCAGAGTGTAAGATTTTGAAAATTACTACAAGACAAAATTGACGTCTGATTGTGAAAAACTAACTGGCGCACACACCTTTCTTTGGTGACCTTCTAAGTCATATTAATTTGACAAGCGACAGATAACATGGAGTGTGGAGTGTAATTGGTCCTCTTGGGCTTTTTGTATTAGGTTACCTGAGAACAAACTGATTTATTGTTTATGGCATGACAAATCACATTGCATTACTCAGGTGAGCGATCCAGGGTCATCATGGCCTTCTTGTTTTATTTTTAATCAGAAAATTGCAGTGATGTAAACTGTTAATTAAACATAGATATTTGAGTTGTGCTCCAGGAAAACTTTCACATAAGTATAACAAGATATACCAGAATCAGCTCGCAAATACATTGAATAATATGTTAATGTCATGTCATGTTTTATTTTTTCACAGAAACAGGACATTTTGGTTGGTTTGTTTCACCTACGGTTTATCTTTGGGTGTACTTGGTTGTTGGACTGGTGTATTAGATGTAAACCTAAGTGATCATGGAATATCCCAGGTGAGTACACTTTCCTGCATACAGACATATTTTGACACAGCTGCTGCTGACGACCGTTGAATACATTTATAATCAAGATATGTTCTTTTCTCTGTTGTGGGCAGTTTATATGCTTATGTGGTCATCTTTGAAAATTATTTAGAATAATTAATTCCATGGAAACTCTAGTTGCCATGGTAATCGATAGAAAAACCTTTAAAAAAATCTTCTTTCCCAAAGTACTGTCCTGGTATGGAAGAATGTTGGCGCAAAAGTTCCTTGGTTAATCCTTAGCCATAATTGTTAGAAAAATCAGAAAAATCTGATCCGTTGAAAAACTTGGCCGCCAGACGACAGAGCGCGATCTCTTTATATGTAAATAGTAAAAGATATATCATCATATCCAAAAGTAAACGCCCGATTTGAAAATAATTTAGCATGAATGTTTTGTTGGTTATAAAAAATTAAGATTGTTCAAATTTATTCCGATCCGCCAGTGGGCGGGAAGGTTTTTAGCTCACCTGAGCTTTGCTCAAGGTGAGTTATTGTGATCGCTTTTTGTCCGGCGTCCATTGTCCGTCAACTTCTTCTCCTCAGTAACCAGTGGGTAAATTGGGATGAAACTTCACAGAAAGCGTCCTCTCAATGACCTCACCAGATTTCCTTCAAATTTTTGGGATTCATGCGGAAATCTGGTTTCGATGGCAACAAAATGAAAATAACTTCAAAATTCTTCTTCTCCCTAACTGTTTGGCAGATTTTCAAATAATTTTGTAGAAATGTTCCTTGGATGACGATTCCTTCAAGCCATGTTGATTGGTCGAAAACATGGCCGCCAGGGGGGCGGGGCTATTTTGCCTTATATGGCTATAGTGAAAACTTCAAAAATCTTCCCCTCTGAAAGTGTCGGGCCGATTTTCAAATAATTTTGTAGAATTGTTCCTTGAATGACCCTCTATCAGATTCCTTCAAGACATGTTGATTGATCGAATAAAATGGCCGCCAGGGGGGCGGGGCTATTTTGCCTTATATGGCTATAGTGAAAACTTAAAAAATCTTCTCCTCCGAAAGTGTCTGGCCGATTTTCAAATAATTTTGTAGAAATGTTCCTTAAGTAACCCACTATCAGATTCCTTCAAGCCATGTTGATTGGTCGAAAAAGATGGCCGCCAGTGGGCAGGGCTATTTTGCCTTATATGGCTAAAGTGAAAACTTAAAATTCTTCCCCTCCAAAAGTGTCACGCCGATTTTTAAATAATTGTGTAGAAATGTTCCTAGGGTGACCCTCTATCAGATTCCTTAAAGCCAAGTTGATTGGTTAAAAACTATGGCCGCCAGGGAGCGGGGCTTATATAGATAAAGTGAAAACAACAACAACTGGTGAGCGATCCAGGGCCATCATGGCTCTCTTGTTTGTGTATAGTAAAGACATCTTGTACAAAAAGATATGGCCGATTTGAAAATAAATGTTTCTTGTTTGACCCTATACCAAAATAAATCAATTATATCGATGCCTTTATCAAAATGGCCACGATGGGGCATTGCTCGTTTTCCTTACTAGTTTAGAGTAAGAACTATAGTACCTTCATGGTTCCCTTGTTTATGTTTTTACAGACTGAGGCTGCATGGCTAGGTTTCTATGGTGTTATCGCATCTGTGGTATCTGCTCTTGTTGTTGCTAGGTAAGAGAAATTTATGTCTTCTAGTTCCATTCAATAATCCACGAATTTACTTTGGTTGTTTTGTGGTTGAAACCTATGCCTTACAAGCGGGACCCAAATGCTTTACCCTGGGTCAGGTAAACACCATTGTAGTACATGTAGTTGTTTCATTCTCTTTAATGAGGATATCATGATGATTGATCCATCGCATCAAAAAAATACTTCCAGCAGTACTGATCTGTACCAAGAAAAAGCCGTTATTTGATTGAAATACTTTTACAAACGTCTTAAACTTTATAAAACTATAAAACAAACAACTACTTTCCAGATTTCATTAATTTCATAAACAGCTTACCTGAAATTGTACATTTACAATCTTCTAGTTTAAAATACTTTTATTTCAACCCTTTACCACTTGTCGACCTGATTTGAGACATCTGCCGAAGACAACAACTATTATTACATTTTAACAGGAGGAGAAATTATCAATGTCCCCATATGCAATAGTGTTTTCAACTTTATGTAATAATTAAATTTATATATATAGAAAGTTTCCATACTTTCCCTAGATATATTCAATGTTGTCTGCTGCAGATAAGTCTAATGTGGGGACGGGGTTGAAAAAGAAGTTTAACCTTTGATGAATTAGAAAAATCCCTTCGGAAGAAGGAAGACTGTACAATTGAAATTGTTCAGAAGTGAATTTCCTAAAATTACTGTATACAGAAAAAGTATGGTTTATAATTTTCAGTTCCTATTTGGTGAGTCTACCATTATCAATTTGTCAAGTATATATGTTTCCATAATTGAGCCGTTCCATGAGAAAACCAACATTATGGACTCTGTTAGGCTAATCTGGGCCGACACATTCCGTCTAAGTGAGATAGCGGTATAGAGTAATAATTCTTGAAACAGAAAATCCACAGGAGGCAAAAAGTGTCTGTCCGGGTTAGCCTGCGTGGCATGCTGACTCTGATCCGGTTCGATACTTTACGCAGAGACAACAATGTTGATTTTCTTGTGAAAGGGTTTATATAGATTTTAAATTAAATTCATAAGATGTCGGATTGCAGTTCAATGAAGCCATATCTCAATAGTGGCTCCAAACCTATACCATTGAAAAAATCTTTACATTTTGTCAGTCAATATGCTGTTTCGCTGCAATACTACTGCAACATTTAGCAGATGTTTCAGAGTATTGATGCAGAACTTGAAGCATTGCGTGTATAGATATTTCATGGTTATATCATTTTATCATATATCAACAAATTGTGCAAAACAATAATCAATAACAGTGTCCCAAGTGATTACGTTGTATTTGGCGTCGGTTTTGCCATCAGTGTTGGCGGCGACTCAATCAGCCGTCATGTTGGTCTGTTTGAAATGCATGTCAACCGTAACTCTGATGGGCGTTGCTTAAAGAATGATTTCGGATCCTTGAATTATACTACAGCCAATGCCCTACCTAGTGAATCGTACTGTTTGTACTGTTACAGCTCTAATTCATTTCAGAGGAGCAGATATATTTTCCAAGCATATGAAGTTGTTCCTTGTGGTACTTTACACACTGGCTGGTGCTTGTTTCGTTGTGTTTGCACTCGCTTTAATTAAGAAAATACCCGATACTAATGGTAAGTAAACTACGATTTAGTTATAAGGACAACGTCGAGTCGGGAAAGCTCTCTGTCTGTAATATCTTGGGTTATCAATCTTGGGGTCATGAGTTTGAATCCTGTTTTGGCCATTCATTCTTTCCGGTGATTGACTACAGTTAATGTAACTAGCGTCATCCATCAATGGATTAAAATATATTTCGGAAGGTAGCCAGCTTTTGCAAGTACGCTGTTTATCACTGGTAGGGTGGATATTCCACCGTGATATAACTGAACTATTGTTTCAAAGTGGCATTTAAAAACGATCAACCAATTGATGAGATTAAACAGATGTCCAGTTTGATCTGAATATAGACTGTTTCCAAAGGCCAAGGTGTGCCTGTTTGGAATATTGTGAACTAACTGAGTTGATATGGGTCACACTCCCAATATACCATGGTGTTAACTATCCCTGGTATGTTAATATGTGAAGGTAAAGTGACACTAGTATGACAGTAGTCCAATCAACATCAGGTAATGTTAAATTAACCAGTTACCACATACAAACTGGTATGAGATTAGTTCAACTGACAACCAGTAAAGTCAAATTAACCAGTTACTGCACATAAACTGGTATGAGAGTTGTCAAATCAACAACCCATAATGTCAAATTAACCAGTTACCACATACAAACTGGCATGAGACTAGTCAAACCAACAAACAGTAATGTCAAATTAACCAATTACCACATACAAACAGGTTTTAGAGTTGTTTAATAAACAAACCGTAATGTCAACTTAACCATTTACCTTTACCAAATTGGTATGAGAGTAGTCAAACCTACAACCCATACTGTAATATTAACCGGTTACCTCATACCAACTTGTATGAGAGTAGTTCAGTCAACAAACTTTAATGTCAAATTAACCAGTTACCTTATACAAACTAGTATGAGAGTAGTTCAACTGACAACTAGAAATTTCAAATTAACCAGTTACCACATACAAACTGGTATTAAAGCAGTCCAACCGACAACCAGTAATGTTAAATTAACCAGTTACCTTATATAAACTGGTATGATAGCTGTTCAACTGACAACTAGTAATTTCAAATTTACCAGTTACCACATACAAACTGGTATCAGGGCAGTCCAACCGACAACTAGTAATGTCAAATTAACCAAATACCTCATACAGACTGGTATGAGAGTAGTCTAATAGAAAACTGGTAATATCAAATTTGCCAGTTACCATATACAAACTGGTATGAGAGTAGTCCAATCCACAACCAGTAATGTCAAATTAACAATATACCACATACAAACTGGTATGAGAGTAGTCCAACCTACAACCAGTAATATCAAATCAACCAGATACCACATACAAACTTGTATGAGAGTAGTCCAACCCACAACCAGTAATGTCAAATTAACCAGATACCACATACAAACTGGTATGAGAGTAGTCCAACCTACAACCAGTAATATCAAATTAACCAGATACCACATACAAACTGGTATGAGAGTAGTCCATCCCACAACCAGTAATGTCAAATTAACCAGATACCACATACAAACTGGTATGAGAGTAGTCCAACCCACAACCAGTAATGTCAAATTAACCAATTATCTCATGCAAACTGGTATGATAGTAGTTCAATAAACAAACCGTTATGTCAAATTAACCAGTTACCTTATACAAACTTGTATGGAAGTATTTCAACTGACACCTAGTAAAGTCAAATTAACCAGTTACCTCATTCAAACTTGTATGAGAGTAGTCTAATAGAAAACCTGTTATATCAAATTAACCACTTACCACATGCAAACTGGTATAAGAGTAGTCCTACTGACTACCAGTCATGTCAACTTAACCAGTTAACACATACAAACTGTAATGAGATTAGTCCAACCGACAACCTGTAATGTCAAATTAACCAGTTAACACATACAAACTAGTATGGGAGTAGTCTAACCGACTTCCGATAATGTTAACTTTGTGGACACCACATATGAAATTGTGAAGATAACTTAAGAGTATTCTGGTTGAAAATACATTTTCAGGAAAATGTCGAAACTGTGAACAAATGTTATTTTTATATTGAAATAAAGTAGAATACATTGTGAACAGTGAAGACATTTATCATTATACTTCTTTGTTAAAAATATTTTCAAACGTTTCTTCTGTAAATAGGTGATACGTCATCGGTATCACGGAAATGGCTAAGTCTAGAATACCACTTCTTTGCATCAACGGGGTGTGAATTTTCAGCACTTTCTTGACATGTTCCTGAATTTTGTATCATTTGTTTTAAGTCAGTTGTTTTTTTAAACTCCGGAATAACTTAAAAGCGTTCAAATTCAAATTTAAATTCTGTAAATGCTTTTGTCAGAGTTATACGCCATCTGAAAGCAACAACTTTCGTTCAGAGTTGAACACATTGTGATAAAAGCAAGCATTGAAAAACTTTCCCTGTTCAACATTGTTTTAAATACTGCATTGTTTTACTGCAGAATCATCAATATAGTCTGTACAAGGAAAATGGTTTTATTTAATTTCAATTACAGCTGTGATCTATTCCTCCTATATTGGAGCTAACTTCATCATTGGTGCTGCGAGTCCACTTTTCTTTGAGCTAGCCTGCGAGGTCACCTACCCAGTGGCAGAGGGCATAACAAACCTGGTCCTCACGCTGGTCAACAACATTGCTGGTTTACTCTTTTTACTGGTACCATTTATCCCAAATATCGGTAGGTTACATCTTACCATGTACACAAATGTTTTATGTTCTAACTGTAGCATATGATATTTGAAAGTTGTGAGTATCTTTTTAAGAGTGTGCTCATTATATGCCCATAGCGCAAATGCAAAGTACTGGTGTGCAAAAGCCAGAAAACACATGAGGAGCTGAACTGGCCGCCGCGATATGACTATAAAAATTGTTAAAAAACGGCTTTAAAACCAAATTTAATCAATCAATCAATCTCCTCTAACATAACTTGGTAAATTTCAATACTATTTCACAGGATTACTTCTACGAGAGGTTTGTTTGATCGCCACTTGCATTGGTGAAAGAAATAAGGCTGGAATTTCATCTTTAATGACCAACAGAAGTGGAATTTGAGTGGTCGTAGTCCAATGGCATCATAAATATATTTATTATACCCCCACAAATAAGTTTTTTTTTTGGGGGGGGGGGGGGGGGGGTATTTAGGAATCACCCTGTCCGTCCGTCCGTCTGAGCACACGAATAGGCACTTGTTGGGTACTGTTGTTCTTGTAAAGCCCACCCAGCGCCCTTATAAGACACTTTGATAACTGGTTTTTTTTTATAATTTTCTAATGGGTATCTAATTAGCATATTAATGCTATTTATTCCGTAAAAGGTTGATAATTACGGAATAAACCGTATCCTTGTTGGGTTAACCCCACAAAAAAACATCAAAGGAAAGTACCAAACAAATGCCCATCCGTAAGCATGTCTGAAGCCCACCCTTATAAAGACACTTAGATAAATAGTTTATTTTTATTTTTTATAACGGGTATCTCATTTGCATATTAAAATTATTAATGTTATTCATTCCGTAAAAGGGGGTTAATTACGGAATGAATTGCATGCTTGTGGGGTTAACCCCACAAAAAAACATCAAAGGAAATAACCCCACAAATACACGCCATCAGTACGTCCGTCCTTCCATCCGTCCGTATGTCTGTCTGTCCATATGTCTTGTAAGCGCAACTCCTCCTTAACGGCTGGACCGATTTTAATGAAACTTTACACAGTTGCAGTACCCAACCTGAGGATGTACATGAAGTAAGATTAACCCGGTCGGAAATATATATGTCTGTCTGTCTCCATATGTCTTGTAAGCACAACGTGTTTATCCTTTTATCAGTTCACTCACAGTTCTAGTTTTAAACTGGAACATAAGATATATGTCTAACGAGATCCTATGCCCCGACTGTTGTAAATCATGATTGCAAGATGGTGACTTAGTCCGTAAGAATAGTGGGACAGTAAGTAAACTTGTATGTTACACTGAACAGGGCTTTCATTAAGGGCGAATTGCAGGCATTTGGAAATTCTATTTATAAATTCAAGGATTTTTTGTCAGATTACAGGAAGTCTTGTTTTTGTCGGTAACAAAGAAAATGGGACAACTTAGTAATTTACATCCTATAATAACCGGTTAAATTGAATTTGAATTTGTTGTAATTTCAAGCTTTACTTAAATCATTAACAGTATAAAATCACTATAAAATGTATTTTGTATCTATCTTAATTTGAGGGACAAAGGCAAAATAAGATTGTAAGATTTTAACCTTTCCCAAATACAACAATTCTGCAGGAGACAACTTTGAAATCGTCTAAGCAACAATTTGAAAAATGTTTTTAAATTAAAATGTTATTCTACAAAAGCGTTGAAACATTTTGGCAAATTAATTGGGTCTGAAAACAATGAATTTTTTTGTGTTTCTATAAAAAAGTGATTTATCTCAGTTTGATATTTTCTTCTTTTGTTTCAGACCTAAGAAACATCTTAAATTATCTATGTTGAACGATTTTATGTTTAATATTAGGGTTTTATCTTATAAAACCTAAAGATTTATTCCTTCCTACAATGCAGGTCAGTCAACATATTGTAGGCATTCACTTCTAAGTGAAATCCGTTATATTCATTAATCTTTTTTCCCACATGCAGATGCAAATTGGCAAAATTGTACCAAAATGGGATTTTGATAATATTGATTATATTCTGGTATGCGACTTTTTTAACATCTGTATAAAAAATTGTTTTTTTAAATATAGATTTTCCATATTTTTTTTAAGTTGCCTGCTGTATATTTGTTGTCCACTTGTGTGTCGATACGTCATCTTTTTCAATAAACTCATTATTATAATTATTCTGGTTCCCTGTGTACTACATGTATATTTATATAGAAACACAGTGAAAGGGCAGGTAATCTAGACTAGATTTGTATTGTCATATTGCAGGCACAATGTGGGAGAACTGGTGTTTAATAGCCGCTATTTTTATCTGCATTCCTGTGATATTCACCCTCAAAGAGAGATACAACAGACTAGAAATAGATGAAGAAATATTGCCGGACAAACAGTCAACATAGTGGGAAAACATTTCAATGAAAACAGCTCTTGACATGTTGTTTACTTCTTTCAGCATTGAGTTTTCTTAAGTAGACTCTCCCATGTTCAAATTCGAGCGATTCCATTTTTAGATCACCTAGAGGCAAAGGCTCAAGGTGAGCTATTCTGATCACTCTGTGTCCGTCGTCCGTCGTCTGTCGTCTGTCGTCCGTCGTCCGTCGTTAACTTTTAGCTTTAAACATCATCTCCTCCTGAACCGCAAGAACAATTTCCACCATACATCACAGGAATGATCCTTTGGTGGTCCTCTTTTAAATTTGTTCAAAGATTTAAATTCCATTGAGAACTTTGGTTGCTGCGGCATCAGAAAGGGGACGAAATGTCCAAACTTTAAAAATCTTCTCCTCCGAATCTGCCTGTCAGATTCAAATATAATTTGGTAGAAATGTTCCTTGGGTGACCCTCTATACGAATTGTTCAAGCCATACTGATTAGTCACAAACATGGCAGTCAGGCGGCATCAGAAAAGGGGCAAAATGACAAAATTTGAAAATTCAATTTTTATGAAAGTGTTTGTCTGATTTTAAGAAAATATAATACGAGTTTTGATTGGTTACACAATCATATCAACCAGGCGTCATCACAAAAGGGGTAAATTGAACTTTTAGCTACAAATAACCAGCAACTCCTACCATTCCAATAGACCAATTTCCACAAAACATCACAGGAATGTTCCTTTGGTGGTCCTCTTTCAAAATTGTTCAAAGATTTAAATTCCATTGAGAACTTTGGTTTGCTGCGGCATCAGAAAGTGAGAAAAATACCCAAATTTTAAAATCCTTTTCCTCCATAATCTGCTTTTGCGATTGCAAGATAATTTGGTAGAAATGTTCCTTAAGTGATACTCTAAATAAACTGTTGAAGCCATATTGATTTCTTGTTAGATTTCAAGATATAAATGGCCTTTACTGATAAACTGTTTCTTGAGAAGTGTCCACTTCTTGCAGTTTCATTTGCAATCCTTGATCAAATTTTCCCAGATATTTGCAGTTAAATATTTGCTACTAATTTACTATCAATTAGGTGATCGATTTAGGGCCATCTTGGCCCTCTTGTTTTATATGAAAAGACTCATATTTTCATAAAATGCTGATTTCGCAACAAAAAATGCTGAATTCAGGTGAGACAGCTCGTTGCGAACTGACTTACCTGAATCTGTATTATTTCCAAACACCTCAATATTGCCTTTTGCACTGAAAGAGTTAAAGATGCATCAAGGTTACAAAATATCAGGATAAAGCATCTTAAAAACGATAGAAATCATTAATAAATAGAGAAAAGTTGTCTTTTGTTTGGTGATATATAGAGGGTCATCCTGTATAAATAGCGGGTACTTATGCATTATATCATCGAGATTAATTCTCAACGAAATAGTTAAATTTTGCAAATTTTCAATAAAGGTGAATAATGTGGATTTAAATCCTTTACAGTTATAAGAAAGCTCGATATCACATTGAAAACTAAAACATATGAGCGGCCCACTGCAAGCAAAATCGGTAAGGTATTAGCGACCACTGTAGATCAAGACTTACCAGCGCATCCGCGAAGTTCGACCTGGCTCTACACTGTTCACCAATTAGTCATTGGAGGCTTCAAGAAACTTCTGTAGAGCAGTATCCGTTCGGATCCTTATCATGGATGTGCAGCAGACATGACTAAGCCATCCCCTGAGAAAACTAACAATATGGCCTCTGCGTAATGTATCGACCCAGGTCATTCTGCGCAGTCCGCGCAGACTAATCCGGGCCGACATATTCCGTCTCAAGGGGATAGAGGTATAGGGTAATGATTCCTGAAACAGAAAAAGCACAGTCGAAATGTGTCTGCCTTGGTAAGCCTGCGCGGCATGCTTAGGCTGATCCCGGTCGATACTATACCACACTGTTGGTTTTCTCTCGGGACGGCTCGTGTCTTTTCCACACGTGTTATATTTACGAATAGCTCACATTTCTATTAATATAGCCCCTTCGAAGATGACTGAACACATAGCTCACTTTACCACTTATAAGTCTTGTTATGGCCATGTCCCCAATTGTCTGTCCTTGCTGGTAAATTATAGCCTTTAGTTTGATTAATTTATTGCGGTTTAACGCCATTTTTCAACACTTTTTCAGTCATATCACGGCGGCCAGTTGACCTACTCACATGTTTCTTGGCTTTCTCACACCAGTACTTCATACAACATTCTTTCCAAGCAACTGGCAACTGGACACATAGACTGATAGCCCATTGGTGGAAGACGCATGTAGCTTGTCACAATGACTTGTCAAACGTCTGAAATAATGTTGGCCGTGCTGGGGTTCGAACTCACAACCCCTGGATAGAGAACCCTCTATCAGATTCCTTCATGCCATATTGATTGGTCGAAAACCAAGACCGCCAGAGGGCGGGGCTATTTTGCCTTATATAACCATAGTGAAAACTTAAAAATTCTTCTTCTCGGAAAGTGTTGAGCAGATTTTCTAAATAATTTTTTAGAAAAGTTCCTTGGGTGACCCTCTATCAGATTCCTTCAAGCCATGTTGATTGGTAAAAAAACATGGCCGCCAGAGGGCGGGGCTTTTTTGCCTTATATGGCTTAAGAGAAAACTTAAAAAATCTTCTCCTCCGAAAGTGTCTGGCTGATATTCAAATAATTGTTTAGAAATGTTCCTAAGCTAACCTGACCCTTTATCAGATTCATTCAAGCCATGTTGATTGGTTGGTAAACATGGCCGCCAGGGGATGGGGCTATTTTGCCGTATATGGCTATAGTGAAAACTTAAAATATCCTCTCCTCCGAAAGTGTCAGGCCGATTTTCAAATAATTTTGCAGAAACATTCCTTGGGTGACACTCCACAAGATTTCTTTAAGCCATGGTGGTTGGTAAAAAACATGGCCACCAGGGGGCAGGGCTGTTTGGAGATTTGATTTTTGCCTTATGGCCGTGGAGCGATACTGATTCTCTAGTTATACTTGTCCAGGTACTTTATTTGATTCTCCCGCTTATATCGTATTGCTACATGTACATTGTGTGTTTTGTAGGCCTCGTTTATATTTATTATACTTCTGTGCTTATATTTCTCAAATTGTCATGTTTACATTAACTGAGATTAATAAAATCTAAAACTTGAAACATATCCTGTGGTAAGTGAACAGACACATCAATTACCTTCAATTAAAATTGTTCCTGTAAGCCCCTCAAATAGTTTATGTATGTTTTGAAAACCGTGTGCTACCCTGATACAACAAAGCCCGTTGCGGGCTGTAAATCCAGCTAGGGGGTGAGAGTTCGAATCCCAGTTCGGCCAACATTCTATTCGACGTTTGACAAAATTCACTATGAAAGGAGTCATATTTCTTCTTCATCTTATGGGCTAACAGTTGCTTGGAAAGTCTGTTGTGTGGAGAAGTGGTGTAAGAAAGCAAGGGAACTTGCCGACTTTAAATGACTGACCTTTTTTTGAACGGCGTTAAGCCGTAATCAATCAATGAACTCTGATTATTCCGATATCCTGAAAATAAAATGTTTGCGAACCAAATAAAAGAGATACAGCCATTGTAAGACTGAAATCGATTTATAGCTCATAACTGCACTTCCCAGGATATTGGAAATATAAATGCATGTATATGTTTATCCCATAATTCAAAATATGGCATAAGGATTCTTTACACCAAGATTGGGATAATGCTTCTAGTAATTCTTGTCAAACACTTTATAATATGCATTTTGATGCACTTTTAACCATGCAACATTATTTAACTATTGATATACCTTTTTAACCTTGGAAAATATTTGCCAAAATCCGGTGTTTGGATCACAAACTTAATATTGTAGTAGGCAGACACCATTTCTCCGTTTGTACTTTTGTACAATCTATTATAAGTAGTGCACAATATATTGTTGACAAGTAATGAAGATTCTAATCTTAGCAGTTAGCATCCATGTAGTCTGACCTGTATCTGCATTAGTTGCTAGTCGTTTGATAGTTTTGTTAAATAACGACTACAGGGTGGAAATAAATCTAGGGGGTAAACCTATATTCATGTATATGTATAGAGAATAACTAACTGCATGTTTTTGATATAGAATTTATGTCACAAGGGAAAAAAGGGGTAATTTGGTTAAAATCACGAAACCGTAGGTTGAGTGATTTTACACCAAATTACCCCTTTGTTCCCGAGTGACATAAATTCGATATCAAAAACATGCAGTTAGTTATTCTATTTATTATATATCTGGAATAAATCTCCCCTTTATTTTAAAGAAACATATAAAAAAAAATGACTTGGCCTTAGGCGTATGAATGTTACGTAACCAAATACTGCTGCTTCTATTTGGCGCCAAATGACTAGCGTTATGACGTCAAAACCGCTGACGTGACGTCATTTTCCTAGTATTCGGTCTCAGTTTTTTTTAAATTCCTAGTATTAAACCCACTTTAAATTCCAAAGATGTTCCAAATCTAAAAAAAGTAGTTCCGGCAAAAATGATATCATCACTAGTGATGATATAAAAAAACTAAAAGTGTTATCGTCACAGTGTTAGTTATCATTTTTTTAAAAATTGATATTGATTTTATGTCACTTAAATTTCAATGCAAAATTTGGATAGGTATGTAATAAATTGTTGATATTAGTGACCTTAATATTTTTGAATCTTGAATTTTGAAAACATCTAGACAAAAAATATTGTTTATGCACTATAAATGAAAGAAGCATTATAAAAAGAATTGAAAACTTTTTAAAAAAAAAGACGAAGTGCTCATTATGGGCAAATTTTCCATGTTTCAAAATGTTCCTTAGCATCTAATATCGATTAAGTATTATCGTTATCTTCACTAGTTCCTATCCATTGTATATGCTTTGTTACATAACACCTTAAGGGAAAGAATTTTTATATTTCTGATATTTTTATTGCAAAACGGGTTGAGTCCCGAAATGTGGTATTACAAAACGGGTTCTTGATATTCTTGTATGTATAATGCACTTTTTCCTTCTTAACCTTCTAAAATAACAATTTTTAACTGCATAGAGGTTACTTGTAGCCTAATTTTCAATTTAACTTTTAAGTTTAAGTGAACTTGGATTTTTTTTTTATTACAAAACGGCTTAAATCTGAAAATTAGATATTGCAAAACGGGTTCTTGATATGTATGTATGTTTCACACGCGATTTCATTAACACACTTCTAAAATAAGTATTATTTAACATTTGTCTATTGATTCCTTGTAAATTATAGCTGAAAAAACTGGCAGATTTTTATTACAAAATTGGTTTAATAATTGGTCCTGATAAGTATTACAAAACGGGTTCTTGATATTCATGTATATATCATGCACATTTTCCTTCTTAACCTTTTAAATTAAGACCGTGTACATAGGTTTCTTGTATTTCTAAGTTGAACATTTCAGTTTAATTGCAATTTGTATTACAAAACAGGTTCTCGATATTCGAAATTGCATATAAGAAACCTATTTTTCGTGGTGTTACATTGTTATGTCAGATCTGTCAATATCTGTCAGTGTAAATAAGGAACTCCTCACATGTCTCTGTCACAACGTTTTGTTTTATTTGTCCAAAATCCTTAGATCAGGTGTTTTATTGCTTTGCTATTTTGCGAAAATAGCATACTGGTTACGAAAATAGGTTTTTGTATACCTATAAAGTTTAAACCCATATAACCATATTTCTTTCAATAATTAATATGAAAAAGGGAAAGCCTCATCAAGAACACAGCACCTATAATGAGTCCAATCTGTAAGTTTTGGACAACCATCTTTAGGTAATCTGTGACAAGCTGTCGGAACTGGGACCTTTTTTTCTACTATACTTTAACTTTGGATGCAAAGTGAATCGATCAAAAGCTAAACACTTTCACTCCATCACATGAACATATACATATTCAATACAGTAAGGTAAAACACAATAATGGTGTTAAGTTTTTCCTTCAATTTGGCCTGGTGACATAGTTTCTGACTGTTATAGCCATGTTCAAAACATCCATTCTGCCAAAGTTTCAACATGCTACAATTAAAAGAACAGCTTCCAGAATGTTAACAGGATTTCCCTTTAATATGTTTTATGTTTGACCCGACACTATCCATATTTAAACTTTGCCTTGATATCATCTAACATTCTGACAAAATTTCAACATGCTAAAACAAAAAATGCAGCATTCAGAATTTCAGAGTGTTAACAAGATGTTCCTTCAATTTGGTCTAGTGAACTAGTTTTTGACCCCTCCCCCGCCCCCATGGCCTTTATTTGAATAACTAGGCCTAGATATTGTCAAGACAAACATTCTGACAAAGTTGGAAGATGCTGAAGGAAAAATGCGGTTTCTAGACTGTTAACAAGATTTTCCTTCAGATTGGTGAAGTGACCTATTGTTTATGACCCAACATGAACTATATTTGAACTTAGCCTAAATTCACCTAGATAACATCAAGACAATTATTCAGACACAGTTGCAACATGCTAAAGATAAAAATGCAGCCTCCAGAGTGTAAACAAGATATTCCTTCAATTTTAACACGTGACCTAGTTTTGACCTCACATGACCAAGTTTCAACCTTTGCCTAAATATCATGAAGACCAACATTCTGACAAAGTTTAAAGCTGCTGGAGCAAGATTTTGACCTCACAGGACCAACTTTATAACTTGAACAAGATTTGATGGAAATGGGGTCTGTTTGATCTATCTTCAGAACAGAAAAACAATCGAATTAAGCATTTATCAAACAAAAGATACAGTTGTTATTGTTCCACATACAATCACTATTGTTTTGTTCAATCAGCTTATACCCAAATATAGAATAGACCAAAGTTAGAAGTATGATAATCAATATATTATTTCGTTTACAGTTTTCTCCTTAATAATACATACATGATCAGGGTATGCCAAACAGTTACCTGATTAAGAACAAAAATGGCGGTTTCGTAACCGAACCATTTCGTACCCAGAAAATGTTCGGCTGTATGGTAACTGATACTGTTTTGTACCGGAAATCAAATGGGCTCTCAACAGTTTGTTATGGTGTTTTTGTACTTATTATCGCGAAATACACACAAAAATAGAGAGTACAAAACAGCCAATTTATTATAGGGTACTAAATAGCAAATTCATTTTCGGGTACAAAACGTCTAATATATTTCCGGGTACGAAACAGCCAATTTATTTTCGAGTACGAAACAGCCCATTCGTTTTCCGGTACAAAACAGTATCAGTTACATAAACCGACATTTTTGTTCTGTTACGAAACGGAGAGGTTACGAAACGTCTAGACGCCGTTCGTGAATGTGCAATTAATTTTTTTAAAAATATGGTTATATGGCCGTTATACAACTATAAAAAGTGCATATAGATAAATAGGAGATAAGTTGTTTTCGTAACAGCTTTTCGGTATCTAGCTATATCAGAGAAATTATTTTCTTATTCATTTTGAATTTAACCTGTACCTAAGTCACCATTAGGAAGAGTCTGACGAAGCCGGGAATACAATCTTGGTAGAGGATCACCCAAGGAACAATCGTGTTAAATTCTTTTCAAATCAGGCATGTACTTTTGGACAAGATATATTGTTAAAGCTTTCATTATAGGGATTCGCTAGGTATCCCTTATTGTCAGGCCTTTCCGTCTGTCTATGTGTGTATGTGTGTCTGTATGTCTGTCTGTCTGTCCAGTTGTTTGTAAAGCGACGCTCCACAGCCCAAACCGACGGGCCGATTCCGATGAAACTTGGTGAACAGGTGCTCAGGGTGCGCACGTTCGAGTGTCGTTGCTAAGGACACACCCGTTGCTATGCAGCTAGCAAAAACTTTTGGACAATATATATTGTTAAAGCTTTCATTATAGGGATTCGCTAGGTATCCCTTATTGCCAGGCCTTTCCGTCTGTATGTCTGTCTGTCTGTCCAGTTGTTTGTAAAGCGATGCTCCACAGCCCAAACCGACGTTTTTAAAAACCTTAACCATTTTTCTTTCTTCTCCTACAGTTTTGAAAGTCGAGAGCTGAAACTTTGGTTAGAGATACTTCGAGATAGTAAGAAAAAACGTATCCATAACAATTTTTGATTTAGGCCTTCGTGTCTAAATGATAGCATTTCAAAGATAGGGTATCTATTTTACATAATTACAGTTATTGCCCTGGTTACTTATTCTTGTCCGGATAATAACCTAATAACTACGAGAGGGATCTAACAAAACTTCATACACTGGTAGAGCACAATGAGAGGAAGTGCAATGTACAAGAACCATATCTCTTATTTAGCTGATAAAGAGTGATACCCCTTTGATACTTTTACTTGTGCGTAAAATAACTTTAAAACTACAAGATTGAATTTAATAAAACTTCATACGATGATACAACACATTGAGAGGACGTGCAGTGTACAAGAACCATAACTCTAATTTAGATAATTAAAGAGTTAAAGCCAATTGTTACATATTCTTGTGCGTAGAATAACTTTATAACTTCATGATAGAATTTAATAAAACTTCATACTATTATACAACACATCTTTTTTATACAATTACAGAGTCATTGCCCTTTGTTACTTTTTCTTGTCCGGAGAATAACTTAATAACTACGAGATGGAATTTGATAAAACTTCATACAATGGTAATGCACACTGAGAGAAAGTGCTATGTACAATAATCATTACTCTAATTTAGCTAATTACAGAGTTATTGCCATTTCTTACTACTGGATGGCCTCTAATAAAACTTTCTATAATGGTAAAGCACAAGGAGAGGAAGTGCAGAGTACAGGAACCATAACTCTATGCAAAGGCGAACATCACTAAAACGAATCCTACGTCGCCTACCGGCTTGTACACATACATGTATTAGGAAGTTAAGATCCGCGGCCATGTTAGTCAACGGATCGTATTAATTCAAACAATATTGTTAGAGGGTCACAGAAGGAATATTTTTGTAAAACAAATCAAATTAGGCCAGTACTTTTGGACAAGAAGATTTTTAATGTTTGCAATTGTCCCTCTTTTCTGATCACGTAGCACACATGGTTATGTCTAAAATTGAATTCCTTGAACTACTTTGAAACAGGACTACCTAAGGAACATTCCTTTGGCATTATTATGAAATCGATCCATTTATTTTGATTTTGTTACCAACCAAGTCAGAACTGTTAACTTAAATTACAACTTTATATTGGGACTGTTTCTTCCTTTTGTAACAAACAAGGATATATTATATAAGGTGCCTGTTTATTTTTGAAATAATATTCCAACAAAGTCAAAACTGCTAATTTAAATTACCACTTTATATTAAGACTGTTTCTTCCTTTTTAAACAAAGTCAGAGCTGCTAATTTATATTACCACTTTATATTGGGACTGTTTCTTCCTTTTGTAACAAAACATTCCACAATCACTTTATATTAGGGGTCTGTTTATTTTGGAAATAATTTATCAACAAAGTCCGAACTGCTAATTTAAATTACCAGTTTATATTTGGATTGTTTCTTTTTCTAATAGAAACAACCCGCAAAACCTATACTTATATGCAAGAAAACAAGGATATATTTATACCAGTTTATATTTGGATTGTTTCTTTTTCTAATAGAAACAACCCGCAAAACCTATACTTATATGCAAGAAAACAAGGATATATTATATAAGGTGTCTGTTTATTTTTGAAATAATATTCCAACAAAGTCAAAACTGCTAATTTAAATTACCACTTTATATTAAGACTGTTTCTTCCTTTTTAAACAAAGTCAGAGCTGCTAATTTATATTACCACTTTATATTGGGACTGTTTCTTCCTTTTGTAACAAAACATTCCACAATCACTTTATATTAGGGGTCTGTTTATTTTGGAAATAATTTATCAACAAAGTCCGAACTGCTAATTTAAATTACCAGTTTATATTTGGATTGTTTCTTTTTCTAATAGAAACAACCCGCAAAACCTATACTTATATGCAAGAAAACTTTATTTTTAGACTGTGACCCTCTACTAATATTTTTTGAATTAATACGATCCGTTGACAAACATGGCCGCGGATCATAACTTCCTTATACATGTATGCGTACAAGCCGGTAGGCGACGTGGGATTCGTCTTAGTAATGTTCGCCTTTGCACAGAGTTATGGTTCATGTACACTGCACTTCCTCTCCTTGTGCTTTACTATTGTAGAAAGTTGTATTAGATACCATCCAGTAGTTTTAAAGTTATTCTACGCACAAGAAAGAGTAAGAAAAGGTAATTACTCTGTCAATAGGTAAAATATAGTTATGGTTTCTTGTACACTGCCCTTCCTCTCAACGTGTTGTATCATCGTATGAAGTTTTATTAAATACCATCTTGTAGTTTTAAAGTTATTCTATGCACAAGAAAAAGTAAGAAAGGGCAATAACTCTGTAATTAGCTAAATTAGAGTAATGATTCTTGTACATTGTACTTTCTCTCATTGTGCATTACCATTGTATGAAGTTTTATCAGATTTCATCTAGTAGTTATTAAGTTATTCTCCTGACAAGAAAAAGTAACAAAGTAATTAAATAAAAGAGAGTTATGGTTCCTGTACACTGCACTTCCTCTTAATGTGTTGTATCATAGTATGAAGTTTTATTAAATTCTATCAAAAAAAGTACAAAAACATCATTACAAACTGTTGAAGGCCCATTTGTCTTCCGGTACAAAACAGTATCAGTTACCAAATAGCCAAACATTTTCCGGTTATGAAACAGTTCGGTTACCAAACCGTATTTTTTTTCTGTTACGAAATGGAGAGGTTACGAAACGACTGGACCCTGATAAGTACAATAGGCTCTAGAAACGGAAACATGCCTTCTCTTTGTACGAAAATAGCCCACGAAAATAACTTGTCTTGCAAAAACAGTTTGTCATACAGATAACTTATAAAACCTTTTCCTACTTAAATGACTTGGTCTACGACTATATTTCCTCTAACGAAAATGACTTGGTCTACGAAAAAAACTTCTATAACAAAAACGAATTTCCCACGAAAACAACTTCTTTTAAGAAAATATCTCCTCTAACGTAAATGACTTGGTCTACGAAAACAACTTTTCTAAGGAAAACGACATTTCCAATGAAATTTAATTTACATACAAGATTTTCTTAATAACATTCACAAAAGTCATTTTCGTAGGACAATATACTTTCTTAATATATGTTGTTTTCGTAGGCTGATAGGCTTGCTGAACTATCGTTTCTCGGATTGAAAGCTATTTTCGTAAGATACCGTAAACTATTTTCGTGAAATAAACTATTTTCGTAAGATATACTATTTTCCTAATACTTGTAAGTAATTTTAGAAAAGATACCCACCACAAAACGTAAGAAATAAAATGTACATAAAACATTTTCTCAATAGAATTCATAAAAGTCATTTTCGTAGGCTGACAGGACAATACAGTTTTGTTTTCGTAGGCTGATAGGCTTTCTGCACTGTCGTTTCTCGTATTGAATGTGTAACGTGTTTCTTATAAGTGAATTAAAGTACACATAATCAAATCAATAAATTAATAATAAATCATTCGTTCTTATTTTACCGTCAATTAATATTAAACTATTCGTCTCTTTTTCCATTCTACAATGAGACGACATATTTCCGTTTCTCCGTCATAATCTACGCATTTATATGCGTTTTAGCCTATGCCAATACCGAAATACATATTTCTCGATAAGGTTACAATACACCAAATAAATTCCTTCTTTGTTTCCATGTAAATCGACCGGTTTCAGTCGTCAATTGTCACACTTTCTATGCGTTTCTCATGTTAGAACACCATATATTATTGAAAAGAGTTACCTCTAAGTTTTAAACAATCCAAAGAAAATAGGGGAAGGTTCATGCATTATGCAAGAAAGAACTCCTCGGGCGTAAATGGTCACCGACATTTTTGACCAAATCGGACCCAGACAAAACCTATGTTTAGCATTCTCTACTTTCACTTTCAAACAAGGTCAAAATACTAAAGGTGATCAAATCAATCTTTCCAGTGCACCCTATACACTTTCACAATGGATGTAGACTCAATGTCATATATTCAATGCTTTCTGGTGCACTTTGGGCAACCAGTATCATCATTTTTAACCAGTTTGACGATCAAAATGTTTGCTGACAACACAACATTGACCTGTCGTTTTTGCGGACTCTGAAGATCCTTTAGACACTTTCTTTGCCCTCAGAGATTTGTGTTAATTTACAGAGTATGATATCAAATGAAAGCAAGGTAGTAAATATTAGGACAATTAGGCAATTATTTTCAAAGAAATTTCAAATTTCCTATGCCACCCAAACTTAGGTTTCGCGACTTGAGTCCAGCAAGTTTTCTGCCCTCGCGCATCATACAGGTCTCCAAAAACAATGGAAACACATAACATGTTTAGGTTTTACTGTGTCACATGTTCAAAGAAATTACCAAACTGCATGTGCATGCCTGCTTTATGCCATTTACCAATCAACGAAAATGTTAAATAACTTCCAAAACAACATGTTTTATCGAAAAATGTCAAAAAGGCTTTTACCAAATGACTGTATACCCCCATGAGCCTAAATTCCACTCCAGGCACCCAGTTTCATCATTTGTTAAGTAATTTTACTGTATCCCACCCCGTAAAGTACCCTAATATGTTAATAGGCAAAGCCTAGGTCGTGTGAAAGCAAGAACAATTAAGTATTAGCACTGTCAGTCCCCCAACAAGAAACAAATTAAAAGGCAAATTGTAAATTGTAGAAAGTTACAAAAATGAATTTGAAAAACATATTGAAAAAACCTAAACTTATCATGCATTTAAGTTTAATTTGTACATATCTGTTTCATTTTTGATTAGGTCAGGATTGTTACAGACTGTAAGATTTCAGGATGTTGATGGAAAACAACACTAGAAGGCATTGAAGAATGTTCTGATTTATTTTTACAAATGCCAGTTATTTGTAAACTAGTAATATATAATTGGAAACTGACTCTTTAATAGTACCATGGTTGATTGAATGACTTGAGCTTAACATTACTTTCAATGGTACTTCAGTTCACCTAACGTTCCCCCCTGGCTTTCTAGAATACTAAAATACCCCACACAACAATCCTACAAGGCAGATGGCTAATTTTGCATGATCTGGCTGAATGTATAATCTTGAGACAATTTAAGATGAGAACACTATGCATTACAGATTGAGAAAACTGTCATTTTTGACAAATATTTTCAAAAGTCCCATTTATAATGATGTATGTAGGAAAAGGTAAAGTTTAGCCCCTTGCCTGATGTAAATTACTTGATTTCTGTGACTAATCTGAATACATTGTCGGAATGGTGTAATTGATCCAAAATGAACATATCCAAAATGAACAATATGTTCCTATTCAACAACATTTTCACTTTGAACCCAGTATCTCCTTTTCTGATTTTTAATTCGTAAAACATGAAACAGCATCAGGTTATTTGTTAATAAGTACCAGACTTAGTGTCAGCAACTAATTATGTATACATGTATATGAAATTTATTGTTTGAAAAAAAAAAATGGATAGTGAAAGATCTGATCAGACCTTGAACATGTACAGATTCTCAGAGTTATCACTGTTGATAACTGTTCCTTTTTTTTAATTGTTACTGCTCAATTATAAAAGCTTTTGAAAAGGGTACAGGGAGTACAATATTTTCACTAGAAGCCTGGATAAAAATGTAATAAGTGTTAAAGTAAGACAACTCCCCACAACATAATTGTTTTATGTATAAATTGTTTAGTTTAGTTCCTTCTTTCAAAACATGTACCTGCTGAGATTTGAACTCAGAACTCTTGTTAGACAAGGTGTTTTACCATTAAACTACAGTATAGGTCTTTACTTTGAGCAGCAGTTCATGAAAATATGTGTAATTTTATTACCAGTAAAGTATAAGGTTTTTTTTGTTACAATGAATGTATACCAGTTTAAATTTTACCATTTCTATTGTATATATTATACAATTTCACACAGAAAAATGGATTTCACAATAAATTTACATAGAAAACAGATACATATATATATCTGTGGTATTTCAGTTTTATCAGAGGACAGAACACCTATGTGAAGTCACTGGGTGACTTAATTATAACTGACATTAATTATGAACTGCCTTTAAGTTTTTATAATATAGCCTTTTCTGTTGAAAAATAGACAAAGTTTTCTTTATTTTTCAACCAAAATGTTTTAATATACATATTTATTAGAATAAAAAGTATTTTGAGTGTTTGTTGAATTTAAAAAGAGATTGATCCTCTTTATCTGCAGATTTCAATGTTCAGTTTGTTTTTACCTTATTTTAGTTTGATATATTTAGTGTTTCATAGACAGACCGAAATCGGTGACCATAAAAGGCTTTTTATTTTACATGTGCTTTTCAATTTGAAGAGTTCTATGACATCATTGATTGTTGTGCTCCCAAGTATGAAGATAATGCTGTCAATTGATGTTGAATATTTTGTAAATGTGGTTTGAATACATACATGCAGAGTATTTAAAATAATCTAGTGAAAATAATGTTGAAATTCTTAGTAGCAAGTTGTCAAATCTAATCAATAAACACATTTTTGATAAAAAAAAAAGATGAAACTACTAGAAATTCAGCCTGTTGAAAGAAAAGTAATGAGTTTTACTGATATCCACATATGACATCATTTCTTTAAAACAATGGACTCATTTGAGTTTGATCAATAAACAAATTTTTGATAAAAAATAGATGAAACTACTAGAAATTCAGCCTGTTGAAAGAAAAGTTATGTGTTTTACTGATAGCCCACATATATATGACATCATTTCTTTAAAACAATGGACTCATTTGAAGGCATGAAAGTGTTTTCCTCTCTTTCAGGTTGGAGGACATTTACTATGTATACCCCAAAACCAGGGTGAACTGATTCTGGTCATACTTTCATGATTTGACAAAGACTAGGTCATAGACATAAACTGTTAAACTGTACAATGTAAAAAAAAATGTAAATTGAAGGCAAATAATTTGAAATAGACTGTAGTTTTGTTTGTTTTCTACACTTACTACAATATATAGATAAACGTCTTGAAGTCAATACAACTAGACAGTCGAAGATATGATAGTTTAGCTATTTTCTTGAGTGGGGTCAACATTTGACAAGACGGATTCGTCAAATGACAGATACAGACAAAAACAATACACACGATGTGACGTCACGCGATTTGACGAAAGCATCGTGGAACGGTTCTCAACAGATACTAACAAATAATTTAGAAATGAAGTTATATTTTTAAGCAAATTATTGATATAATAAATATCCTACCTTGAAATGAAGCTATGTCGATACAGAAACAGAATTATTCGTCCTTTTCAGTTTAAATAATATCCGAGGCCAGTGTATTGACGAACGATAACTTCCGTTGAAATATTTACAATCATTTTCAAGTGTTAATTGCTTCTCTATATTGCCAAGATATAAAATCCATGAAATAACTGACAGGTACAAATGAATAGTCGACTTACCCTTCATAAAGTCGTTGCAGTGAATGAAATCCATTTGTGACGAGTCAAACTATCTTTTCCTACCATTCCTGTCGTTTTCCTTTTGTTAACTATTTATTACTTGCCTTACAATGACGTTACTTTCGTTGCAAACACGTCACATTTGGATGTGTTTACTTTCGGTTGAGAAAATATCATTTTAAAAATAGAAAACGAGTGCAATTACACGCAAATTATCACGTATCAGATTCCTTGTTTTCTTCCCTTTATCGAGAAGGATTTTAATTGAATTTTTCTCTCTAGTTCTTAGTCTTTTTTTATTTGTCAAAACATACGAATATCGTGAATGCGGGTTTTACCGGTTACGAAATTAATAGGTTACGGTAATTTGTCCGTCCAGTAAGACCGGAAGCAAAATGGCCGAAAAAAAGTGCTATGGGGTTGAGATTTGATATGTGAAAAACAGTAAGATTGTACTGAATTCTCGTTGTTTTGATCTCGTATGATGTGTTCGTACGGGTAACCTATAGGCGTGCTTCGCTCGAGCCTTCGGCTCGAGCTTTCACACGTGTAATGCTTCAATATACAATGTACCTAGATCAACAGGCAAGAACAAAATCGCTAGAAATAGACATGTTTTGATAACAAAGTCAATACTGTCGGATCAAAAAGTAGGTCACTATGTCAAATTTAAGGAAAATATTGTTAATACGCGAGAGGCTGCAATTTTTGCTTCAGTAGTTTGAAATGTTATCAGAATTTGTCTGAATGATATCTAGGTCAAGTTTGAATATGGTCGTATTGGGTCAGAAACTATATCACCAGGCCAAATTGAAGGGAAATATTGTTTACACTCTTGATGCTACATTTTTAACTCGAGTATGTTGACACTTTGTCAGAATGTTTAACTTGATGATATGTAGGCCAAGTTCTAATATTGGTCATGTTTGTTCAAAACTTGGTCACTAGGTCAAATTGAAGGAAAAATACTGTAACACTGTAAAAACCGCATTTTCTTTTTTTGATTCAGCTTCTTCAAATTTGGTCAGAATGTTTGTCTTGATGATATCTAGGCCAAGTTCGAATATAGTTCATATTGGATAAAAAAAATAGGTCACTAAGCCAAATGAAGGAAAATCTTGTTAACACTCTGGAGGTTGAATTTTGAATCTTTGTCAGAATAATTGTCTTTTTGTGTTTTGCATTAGAAATCAAATTGCATAATTGAAGTGAGCGATCTAGGGTCATCATGACCCTCTTAATTCCTTTAAGGCCACACCAAACTGATATCTTGGTCGTCGGATTTCCCGCTCCTGTTTATTCAATTTTGAGAAAAAAAAATTAAAAAAAAATCTCCCGCACCATTTTCAAAAATGAAAAAAAAAAAGAAGAAAGATCTTCTTTTTCCAGATTTTGTTTTAAAAAACCCACAAAACCAGCATTATTTAAATAGAAATAAACAATTAATGTGATTAAATAGAACTTATAAATAATATTTATTAAGGAAAAAAAAAAGTAACAAATCCCGGACATTTCCAGCTTCGTAAATAAATTATTTGTTTAAATATTCGAGTCATAATGGTCATACAAACCAATATCTATTTGAAGAGAGAACAAAGCTCTGATTTACATTAAAAGTTGTATTTGAATTGCCTCATATTGGTTAAAAATACAATACGATAAAATGCACAAGTAAACTTCCAAAAATGTTTAACCCTTTCCCTAAGAAAGACGCGTTTTTCACATCTGCTGATGAATTTGAAAACATGTTGACAAATTGGAAATTGCGCAATAGTCCTTTGTGACCTTCTACGTCATATGTCACAGGAGGTCATGCTGTGTTGTATGGTAGCACGTGGTCGGTCGCAGTTGATTATCATCCGCCGAAAATGTGAACATGTTCTAAATGATAAACACAACAAAGGAAATTAATGCCAATTTCTTTTATTTCTTTCCGAAATGTGACCAATTATGCAATAAAAAAACATAAAAAGAATGAGTAAACAATCAACACATTTATCACAAGTTCTATCAACAAAAAAAAAAATCACATTGGAAAAGGAAGATTTATTAATCGAGTAAATTATTTCGGAACTATGTTCCACTTTCACTAAACAAGTCGCCCATAAAAATGTCGGGTTTTGTGCTGTCTGCTCGAGATCAAAACATCCTACCACCTGTCTGTACTTATTGTGGTTCAGAGGACGATCTTCTAAATGACTATGTCATATGAATATGTTGTTAAACTTCTTGAAAGTTATTCCGTCATTCGACCATTATGTACTTCCTGTAGAAGGATGAGAAAACGGGCCAACACTTGGGGTCGGAAGTTCTTCAAGGACAAATAAGTTAGAAAAACAATTGATTTGTCTGTCATCAAAATGTGTTACTGCCAATTGTATTTGAAGATAATTATGAAACTTGTCATAAATTAATGGCAATATTTACATTGTGTACTGAACTTGTACAACTTTTTAAATCATTTTCCAGTCTGGTCTGGATCTACCATCTATTTCTTTATGTACTCAGTGCATTAAATAAATATTAAACTAGCAGACAGTTATTTAGCACTTGGTGATCTGTTATTCTGTTCAAGAGCATAGAATTTGTATAAAATTTAAAAGAAACCACAATGCCATTTTAGGGGCCTTTATTGCTGAGTGGTTAAAATCTTTTAACTGTAGATCACTTATGTTTGTTCGAGCTTCATTTGAGGTTGGCTTGTGGATTTTTGTGGTTCTAGCAATACCATGGTGCCAACCTAGCTTGTGTAGTATCCATGTTTTGAGTCATCCTCCACTAATGGTATAGACTATGCCTAGTTATTTTTTAAAAACACTTTTTTTTTTAAAGAACTGACTGTGTAAAAGCAAATTTAATGGTATTCCAGTTTAAGTTTCAATATCATTATACATAATATGTATTTTAAATAACCAGTTGCCAACCTAGTTATTTAAAATCCATATGTAGAGATATTCGATCTTAATTAAACTGGAATACCATTTCATTTGCTTTTACACAGTCAATTTAATAAAAAAATAAAATTGAACCAAATTTTAAACTTAAATTCTGGTCTATACATGATTTATGATGTTTGTCTGTCTTTTAAAAAACCTACTGCAAATAAAGACAAGTTTAAATAGTTACTTGGAACTATAATGGATTGATTAAGTGATGGTTTACAAGTTGTAAACAGCATGATATGAATATGACTACTTTAAAAAGTAATATTCCAAGTGGATTCCATCAATAATAAATAGAGTGTTACAGTTTTAGTTTTAATTAATCAGTTAAACATATAGTGTAATAAGTGTTAAACTGTTTATGGTAAGATAAATAGACCTTGATACCAACAAGTTAAAGTTTTCATTATAATAACTGATCAGGAAAAAAAAAAGTATCGCCTCAGTTTTTAAAACGAACAATCCGAAGATCAAACATTAAAAAAAAAAAAAAAAAAAAATTCGCTCGCTCGCCCCTTATTTTAAAAAAAGAAATCCAAAGACCAAGACATCAAATTGGTGTGGCCTTTATTAGAAGCATAATGTTTTTAAGAGTTCCCTGATGCAACCGTGTTAAAATGTTTCTGCAAGTGGGAATGGGTTAACAAAATCGGTATCACAAATTGTTTAACCCTTTCCTGCATACAACATATCTGCACCAGATGATTTCAATAACATCCTGACAAAGAAGTGAAATATCTCTGTAAACAAAAATATAATTACTTAATCAAGTTGAAAACATTGTGGCAAAAGGAGCGTCTATATGTTGGAAAGGGCTACAAACCAATTCCTAACAGACATTATATTTGTGTTATCAATAAAACATATACAAATGCTGTTGTCTGAATAACATACATTATATCACCATGACCGCCGTGACTTGGGGATGAGACATCTACCACAATGCATGTAGTATATATGATTTGTCTTTCAGAAGTTTAGTATTTACACAGACAAGACAAAGTCACCAGTGTTGCACATGGAGAGATCAGCTTGCTGTATGTTATTCTTCCACTATTACACGCCAATATTGACCTGTTCCTGACCTTTGTGCAGAGCTGTATATTATTATGATGAACATGCATTTAGACCAAATTTATCTTTGGTTTATAAAGATACACATTAAAGGATAATTGACACACTGTTTGACCCTTTCCCACATGTGACAAATCTGAAGCAATCGACTGTGATAAACATCTTACCAAAACTATGGAAAACCTATATCAATTGAAGTGTTTTTTTAATTGAATAGCGTTGAAAATATTGAGGCAAAAGAAGAAATTGATCATTACGAGCAATTTCTGCTTTTGCAACAATGTTTTTAAAATTCATCAGGAAAAAAAAGAAACTACATGTATGTTTATTCTATTTAATTTATTAAATATGGGTATGTTTGCATTCTTTAGTATGCGGTCCATAACCCTCCATGACCAAACATGCAATACAAACTGAAGATCACTGTAAATTATATTCTATAATCCATTTACACATATTAAATACAGGTATGTTTGTTGTATTGAATTATGGGGCTCACTTTAATGGCTTACTCATCAAGATGGCCATATACAAATGTGGATAGGAAGGCGCTCTTAATATGTGGATTTGGAGACCCTTCCTGACCAAACCTGCAATATAAAGACTGCGTAGGTTGATCTGGGTCGATCCAGTTCGCAGAATCAATAATGTTGATTTTGTTCGAGGAACGGTTTATTTTGAAACTTTTGTAGCTGGTGGTATTAATTTACAAAATATTGTTAGAAAACAAGATGTTGCTTTAAAATGTAAAATGGCGTTTTCTCAACCCTATTATTTCAATTATGCAGCCCCTTTTCAAGACTTCACGTGTTGAAATTTTCGTAATGAAATGAGACGATATTAGAGATAATAAAGTATTTTTGAACATTAAATAATCACCTTACGTTTTGTGTACATTTGTTAAATGGAACTCGAATATATACCTAGTATTACAAGAAACAAAAGAAGGTACCAGAAACGGGTTTCAATTAATTGGATGTTAAGACTGCGGAGTGCAAGATGATCCGGACAGTTCTCGGAAATGCCCAAATGAATTAAGCTTTCCCTGACCTTAAACTTAAATTAAAAGAACTAGGAGTATCTACCACATTGCGCAAAATATAAAAAATCATTGAACTGATCCAGTGCATGAAACAAATTACTGGCAATAAGTAAATCGAAATAGGCATTCCCCGCACTCAATAAATAAGGCTGTATAAGAATCTTAACTAAATATACTTCATAATAAAACATATTTAAGTATAAATATGCCTAGCTTTTAACCTTATTTATTTTTTATTTATATAAGTCTCATTTTTCCGAATTATTTTCAGATTTTACGATAATGGGACTGCTAACACATTTCCGCATATATTTCCGCATTTACCCGCATCCTGCGTATCTATAACGCATTTGCAACTCGCCTTTTTATTGAAGCATGTGCAGCAGACGACTTTTGAAAACATTGTGCGCAAAGGAGAAATTAGTCTTATTTTGCGCAATGTATTATGTTGCCGCAATATTTTCAAATCTATTCGATTATTATACTATAATTTAAAGAAATTTAATAATGTTATTCGCCTATGTGTTTCCAAAGTCGTCTGTTGCAGAGTTGTTGACGCCGCGTGGAAGCGCGGCGTCAGTATGGGATAGGTTTTAATGTTGTACCATGGGGTGACGTAATGGAAAAGGGAGCAATCAACAAATAGTATTGTATAGAAAAACTCTGTAATATGTTTGAGAAAACAGCCTTTATAATTGAATAAATTGTATTAACTGATTTAAGAAACAACAAGATAAAAAATATGTACATCTTTTACCGTTGTTACAAAACTTTAGACACATTTAAATTGTTTTTAATAATTGTTCCCCAACTAACTAGGCTAAGCTATTTTTATGAGTTGATTTACGGAGTTCATTAGGCTACGCTATTTTAATTGTTTGGTTTACTGCTCTGAAGAGCTCAGAAAAAAAAAATTCGGGTGATGTTTTTCCTATTTATTTCTGTTGTATTACTAAACTTAAAACGTTCCTCCCCATACAGTTGTTCATTCAGACCAATGTATTCTTGCTATATGTTGACTATACATGAAAACTTTTTCTTTTAATTTCATAAATGCTTAATTTTGATATTAAATATCTTTAAACTTGTTAGAATTATTTGTATTTTTTGTTTATATACTCTCGTTTCTTGTTATCATACTTCTGCTCAACTTGTAGGAGAATAGACTTCCCTCTCTCCTTCCAAACGGTAAACCAAATGGTTTGAAGATTTAACTTGTCATTTCACGACTAAACTTTACATGCTGAATATCACATAGATCGTAGCATATAAATTGTATAATCCCTTCGGCAAAATGGACTCTTTTTGCTCTTGATAACATTTTACTATAGACTATGGTATCCAGGTGAGCAATAAAGGAACATCTTGGACTTCTTGTTTAAGATAAAGGTACATTTGGCCTTCTTGTTCAAAATATTTACATCCTGTCCGTTTGCACAGGTTATTTAAATGTATTGAACTGCATCTGCTTCCCTTTAAGTCATGCTTTAAAATCATGCGCGGCGACTTTGATGCTTAGCATCAAAATTCGTCTTGTTGTATATTGGAAAGGATTAATTAACAGCACTTAAATAATTGAAGTTGATGCTAGTAAAACAATTGCGAGGCATATAAAGAAACACAAGCCAAGTTAACATAATCATAAATTACATTTCTATTGACTACGAAGTTGTGAATGTTCTTTAATTATAAAAATTCTCAAAAACTCCACCCGTTCATCGTTATTGATTATAGGCAGTTGTGCAATTGAAGTCATTTTACCATTGAAAATACACCCAAGATTCAGAAAAACAGACTTGAGTCTTCAGTTTAGTTGATCGAAAAAAAATTATAAAAAATAAGCATATGAAAACTTTATAAAAATTGAATAAAGTTGAAAACATTGTATTTTCAAGAATCTTTTAAGTGGTCAGCATCGGGTTTCGAAGCATTGATTAAAAAATATCGAAATCTTGAAACCCGAGTTTTATTACCCTATAATCCCATGTAGCTTGACAATAAAGTATCCTGTGTATCTCTGTACTGCCCTCAGGCATCACTATCGATGTATACATACCGAATATTACGTAAATGTCCGGTAATTTCCGTTAATTAGCAAAATGATAACAAGAGCAAATAACAGTCAAATTAGTCAATAATTATTAAGGCTTAAACAGTGGTACATTGTCTCCCCTGTTTATGGCATGACGTTCATTGTGCCATATGAATATTTCAGTGTGCTGGAGGACTTTCTAAAGGACTTGGCATCAGAGAATGTGCAATCAAAGAGTGTCAGGATGAGGCCTCTGTAGACATACAGACGCTGGAAAATTTAAAGTCTGTCGGAGCTTTAAGGTTGGCATGAATATTATATTCAACGCTCTCCAAGATGAGTTTAACTGCTTAACTGCCTGTTGCAGCGGGATACGTTTGATAATCTTGTGAGAAAAGGAGGAATGTGCTCAGAATGTTAGGATAGGTGCTCTGTACTGATTGTCTGATACACTTAAACCTTCAGAACTCTTGAGCATTTGCAGATACAGTTTGGCAAATCTCTAGCAGACAGCGTTTGAATACATCATGGCAAATGGAAAATTTCTCCATTTGCCATAATGTTTTCAACTCTGATCAATAATGATATTTTGCTTTATAAAGCTATATCATATGCATGCCAAGAGGTTTTAACCCTTTCCCACATACAACACATTTGCAGCAGACGACTCTAAAAATCATTTAGTCAAAAGTATGGGAACTCTTAAAAAAATAAGAGAACAATTATTGAATTAAGTAGTGATGAGCAATGTCTCCTTTTGCCGACATGTTTTCAAAAGTAATCTTCTGAAGAGGCGTCGGAAAGTGTCTGAATGTAAGGGTTAACAGTTGTCTGCTGCAGATTCTGTCGATATGAAAAGGGGATAAGGTTGTTAAAGTGCTTGTACATTTAGCTGGCACAAGTTATGCTGTGTACTTAAAAATGTTCAGTGTTCATTGAACAAAAAAAAGTTAATATGAACTTTGGGAAACAAAACACTTTTCACACAAACTGTGCCAATGATGGTAGCAGTATTGTTCATACAGTGAATGATAGTATGGGTTTGCTTTTGTGACGAAGGCTAAAAGTGAAAGGCATCTGTGAAACACAGCCCAAGTTTTGTGATATCTTTACAATCATTAACCATATAGCTTCATCAAGACTTTCATTTTTCATCTACAGTAATGTTTGCTTTTCTGAGAAATGGCAATTTAAATTGGAACATCTCAGGTGACAGTTTTAGGTTTTTCAGTGTGATTTATCTGCAGAGCTAGTAATTATAGTTCCTTATGTTTTGGCCTTCCATTATTGTCAGTGGAAACATACTGGGCCCATGACACAGACGTAAGAGAATCGATAGACCAAGATAAGCTGTAACACATTCAAGCAGTCTAATCTGTATTTAAAATACCCAAGAGACACAAGCCAAATACTATAATTAAAAGAATTGTAAGGATTATCTCCCTTTCACAAAAAATATTTTTTACATCCACCACTCATATGATTAGGCAGCACATGTTATACTTAAAATTCGCTTGTTTCTCATTGTGTTACTACACTATGTTGAAAGGTTTGCAGTCTAATCAAAGGCCAAAATTTAATTAATCATGCAAGTATTAATTGAATTTTAACATTTGTTTTTAGCCCACCTGAGCACGAAATGCTCAATGTGAGTTATTGTGATCACATTTTGTCCGGCGTCCGTCAATATCTTCTCCTCAGTAACCAGTGGGTCAATTTGGATGAAACTTCACAGAAAGCATCCTCTCAATGATCTCACCAGAATTCCTTCAACTTTTCGGGATTCATGCAGAATTCTAGTTTCCATGGCAACGAAACGAAAACATCTTTAAGCTGTTTGGCAGATTTTGAAATAATGTTGTAGAAATGTTCCTTGGATAACCCTCTATCAGATTATTTCCAGCCATGTTGGTCGCAAAGCATGACCGCCAGGTGCGGGGCTATTTAGCCTTATTTTGCAGAAATGTTCTTTAAGATTCCCTCAAGCCATGCTGATTGGTCGAAAAACATGGCCGCCAAAGGGTGGGACTATTTTGCCTTATATGGCTACATGTATTTTGAAAACTTAAAAATTCTTCTCCTTCGAAAGTGTCAGGCCGATTCTAAAATATTTGTTTTAGAAATGTTCCTAGGGTGACCCTCTATCAGATTCGTCCAAGCCATGTTGATTGATCGAAAACTGTGGCCGCAAGGGGGCGGGACTAATATAGATGAAGTGAAAAAAAATCAGGTGAGCGATCCAGGGCTATTATGGCCTCTTGTTTTCCAGTTATTGTTATGATGATGATAAAGGTATCCATTCAGAGACAGAATATGTGTACGACCTTCAATTTCGACCTGACTTTGTTCCCCACAAATATAGGGCGAAATGGATAAATTGTATCTATACGGAATGGATGAGGTAGCTATTCATTCTTTAAATGTCTGATTTAACCCTGACCTTGAACTTCGACCTGACTTTGTTCCCATCAATGACGATGGATAAATAGATATATTGTATCTATACGAAATGGATGAGGTAGATATATATTTCTTTAAAAGTCTGATTTAACCCTGACCTTGACCTTTGACCTGACTTTGTTCCCCACAATGTTGAGAAATGGAGAAATGTTATCTATGCACAATGGATGAGGTAGCTATTCATTTCTTGAAATGTCTGATTTAAACCTGACCTGACTTTGTTCCCAACAATGCTGATGGAGGAATGGATATATTTTATCTGTACGGAATGGATGAGGTAGCTATTCATTTCTTGAAATGTCTGATTTAAACCTGACCTTGACCTTAGATCTGACTTTGTTCCCCACAATGCTGATGGAGATATGGATAAATGTTATCTTTTCGGAATGGATGAGGTAGGTATTCATTTCTTGAAATGTCTGATTTAAACCTGACCTGACTTTGTTCCCGACAATGCTGATGGAGAAATGGATATATTTCATCTGTACGGAATGGATGAGGTAGCTATTCATTTCTTAAACTGTCTGATTTAACCCTGACCTTGACCTTAGATCTGACTTTGTTCCCCACAATGCTGATGGAGATATGGATAAATGTTATCTTTTCGGAATGGATGAGGTAGCTATTCATTTCTTGAAATGTCTTATTTAGCCCTGGCTTTGACCTTTGACCCGACTTTGTTCCCCACAATGCCGATGGAGAAATGGAGACATTTTATCTATACGGAATTGATAAGGTAGCTATTAATTTCTTTAAATGTCTGATTTAACCCTGGTCTTGAACTTCGACCTGACTTTGTTCCAACAATGCTGATGGAGAAATGGATAGATTATATCTATACAGAATGGATGAGGTCGCTATTCATTTCTTTAAATGATTGATCTAATCCTATTCTTGTTGAATATGACTACTTATGCATTTAGAATGAATGTCTTTGAAACCTTTTCCACATACAACCAATCTGCAGGAGATGACTTGTAAATCATATAGGCAAAAATAAGGAACACTCTAAAATTGAAAGTCTAATCACTGAAAAGAGGTGAAAACCCTTTTCAACATGTTTACATATTTGCAGCAGACGTCTTTGCAAACATTTTAGCAAAACTATTTGAAATCTCTATAAATGAAAATGTTATTACTCAGAAGAGTTGAAAACATTGTTGCAAAGTAGTCATTGCTCATTACACCATTTTAAATGATTGAAGTAAATCGAAAATTTAAATTGAAAATATTTTCTACAAAGAAATAAATCCATGTATTGTGTGTGAAGTAATGTCTAATCCATTTCCCACATACAACACATCTGCAGCAGACGACTTTAGAAACAGGAAGGTAGAGAAATACAAAATCTCTGTCAAAAAGCATCTGCAAGAGGGAAATGGCTAATCATGTAGGTTATAAACAAATATGTTACTTCGTAGGCTTATTCAGTAGGCTTACATTTGCTGCTCTACAAAGTGAATTATCCATCCCATTACATCTCGATTAGAGTAAAACAATCCCACATACAACACAGAGGACTAGATAAGAGGGAATGAACTAGTCTTTTCCCCACACTATTTATCTTATTGCTCAATTAAGTCCTGTGCTGTGGGTCCTCAAAGGAATCGTCTTACTGAGTTCCCACAACATATGATTTACATGTCAAATAAGGATTTTAGAACATGAAAAATACCCGTTATCTTGAGTTCTGCAACAAATCTGAAGCATATGACTTTGAAAATATGAAAATTACAATTATATAAATGAAAGTATAATTATTGAATAGAGTTAAAACATTGTGGAAAATAGAGAAATTGCTCATCATTTTCAATTTCTCATTTTGGCATAATATTTTGAAAAGACATCTGCTGCAGATGTATCAAAATACTTATGCAAGTGGAAAAGGGTTAAATTATTTTCTACTAAAATTTGGTCCTGGAAATTAATAATTGAAATATTTTCTTGTTACAAAAACTTCTTGGAATTTAATGTATACATTTGTATATTATCAACAGTTGTCAAAACTGATCCAGACAGACGAGTTCAAGCCTAACTGTGTTATTGTGATTCTGGACTTCATGATGAGACATGGAATTGTCGTAGGACAATATAAATTATATAAATTAAAGAAGTCGTTCTTCCAACGTGCACACACCTGAGTTTGATCCTGTGTAGCATTACCGTGTTCATCTTCTATTTCAACAGGTACAGTTCTGCCCTTCCGTGTGGGCCTAATTTGCTGATATATAATTCCAGTGACAATAATGATTTTGATAATGTGCACTATGAACTCGCAACATGACGTTTTATGACGTTGTTTACCCTCGCGCTCAGCATTCATGCCATCTGGCGAGCATTTTGCTTGGGGAATCCATGTTGTTGTTTTTATCCCCTTGTAAATGGCGACTAAAGGTAAAAAGGAGAACAACTTAGTCAAGTTAAAACAAATGCAATTTCGTACCACTGCAATTTCGTACCATTCTCGGAGACTACGTACCACCTATACAAGTATACACTTTGACGAATTTCTAATTGGCCACCTAGTTTTTATCATATTTTAGGAAAAGAATTCGGAGAAAAATACAAATAACCAAATATAAGTCTAATACAATTTATTCCTAATATGTAAAACAAAACTTCAAGGAAATTTGATAACGGGAACACACTTAACAGAGTGGGTAAACATGGACACCCTTAAAACAAAAACTGCAAGATCAAATCATGTTGTAGTTGATTTCGTTTCAATACTTTGTATGTCCACCTGCTGCGGCAATTACGGCAAGGCTCTTTGTCCTCTGATATAATGTATCTATGAAGATACTGTTGTGGAATGGCTGCCAACATCTGATGAATAACATGCGTGAGTTCCCTGAGATTTGGTTGCAGCGACTGGGCACGCACCTTGCGCTTCAAATAGGTCCCACACGTGCTCAATCGGATTTACATACGGACTTTTTGCAGGCAGGATATTTGATAGAAAAAAAAATGTTTCTGTCAATATTTTGCACTAAATAACAAATAATAAAACATATTGCAACTTTTATAACGACGCGTAACATAGTCTGATTGGGGTACTGGCACGAATTATTCCGACGGCTTGAACGCGGTCTGCAATGCTCATTCTCGACATATCTTATGTTTTTCATAAAAGACAATCCACGAAGAATTCATTCCTACCAAATACGACAACTACCATGCCGTGCACGAGGAACGCGAGCATATAGGCGTACAAAAATAACCAAACTTTATATTTATTGATTAAATATGTCGCATAATATCATATTTTATAGGGTGGCCAATAAGAAATTCGCCGAAGTGTATGTAAAAAAGAACGATGAAAATAGATAAATACAACTTATACAAGGATTTCATTTGTGGATGAACTAATATTACATATAAATTATTATTATTATTATTATTCCGAAAACAAATATAAGTCGAATAAGCATAATCCTTGTCATTCATTATAACAAAATATATAATATATGTTACTATATAATCTCTATGTGGTACGAAATCTCCAGCTAAACGGTACGAAGTCTCCTGATACGATATCGCAGTGGTACGAAGTCTCCAGCTGAATGGTACGAAGTCTCCGTAATTTGTTTATTTTTCATTTACAGTAACACATTGTTTTACCACTTAAAGCCCTCTCGGGTATAGCTGGTTACCGAAAACAACCTGTTTTCGTGAAAACTACTTATCTTACACAAAAACAACTTTTTATTTAACTACAAGATGCATGTTTTTGAAGCATGACTTAAAGGAAGCAGATGCAGTTCAGTACATTTAAATAATCTGTGCAAACAGACAGGATCTAAATATTTTGAACAAGAAGGCCTATATTGCTCACCATAGTCTATACTAATAGGTTATCAAGAGCAGAAAGGTTCAATATTGACCTAGGGATTATACGGTTTATATGCTAAGATATACGTGATATTCAGCATGTGAAGTTTAGTCGTGAAGTGACAAGTTTAGTCCTGAAACCATTTGGTTTACAGGTTGCTTAACATTGACTGCAACTATAATGCGTCTCAGAAGCTAAAGTTTTTTAATGTTTACCAATAAACGGTTTTAAATCTGCTCTAACTAGATAAATTAAATATAAAAAACATAGGTGCTGAAATTTTAACAGTTATTGACTTAAGGTTTAGTGCCTCTAGTTATAAGTTAAGTGTGACATACGCTTTGGAAGGAGAAGGGGAAGTCTATTCTCCTTCCAGTTTAGCAGAGGTATGACAACAACAACGGGAGTATATAAACAACAAATGCAAAGTAACTTTAACAAGTTTAAAGATATTGATTATCAAAATTGAGCATTTATGTAATTAAAAAAGTTCACATGTATAGTCAACATATAGCAAGAATACAATGGTCTGAATGAACAAACTGTATGGGGAGAAACGTTTTAAGTTTACACTTTTTTTTTTCTAAAGTCGTCTGCTGCAGATGTGTTGTATGTCGGAAATGGTTTAGACATTACTTCACACACAATACATAGATATATTTCTTTGTAGAAATTATTATGAATTTAAATTTTCGATTTACTTCAATCATTTACAATGGTGTAATGAGCAATGACTCCTTTGCAAAAATGTTTTCAACTCTTCTGAGTAATAACACTTTCATTTATAGAGATTTTACATAGTTTTGCTAAAAAGTTTGCAAAGACGTCTGATGCAAATGTGTAAACATGTGGGAAAAGGTTAAGGATAATTATGTTTATTATACTAATTCCATGTATACACATGCTTGTTTTCTTATCGTTTTTGTTCAACAACATTTATAAACCTTTTCCCACATATAAAACATTGTGGCAAAAAAGAAGAAATTGACACAGTGTGTTCACCACTTTTCAGTGAATACATACTTTCATTTTAAGAGAGTTCCGTATTTTTGCCTAGATGATTTCCAAGTCATTTCCTGCAGATTGGCTGTATTTGGGAAAGGGTTAAAGACATTCATTGCAAATGCACAAGTAGTCATCTTCAACAAGAATAGTATTGAATCAGACATTTAGAATAGCGAACTCATCCATTCTGTATATATCTATCCATTTATACATCAACATGCTGGGAACAAAATCAGGTCAATGTTCAAGATCATGGTTAAATCAGACATTTAAAGAAATGAGTAGCTACCTCATCCATTCCGTATAGATAATGGCATCGGCATTGTGGGGAACAAAATCAGGTCAAATGTCAAGGCCAGGGCTAAATAAAACATTTCAAGAAATGAATAGCTACCTCATCCATTCCGAAAAGATAAAATGTATCCATTTCTCCATCAGCATTGTGGTAAACAAAGTCAGATCTAAGGTCAAGGTCATGCTTAAATCAGACATTTAAAGAAATGAATAGCTACCTCATCCATTCCGTTTAGATAGAATATATCCATTTCTCAATCAGCATTGTGGGGAACAAAGTCAGGTCAGGTTTAAATCAGACATTTCAAGAAATGAATAGCTACCTCATCCATTGTGCATAGATAATATTTCTCCATTTCTCCCTCAGCAGTGTGGGGAACAAAGTCAGGTCAAAGGTCAAGGTCAGGGTTAAATCAGACATTTAAAGAATGAATAGCTACCTCATCCATTCCGGATATATAAGATATATTCATTTCTTCATCGTAATTGATCGGAACAAAGTCAGGTCGAACGTCAAGGTCATGATTCCCAAAAAGTTGAAGGAATTCTGGTGAAATCATTGAGAGGATGCTTTCTATGAAGTTTCATCCAAATTGACCCACTGGTTACTTAGGAGAAGATGTTGACGGACGCACGACGGACGCCGCACAAAATGCGATCACAATAATTCACCTTGTGTTACAGCTGATCTTGGTCTATCGATACTCTTACGTCTGTGTCATGTATGCCCAGTATGTTTCCATTGACACTTATGGAAGGCAAAAACAAAATAGGGAACTATAATTGCTAGCTCTGCAGATAAATCACACTGAAAACATAAAACTGTCATCTGAGATATTCCAATTTAAATAACCATTTCTCAGAAAAGTAAACATTACTGTAGATGAAAAATGAAAGTCTTGATGGAGCTATATGGTTAATATTGTAAAGATATCACAAAACTTGATCGCTGTTTCACAGATGCCTGTCACTTTTAGCCTTCGTCACAAAAGCAAGGGTCATTATTGTTGTCATATGATGGAAAAACATAAAATATACAGTTGAACACCTTCATATATTGGTTACAGATGTCCGTGTTAAGATGTCTTCATTAATTGTTTTTTGGTTATATAAAAAACATACTATCATTCACTGTATGAACAATACGGCTAACATCACAGTTTGTGTGAAAAGTGTTTTGTTTCCCAAAGTTCATAGGTTACTTTTTTAACTATTTATTTTTCAATGAACACTGAACATTTTGAAGTACACAGCATTACTTGTGCCAGCTAAATGTACAAGCACTTTGACAACCTTATTCCCTTTCCATATGGACAGAATCTGCAGCAGACAACTGTTAACCCTAACCCAAATTCAGACACTTTATGACGTTTCGACTGCTGCAAATGTGTGTTATGTGGGAAAGGGTTAAAACCTCTTAGCATACATATGATACAGCTTTATAAGGCAAAATATCATTATTGATCAGAGTTGAAAGCAAATGGAGAAATGTTCCATTTGCCACGATGTATTCAAAAACTGTCTGCTAGAGATTTGCCAAACTGCATCTGCATATGCTAAAAGGTTCTGACAGTTTAAGTGTATCAGACAATCAGTTCAGAGCACCTATCCTAACATTCTCAGCACATTGCTCCTTTTCTCACAAGATTATCAAAAGTATCCCGCTGCAACAGGCAGTTAAGCAGTTAAACTCATCTTGGAGAGCGTTGAAGAAAATATTCATGCCAACCTTAAAGCTCCGACAGACTTTAAATTCTCCAGTGTCTGTATGTCTACAGAGGCTTCCTCCTGACACTCTTTGATTGCACATTCTCTGATGCCAAGTCCTTTAGAAAGTCCTCCAGCACACTGAAATATTCGTACACAAAACTTAAGGTGAGTATTTAATGTTCAAAAATACTTTATTATCTCTAAAATCGTCTCATTTCATTACGGAACTTTAATATGTAAATTGGTTTTTTTTATAATATCTTGAAAAGCGGCTGCATAATAGGGTTGAGAAAACGCCAGTTTTAAGCAACATCTTGTTTTCTAACAATGGTTTGTAAATTAATACCACCAGCTACAAAAGTGTCAAAATGAGCCGTTCCAAGAGAAAATCAACATTATTGACTCTGCGTAATGTATCGACCCAGATCAGCCTGCGCATTCCTACACATTCCGTCTCAGGGGGAAAGAGGTATAGAGTAATGATTCCTGAAATGAAATCCACAGGTATAGAGTAATGATTCCTGAAATTAAATCCACAGGTATAGAGTAATGATTCCTGAAATTAAATCCAAAGTAGGAAAGTGTCTCTCCAGGTTAGCCTGCATGGCATGCTTAGGGTGATATGTGTAGATACTTTAAGCAATTTATTTGGAAGAATTAATTAAAATCAGGAAGTTATACGTTGTACTGTTTATAATCGCATAGAGAACATTTTCTATACTTCAACTCTGCTTTGTTTTGAAACATTCTATTTCATTGCCGCCTTGAGACTATGTACCTTGTTTTTGTTTTGTTCATTTTTCTATTTCATCGCTGCCTTTAGACTTTATGCTTTGTTTTGTACTTTCTATTTTATCGATATATGCTTTGTTTTGAAACATTCTATTTCATCGCCGCCTTGAGACTATGCTTTTTTCATTTCTCTATTTCATCGCTGCCTTTAGACTTTATGGTTTGTTTTACACTTTTCTATTTCTTCGCTGCCTTTAGACTTTATGCTTTGTTTTACACTTTTCTATTTCGTCGCTACCTTTAGACTGTTATGCTTTGTTTTACACTTTTCTATTTCATCGCTTCCTTTAGACTTTATGCTTTGATTTACACTTTTCCATTTCATCGCTGCCTTTAGACTTTATGCTTTGTTTTACACTTTTCTATTTCATCGCTGCCTTTAGAATTTAGGCTTTGTAGTACACTTTTCTATTTCATCGCTGCCTTTAGACTTTATGCTTTGTTTTACACTTTTAAATTTCGTCGCTACCTTTATACTTTTATGCTTTGTTTTACACTTTTCTATTTCATCGCTTCCTTTAGACTTTATGCTTTGTTTTACACTTTTCTATTTCATTGCTGCCTTTAGACTTTATGCTTTGTTTTACACTTTTCTATTTCATCGCTGCCTTTAGAATTTAGGCTTTGTAGTACACTTTTCTATTTCATCGCTGCCTTTAGACTTTATGCTTTGTTTTACACTTTTCTATTTCATCGCTGCCTTTATACTTTATTCTTTGTTTTGTACTTTCTATTTTATCGCTATATGCTTTGATCTGAAACATTCAATTTCATCGCCGCCTTTAGACTTTATGCTTTGTTTTGAAAAAGTCGATTTCATCGCCGCCTTTATTCTTTATGCTCTGTTTGGAACTTAACTATGTCATCCCCACCGTAAGGCTATGTGTTTTTATTTCCTGTTCGCCGTGTTCTCTTGCTTTGTTTCATATTTCTTGATCCATGCTGCTGTAAGCCCATTTGTTGTTGTGTTATGCTATTTATGTCTGATGCCGCCATGAATCTATTGTTTTACAATACACGCTTCTTGCTCTATGCTGTTATGTTTTACGAGTTATGTCTTTTTCTGCCATGAGTCTAGTTGTGTTGTTTCATATTTCTTCCTTCATGCTTCTGTGAGCCCATGCGTTTTGTTTTTACGATTTATGTGTAATGGCATTATTAGTCTATTTGCTTTGCGCTCGTCATGCATCGATATCGACTGCAATACATATAATTTTCTGACGAAGGAAATATTTGTAACAATTATACAATGCGCCTGATCAACTTATAATAAATAAAGTGGCCATCTGTTGCCTACAATGGCATTTTTCTTCTAACAAAACGATACAAATCAATGTTGAACAATGGCGACAATGATGGTTGCCTTTTCTTGCTGACATTTAACGGATACTCTTAAATCATCTTGTCCACCTGCTCTGACTTAGCAGAATCGACACACGTTGACATACTCTTCTAACACACTTGTGTAAGTAATAGCGTAGCTCTTGATCAGACTGTGCGGCTGCAAGGGCACTGATCCCGATCTATACTGTTCACAAAAGTCAACTTGGACCTTTTTGCATGCACACACAGGCTCAGTTATATCATTTAATGGAACAACAAACATGAATTGTTTCACTTCAGAGCTTCCGTTTGACATACTGAATATTTTGTGAACGGGTTTATGTACATAATCAAGACTCATCGCCAATAGCGTTCTCTCTGATAATGTCGTTAACCCTTTCCCACCTGTAGACGCACTTTGACGCATCTGCAGCAGACGACTTTTGAAACAATTGTGCCTATAGAAGAAATTACTCAAAACGAGCAATTTCTCCTTTTGCCACAAAGTTTTCAACTTTTTCAGTTGTTAACCTACAATAATAGAGATATATATATTCCATATATTTGAGTAGACATTTTCAAAGTCGTCTGCTACAGATTTTCTGTATGTGTGAAAGGGTTAACATGTGAGCTGTGTCGAGCGAACAAAGATATAATGGTTCTCGCGAAGAGCGAAGTCACAGGTGAGGCTGTCCAAAATGCCTTAACTGCCCGCCTATACGCTTCATAGAATTAACGTTATATATGAGCCGTTCCACGAGAAAACCAACACTATGGACTCTGCGTAAAGTATCGATCCAGATCGGCCTAAGCATGCCGCGCAGGCTAATCCGGATAGACACTTTTCGCCTCCTGTTGATTTTCTGCTTCAGAAATCATTACTCTATCTATCCCCCCTTAGACGGAATGTGTCGGCCGGATCAGTATGCGCGGACAGCGCAGGCTGATCTGGTCGATACATTACGCAGATATATTGATATAAGCCGTTCCGCGAGAAAACCAACACTATGGACTCTGCGTAAAGTATCGAGTCGGATCAGCCTAAGCATGCCGCGCAGGCTAACGCGGACAGACACGTTTCGCCTCCTGTGGATTTTCTGTTTCATGAATCATTACTCTACACCTCTATCCCATTGTTATCGGACTGCGCAGGCTGATCTTGGTCGATACATTACGCAGAGTCCATAATGGTGGTTTTCTCGAGGAACGGCTCATATATATTTAGCCCCATGTCACATCCCTAGTTTCTAGCATAAACGAAGACAATGTCAACTCAGACCAGAGACTGCATTTCCAAAAGGACGTCTGGGTGATAGTTGTCTTATATTTCCCATTACTTTTACAGCATAAATGTAGTATCATGGATGCCGAATTTCTATATGTCCAGACCCACAATCCATTGGATATTGGACACATCTCTTTAATTGAAAAGATAACATATGACTAAAAGTGGAAAACATTATGGCAAAAGGAGAAATTGCTCTTTTGTCACAATGTTTTCAAAAAGCCGTCTGCTGCAGAGGCGTCAAAAAGCATCTATATGAGGGAAAGGGTTAAAACAGTGAGCATATGGACACAATATCAGGATGTATTTTTATTGTTAATCAGCCACGGCATGTGAAGTAACTATGAGCCTGTGTTTATATCATACATGTAGTGTATTAGTACGTCTGGAATACACAAACAATGGCGGCTTGCCTTGTAGTCTGGTATCCGGCGGAAGTAAATGAGTACGTCTTGCATTAATCTGGTTACCGACGCACTTAAAATAAATAAACTGAGTAAATAAGGATTCATCCAATTGTTCAAGCATTCATTCACTTGTTTATTCACTCATTCAATCGTTCGTTCATTCGGTTATTCATTTATTTACACATTCGGAGAATGGACGTACTGGTTGTTAGGTTGAGTGGCGGGATGATTAATTGATTGATTAATTTGCTCGCTGTTGAATTACTACTTCATGGTTATATTAATTTGATATATGACTTTACTCATAAGATTAGGTTATACCAATTACGCCGACTTGCATTTGTAAATACATAAAATAGTTGAGCGCCTGTAGCACTGATGACCAGTAATTGTATCTAGACTTATGTCGGTACAGTTACGGATTACCGTTCAAATAAAATCCTCAAAATAAGACGAAATCATCAGAATTATAGATGGCTCTGCTCGAGGGTGCAATAACTGCATCTTGTACAAGATGCAGATTCGCCATGCTCGCACGAAACCGTCGAAATAATTATAGATATGTATATACATTTGTATGTATATAGACTGCTTGTACCACACATTGATAAGAATGAATGAATATATGTACACAGACATTACCTTTATATATAGTGACATATAGGCCCATGGGGCCGGGTGTTTTTTCAACGAACTTTGTTAAATCTTTTATTATATGTTATACACATGTCACTTAAATAAAATATTTACTTACTTACTTACTTACTTATACAAGAATTTGTCGTAAACTCAACGGTGTTTCAATTAAACTGTACATGCGTAATCAGATTACTGATGCAAATTATGAAAATAGAAATATGTGTCCACACCGGTTGTCTCTCTAACATTTTGCGTGCTCCACCATGATATTATTGATGTACACCTGACCCGCTAATGGAATGGTTTTGGCAAATACATCCAGACCAGTTCATAAAATTCAACGTCACTCAGCGATTACTTTTAAACATAATTCTCAATCGATAACCAATATCTAAATGGGCGGCGATATCAGTCGTAATGGAGCTGTCACATACCACCGGCTAAGCCCAACGGGCCCATACCGTTTGATTTAAATGACAAGCGTTAATAATCTCTCCGTCCGCATTTTTTTTTATTTTTTCAACCGTGTACTCAACGTTTCCATACCGTCTCCATACCGGGTCCTTACCGCTTACAGCGTCCTCGTACCAGCCAGTGTCACCGTGTTGGCCGTTTCCTTGCCGGGTCTCGCCGGGTCCATGCCGGGTCCTCACCGTGTGGCTACCGGCCCCTTACCGCCCGTAACGCCCCCATACCGTTCGCTTAACGTTCGCGCCGTCTTGCCACACGGTATATAAAAGCTGGGAATTCACCCGTCCGGTCACATATCAGTTCACGAATTGTACGTATATGTACTCCTCATAAATGTTCTCAAAAATCCTAACTAATGCCTAAACGTGGAATGAAAGCTGCTGGCAGAGGGGTGGGCAAAGTAAGGAAGCTTCCGGAACCGCAGGATCCTCAAACCAGATCCACAACTTCAAGGGTAAAGAAGCCCAATCCCAAGTATGAGTCCTTGTAATTATAATATAGGGATCCTGACTTGGCTGGGCAGCGGATGGCGACATGCTTCCCGTCCAGGGCGCCTATGGTGTGTGGGAATTTCCAACGCTTCAGAAATCCTTCTGCTATGGCTTGCCATTCTTCAGGTGTCGTAGGAGGGGTCATCACTTCATCCATATATTCATCGCAGATTGCCTGGCAGACTTCCCGGACTACTGTGGAGATCGTGTTTGGTAGGATGCGCCAGCCATACTGGAGTTCGGTGTACTTTGCACCCGAGGCAAGGTGCCTCAGTGAAACAGCCAACTTGAGTCCTGGGTCGAGTGGCTCCCGATACGACGTATGTTGTTTTGTTAGGCGATGTTCTATACGGGTTAATATGTCATCGTACATCTCGGGAGGCATTCTCATAAAGTTCTTGAAATCTTGGGATCCTCACGCCGCAGTTCGATCATAAGCTGATGGTACACGCCGACTGATCCATCCTCTGGTCCATGCACATCTCCCACGTTGGCCGTGGCGAGCCCGTCTTTGCTGCGGTCGGACGTGGAATGCCAGTTCGATATTTAGTTGGTCACGTTCACGTTGGGCATGGGCCAACATATACATGTTCCGAAGCCTCTCATGACACTATATGATGACGACTGGTCCGATGGAGAGCAGGCACTAAGTGAAGCTTTGACAATTGTCGTCGTTTTTATACAGTAAACTATGGATTCACGGTGTCTGGCACGGTTTCTAAAACGGGCGCAATGAAAACACACGGCAACAGGCCGGTATGGAGGCGTTATGAAGACGTTGGAACGGTAATAGGGCGTTATTAGGTCGTTAAGAGACCGGTTAAACGTTAAGAGACCGGTAAGGGGCCGGTAGGTAGCCGGTATGTAGCCGGTATGAGACGGAGGATCAACGTTGAGCAAACGGTGAGAGCCCGGTATGAGGCCGTTATGAACACGGTAACACGTCGTCACCGCCCCATGAACGGTTCCATAACGGCCTCGTACCGGCCCACCGTCATTATACCGTCCTCATACCGGGTTCTTACCGTGTTCCAACGCTTGTACCAACACGGCAAAAGTTTTGGACATGTTCAAATCTTTCGCCGGGTCTCGCCGGCCACTAACGGACCCCAACCGTTCGCTCAACTCCCCGCCGTGTGCCCTCACCGTATTTCACCGTCCGCATGAAATTTACCACACGGTCGCACACTGTAGGCTTAGCCGGCACTATGTGACAGCTACATACGGAGTTAACGTCCAGTTTAGATCCAGATCAACATATCTGGTTCATTACTGTTCGCCAATTCGCCAGGGAAGGGTCCAATAATTTTCTGCAATGCAGTGACCATTTGGATCCTTAGGAAGGATTCGCAGGCATGTCTATTTTCCACAAGTGTAATACTTACTGGAGCGCCGTTCAAATCGATTCTTCCGAGTTCAGCAGAAGAACCCCGATTGATTTCCCAAATGGATGTACGTTTATGTACCATGCAGTAATTTGCAAATGGGCTTTTTTTCAGGTTATACAGGGTGATATAATTGCGATATGTGGTGCAAATAGCGCAATGGTAAACTACATAGTAAATCGAGATTTAATTTATATCCAAGTCCGTGGTTAAACGGTCTGTGTGCTGGCGTAGTTTACTGAACGTTTGTTTACTTTCAGTTACATTGAACCAATTGGAAGTTAACGCGTGAAGGACTAGCATGTCAATTTGAGAAGTTCTGTCGTTTGTATTATCATTTGACCCAAATCGACGTTGAAAGTGTATAATGATTTACATCAGACTACCCAAGAGGTTATATTAAACATTTTACTAATCCATTTACAATGCTTTTTGTAAAGCGATGAGGGAAGATCCTGGTCGTACTGTACATTGTCGCAGACTGATCTGGTTCTTCTGATCGCTTTTTCAAAATCGCTAATTCCGGCCTTAAATTGTTATAAGTTGCAAACTATATGTAGATCAAATTTGTTGTTGTTAAATGCTTAGATACTTTTATTGGAATAGAACTTTATAAGACATTTTAATGGAAAATAACGCGCAATTTGCCCGTTTCAGTGTCATCTATGTATATGTTACAGTCAATCTGTGAAATCAGCCATTTCATGAAATGGCTAAAGAATTAAGGCCTTTTCGTGAAATGACCAATTCACTCAGTCATTTCATGAAATGGCTAAATATTTCAGGCTTTTCATGAAATGGCTGAAATTTCAATGCCAATGTTACACATATTGGCTGGTGCAATTTCAGCCAATCTGTGTATAAGATGTTTTATTATCATGAAAAGTATAGTTTGTTTGATAACATGAATATAAAAGCATGTATATCTTTATTATATTCGTACTCAATAATAAATGTTATAAATAATTCTTTTGTTGTACCTTGTAAATTGTGTTTCACATATGATGACATTATTTCACAGATTGACTGTAACATTAGCCTTTTCGTGAAACGACCAATTTACTCAGTCATTTCATGAAATAGCTAAATATTTCAGGCTTAATTTCAGCCAATCTGTGTATAAGATGTGTTATATCATGAACAGTATAGTTTGTTTGATAATATGAATATAAAAGCATGTATATCTTTTTTATATTCATACTCAATAATAAATCATTCTTTTTTTGCACCTTGTAAATTTTGTTTCACATATGATGACATATATTACAGTCAATCTGTGGAATCAGCCATTTCATGAAATGGATACAATCTTTAGCCTTGTCGTTAAATGACTTTGTCATATGTAATTAATCTTAATAAATGCAAGCTAACTGGGTTGTAGAATAGGGGCTCAATATAATTACCTACAATGATTGCTTTGATCATAGTTTAAGTGATGTAAACTTTCACTAATTGTGTACTTAAAGAGATAAGTATAAAACAGACCAATCATCATTTTTAATTGGATTATCATAATTGGTTCACAAAAACAAAAACATTATTGTAAATACCTTCTTTTCCATTTAATGATTGCTTTGAACTTAGCCTAAGTAAAGCAAACTTTCATTGTGTTATTTAATTGCTCGGTCATCAATATTCATTCTTTGAAAAGAATGTGTTTAACTATTCTTTAATTTTGCTATAATCGTACTGTTTGTTTTTAGCAATATAATTACTCATTATTGGTATAAAATCACTTGCTTCTGTAATCTGAAGCCATTTCATATGGAGCAATCTTTTAGTCATTTCATGAAAAGCCTGAAATATTTAGCCATTTCATGAAATGACTGAGTGAATTGGTCATTTCACGAAAAGGCTAAATTTTTTAGCCATTTCATGAAATGGCTGATTTCACAGATTGACTGTAACATATAAACCTCGTAAAGAATTTACAAAATAGTCAATAGACAGCTTCAAAAAGCTTCTGTAAAAGAGTTAACATTTGAATCCCTTATTCTATCTTAGCAATTGTTCACACGTGTACTAATTACGCTAAGGTTGATTAACATGAAACACCGCTCAGTTATTGTTCATTGTCTTAAGGTCACCATTCGGAACAACTCGGTAGACAACATACTGACTACAATTTCTCGAGTTGCTCAGATGTAAAAACAAAGTAACATTATGCAACGTAGTTAAATATGTTAAGGATGCCTTAAAAGAAAGATCTAATATTACCTTAATTTAATTGTCACCAAAGAACAAGATATGCGTTTTTTCATAATGTCTCTATAAAACTGTCATGTGATTTTTTTCCCCTCTCCGTTCGTTTCATGCTTTCATGTTATACAATGTATTTCTGTATTTTCTGTATTTTCTGTATTTTCTGTATTTTCTGTATTTAATTGTATGACGATGTACTATATACAAGTCACAAGAAATAAACACGTTTCTGTTCTGTTCTGAATAAATTTCTTTCTGTTGTTGAAATATAATTTAATAAATTTGTATTATCTCCTTTGGGCACATGTATGCAAGCAGCTTGAGGAGACCATGAAAAGCTTAAAGGCAGCCATGCTTTTGCTCGTGTTGTTTTCATTGTGTTGCCAACGTGTGTTCAACTCAACTGTTTCTTTACTTAATTAAGCAAGACCACAGAATATTTTGTCAATAGTCTGATAGAATGGCATCAACATACGTTACAATGTGTAGGCTTTCTCCATATGTATAACATCGATGCATTGCTGTTTTATATTTCCCTATTCATGTTATTGTATCATGGGTAATACAATGTTGAAATTGAAAGAAAAGATTGATGTAGGGTACCGCAATTGGCCGAGAAGTGCCGAATGATCATATTACAATGCCGGCCTAGTGTGAAGAACAATTCAACCACATAACGAATTGTCAACAATTCCGTGTACCCCGCGGATGTTGCAGATGTAAAAGGACAAGGTCATTGTTGCAAAGACATATTTTTGGTACACGCCGAGCCACGGTAACTCAGTCGGTAGCGGCGGCGCGAGCTGTCATTCAAGGGATCGTGAGTTCGAACCCAAGCTCGGCCAACATTCCTTCCGACGTTTGACAAAAGTCACTGTGACAAGCGTCATTCGTCTTCCTTCAATGGGCTAACAGTCTATGTGGAAATGCAGCCATTTGCTTGGAAATGTTTATGTGCGGAGTACTGGTGTGAGAAAATTAGAACATACATGATTAGGCGTTAAACCCCAATACAATCAATCACTTAATCTGTGAGTACACACACCCCAAGGCATAGATTGAACTACATACCGAGTTAAGTTTCATCAGGTGTTATATAGAGCCTGAATTTGATTTCTTCTACACATAGAGTTACACATTAAGGTCAATGTTTCGGATAACGTTGACAGCATTGCTAATTATACACGCCTTGAAGGATACGTTCAGATAACTGTAACGTTAAACTCAAAGCATCGAAAGTTTTAAATAAAAACTCAACAAATATATAGATGCACACAATGTCTTTATCGCGAACATTTACAGGGAATTTACTAACAAATGGGTCATTAGCAAATGACGTCAGCGCTATTCACTGTTTGCGCTGCTACACTCTGATAGGTGACGTACGACGTTCCGGTCGAGGGCCCGACTGTCACAAAGGTTCCCGCCACATTATTACCGGAATCGACTATCACACCATCATTATTGGTCGCCTTTTCTCCTCCGATACTGGTGTATGCTGACGGAGGACAGGTTGGAACAACGATGTTACTGTCCTGGCATGTACCCATGTGACAGCGCTGTCAGACAGAAAATAGATCGTTTGATACATATAATCGAATTTGTTAGGATTCCAGTTATATAACTGTGGCAAATTCATCTAACCCTTTGTATCATGACATGTTCTCACCATAACTCACAACAACATTCTTCAAAGACAAATGACCACATTCTCATGTATGCTATTTAATACAATGGTTTACACCTTAACATACATAAGTATATATGCTTCCTGGAGCCTCTGCAGTAGATGACGTTTGAAAACATTGTGGCAAATTTCAATTATTCAATGGTTGTTATTTTATTTATAGACAGCTTCAAATATGTCAAAGATACTTGTATTAACATTATATATAATCAAAACATCTCGCAGAACCAGGAATGATCAGTCATATGAAGCTACTTAAAGAAAGAGATATTGAAGTACGTGCTGATATTGTAATATAACTCTAATATTTGGGACTGGTTCCAGTCTAAGATTATTCGAGTCAAAACACAGCTTATATTAATGTAGGGTACGAGTGATAATTATGGTATATAGACACAATACGCACCTGTCCTTCGGCACAAAGTGTTCCCTCTCTGACATACAAACTGTAGCAATAGTTGGGTTCAGCCGGGTTCCAACACCAAGCTCCATCTGAACATATGGTTGGATCCAAGGCCTGAATTGTAGAGTGAATAGGAAGACAGTTTTTATGACAGGCTATCCTTGATAACAATTGAGCCTTCCCACGAGATAACCAACACTGTGGACTCTGTGTAAAGTATCGACCTGGATCGGTGTAAGCTTGTCGTGCAGACTAAACCGAACATACACTTTTCGCTTCCTGTAGATTTTCTGTTTCTGGAATCATTACTCTGTACTTATATCCCTCTGAAGCGGAATATGTCGGCCCGGATTAGCATGCGCGGACTGCACAGGCTGATCTTGGTAGATACATTACGCAGAGTCCATAATGTTGGTTTCCTGCGGGACGGTTCATATATTAACACTTTGAGTGATGGGACATACTTTTTGAGCGCTGTGTCGCACGTTTATAGGTAGACCAGCAGATGCATCCGCGCCGTCTGATCAGGCTCTGTAGAACGTGCTACTGAAGTCAACATTTTTATCTTGATCTTCCTTGAATTGGCTGTGGACCATTCTAAATGCAAAGCTCGACACTGCCATTCTAAAAGTTCAGCCTGCTGATCTTTTAGAAAAATAAGAAAATAATTCACTTATAACTACATTTAGAATAAACTAATCTTCCATGTTGTAATGATAGATTTCAAATTTAAATGAAGCATTTGTATACTACATGTACTTCTGTATTTGTTTATAATGACCTTAGGAAAATTCCGTTAATTTCGTTATCAGAATAATTTCTAGATAAACCAGAGACATATAAACACAAGTTTCTGGATAAACTCAAGGTGTTCATCTTAAACGTTCAAGGTTAAACGCGTAATATTGGTTGCAAATTGGTTCCAAGTCATTTGTTGCGGTTGAAAGTAATACTTTATTGTTGTGGGATAATGGTTAAACATTTGGACTTGATCTGGGTTAAGTCTAATCGGAGTACTAATGAAATTGTATTTTGAAAGTACGTTATTCAAAGGACGCGTTATGAACTTACAAAACATCGTCTAGAGCCGTTGCCATAGTTAAGCTCACACTGCGTATCAACCGGTAGAAATACACCCGGGGCGAAAAACGATTTAAATTGTTCGTACTGTTCCGTGTCGTAGTTGTTCTGCAACAGACAGCTGCCAGATCCTAGACTGAAAAACAACAACGACAACAAACTTTGCTTACCCTTTTATCAGTTGCAAATACATTCGATAGTTGATGCCTTTGTAGCCGACGACAATTTAAAAGAAGCGGAATAAGTAGAACTTGTTCAAAAGACCCTTTAACACTGGTAGTATGGACATGAGAACCCCGACATAGTGGTTACTTTCTTAAAAATGGTTACTTAATGAACTCTTTCAATTCAATTCTTTATTCAGCAATCTAGGCCTCCGGCCCATAATACAAAAATAGTTAACCCTTTCGCTCATATAGACGCTTTTTGAAGCCTCTGCTGCAGCAGACGGCTTTAAGAAAACATGGCGACAAAAGAAGAAATTGCTCAAAACGAGCAATTACTCCTTTTTTCACAATGTTTTCATCTGTTTTCAGTAATTATACCTACATTTATAGAGAATTTCCATGCTTTTCCCAAGATACTTTCAAAGTCGTCTGCTGCAGATTTGTTGTATGTGGGAAAGGGTTAATACAAGACAACTGTTAAAAACAGGTAACCTATTACTCGGGTTTGAATGTAGTTGTTTGTGACATCAATATGAAGATAAGTATCTGAACGGTTTGTTTACATTTAATTAGTTGTAGGGTCACGTGAAAGGAAACTTTAGGACCAGCCGATGTGCAGAGACGCGGAGATGATTAATGATTATGTCATATTATAGTCGTCGTTTATGGTCACATTTGAGATGTTCTAGCCATTATGTCATATTATAGTCGTCGTTTATGGTCACATTTGAGATGTTCTAGCCATTATGTCATATTATAGTCGTCGTTTATGGTCACATTTGAGATGTTCTAGCCATTATGTCATATTATAGTCGTCGTTTATGGTCACATTTGAGATGTTCTAGCCATTATGTCATATTATAGTCGTCGTTTATGGTCCCATTTAAGATGTTCTAGTCATTATGTCATATTATAGTCGTCGTTTATGGTCACATTTAAGATGTTCTAGCCATTATGTCATATTATAGTCGTCGTTTATGGTCACATTTAAGATGTTCTAGCCATTATGTCATATTATATTCGTCGTTTATGGTCACATTTGAGATGTTCTAGCCATTATGTCATATTATAGTCGTCGTTTATGGTCACATTTAAGATGTTCTAGTCATTATGTCATATTATATTCGTCGTTTATGGTCACATTTGAGATGTTCTAGCCATTATGTCATACTAAAGTCGTCGTTTATGGTCGTTTATGGTCATTTATGGTCGTTTGTGGTCGTTTTTGGTCGTTTATGGTCAAATTTGAGATGTTCTAGCCATTGTTTAAATGTAGAAAGGGGTAGACACCAACATATTGTATATTGGTTGAGATTTTGTAATATTTGTCTTGGTATGAACTGCTATGTTGTTAAAGCTGAATTTCACGTTTTGTTAGTATGTCCAGTTTATAATGAACTTCGGCTTTTATATTTCCAAAGGTTGTTGTGTGACATAATGATGGAATGTAGACCCACATATGTACAATCACTGATAAAATCATGTTGAAGCATTTAAAATCAGAAAATTATTTTAAGATTAACAGGTCTCTAATTGAATCATAAAGTATTTGTCATTGATTAATTATTTCAAAAAGTTAATGATGTCACTCAAAACCAACATTATTGACTCTGCGTAAAGAATACACCCGGATCAGCCTAAGAATGCCGCGCAGGCTAACCGAGGTGGACACTTTTCGCCTCCTGTGGATTTTCTGTTTCAGGAATCATTACTCTATACCTGATACGGAATGTGTCGGCCCGGATTAGCCTTTGCGGACTGCGCAGGCTGATCTGGGTCGATACATCACGCAGAGTCGATAACGTTGGCCTTCCCGTGGAGAAAAAAAAACTTAAGATCGTGCTTTATACATGGTATATGTTATATGATCGATGCTATTTTTAGAATATGACAAAATGATATTATTAGAATCGTTTTTTTCCCCACAATTATAAGCTCAGACACTTGTGGTAATGCTAAAGGGGGTACAGCACCTGCTTTATGTCACATGATGCGTACGTGACTAAATAAGAAGACTGGCATAATGCTTCACTGTGCCAGGATGCATTAAGACGAGGCTCAAATATAAATAGTAGTTGTTATATATATAAAACAAAAAAAGTATTGTGACGTCACTTATTGTATACATACTTAGCCATGAAGTTATTAATCGAATCAGTAGCACAAGAAGAAAATAAAAAGGGATTTCCCGATTTATTGACGGTTGATAAGCCTTCTGCCGGACCGCCCCCTCTTGACCCCATGATGTAGTAATCGTCATCAGAACATCCCGAGGAAGTATCGTGGTTTGAATTCATACTGAAATGTGAAGAATATTCAATTTAGTATTCGACCTCTGCACCAAACGATGTGATTATAAAGGTGCTGAACTCCAGATTATAAATAGTTTATTCACAGTTTTAAAACTGTTTAAAAATTGTCTTGAAATAATAGAATAATACTTTTGGAATAAGAGTAATAATTTCACTTTCCAGTACAATAGTCATCTAACTATTGATCGTTTATGCATCATTTTAACTTAGTAGACATACCCCGTAAACCATATTTTGTACATTTTCATGACTTTCAATTAATTGTTTTTCAACAGTATTGCTAAAACAGTTTGGAACTATTTATTTCTAACTTTGTTGTCACTTTAAGCAATCTTTGCAGAAGTTTCAACATTTCAAAATGTTTATCTCCATCTGGAATTCAGCACCTTTAATTGAACCCTTTCCCACCTACAGACGCTTTCTGACGCCTCTGAAGAAGAAGAATTTTGAAAACATTGAGGCAAAAGGAGAAATTGCTCATGATGAGCAATTTCACCTTTTGCCACAATGTTTTCAACTTTTTTCAGTAATTTTAAAATTAACTAATTATACATTAATTTATAGAGATTTTCCATGTTTTTTGCATGATTGTTGTCTAAGTCGTCCGCTGCAGATGTGTTGTATGTAGGAAAGGGTTCAAGGAGTTAAATATAATGTTTTCCGACGTAGTCTCCGATGATGCTTCATCACTACTGGCGACATGTGACAATTTAGCAGCACGATACTATCTTAAACATTAAAAACAGTGATAACGCAAAACAAGCAAATTCTAGTTTTCTCGTAAGGTTTTCAAACCTGTATCAATGTGCAATAAACAATTTCGTTTGAATCTTGTTTAAGGATGTACTGAACTGAAAAGTGGATTTTTCATAATATTTAACTTTTGTTGTAACATTGTTTTTTTGAAAGTTTGATGTATGTTAAATAAAAAAAAACAAAAAAAAATGTAGGGTAGTGGGCTTTATTTTTTGCTAGATCAATTTATGAAAGCCTTATGATATGCATTTGTTTGCTATTTTCGCACATGAAAAAAAAAAAAATCACGCAAATTGCCAATATTTGAGAGATGATATGCTAATTGTTTGTCTTCTTGTGGTTTAAATCTCATTCTGAAGTTATTTTATCCATATCTTTGGAAGTTCATGTGATACGTTGTAATTAAATCTAAAAAATAGACACTTTTTTTCCCTAATGAGAACCCATATTTGTCAGGTGTAAGAATAGACAAATTTAAAACTTTGAAATAAGGGAAAAACATATTTATAATATTTAACTTTTTCTGAAACTTCTTCAGGTTATTGCAATAACTATCATTTATCAAAATTTAAAAAGAAAAGTATATGTCATCGGGCATAATTTTGTTAAAATATGAATAAATATTTATTTATTTTTCAAACATATCTTCAAATGTCATAAAAGTTTTCCAATATTTTCTCCTTTTTTTCAAAAGAATATGATACTATACAAGTTCTAGATTAAAATTGATATTTATCGACTTTAATATGTACTTTTTACCCAGTTATATTTCTTAATCAAACATGGCTACTGGACAGCGGCTCACGAACATTTGGAAGGCCCACGAAAAAATTCGGCCCTTTGTCTAAACCAAATTTAAACCACTTTGTTTTAAATTTTTAAGCATTATAAAAAGGTATAATGACTAAAAAGGTTTTAATTGTCAACAAAATCAGAAGATTTAATAACAATGTAACATTTTTTTTTTTTTTTTAAATTCAACTTCTCAGTTCAGTACATCCTTAACAGAACATGTGAGCCGTTCCACGAAAACAACAACATTGTGGACTCTGCGTAATTTATCGATCCGTATCAGCGCAGGCTAATCCGGGCCGACACATTCCGTCTCAGGGGGATAGAGGTATAGACTAATGATTCCTGAAACAGAAATTCCACAGTAGTTGAAAAAAGTGTCTATCCGAGTTAGCGTACGCGGCATGCCTAGGCTGATCTAGGTCGATGCATTACGCAGTGTCAACAATGTTGGGTTTCTCGTGGAACGGCATATGTCTCATATCGGATCGGTGTTTTGCGATAACCAACCTTGATGTAATCGTAACTCGTGAGGACAAATGCCTGACTATTATACTAAGGGATCCAAACTGATATAACATAACAGAAGTTTTTTAAAAACCTCCTCTTCTGTGACTGATTGACGAACAGTGGAGAGGCAGATCAGACTGCTCAGATGAGCTTGTTAGTCTGGTAATACATTGGTCGAAAATTTCATACGGTTGGTTTTCCTCAGAGCCTGGATCCTAACTTGGATTTCCTAGCAGACAATGTTGTCCATGTCACACGAAGACCGAATTGTACAAGCAGGGACCATTTAGACTAACATGAACGTATGTTCAGTGTGATCAGTATCTTCCCTGAAAACCTTAGACGTACGTCCAAGATCGATGAACAACTGTAAAAATATTAATTGTTTCCAATTTCTTTTTTAAGTTTGTATAAACTACAAAACATGAGGTTTTATCAAATTTCGTATTACAATCGGTGAAACCCTCTTTTAAAGTGCTGAACTCCAGGTGGAGATCACAATTTTGAAATGTTGAAACGTTTGCAAATATTGCTAACAGTGATAAAAACAAAGTCAGTAATAAGTAGTTCAATACCATGTTGGCAGCTAATGGTGAATAACTATCAATTGAAAGTCGTGAAATGCACACAATTTGGCTTACTGGGTATGTCTACCCTGTAAAAATGAAGCATAAACGAACAAATCTTTATGGTAAGGGAAAATTAAATTATTAGTTTGGTTTTATCACAGAATTATGATTCTAATATTTTAAGACAACGTTTGAACAGTTTTAAAACTTTGACTATTGTATCTATTTTCCGGAGTTCAGCATATGTTAACGTCGTACCTGTGGCCGATCTCATGAGCTGCTGTGAAGTCAATGAGACCAAGTCCTGGGTCCTCTATTAAGGATATACTGTAACCAATATTACACATGCCTCCAGTCCATGCCACACCTGAAGGAAATACATTCTCGAATGAACACACGCGTCACCTGCACATTAGTCACCGTGTTACGGATAGACCGGACGGACGGACGGACGGACGGATGGATAGACGGCCGGACACACAGACAGTGACACGACTTAGGAGTTAACCCTATTTACATACATATTCATGTACATACTATATTAATCATGCAACTCTTGCTATTAAAATATATCTCCAAGTATCTATGTTAAGTAAGAATCTCATAACACTCTTGGAATGCCTAACCTTTTTCTCATTATATGAGCCTTCGAGCGAGAAAACTAACATTATGGTCTTGGCGTAAAGCATCGATCCGGATCAACCTAAGCATGCCGCTAACCCTGACAGACACTTTTCGCTTCTTGTGGACTTTTTGTTTCAGAAATCATTACTCTATATCTCTATCCCCCCCGAGCCTGCGCGTACTGCGCAGGCTGATCTGGGTCGATACATTACGCAATGTTAGTTTTCTCGCGGAACGGCTCATATGCAGTTTTCTTTCGCCTCAAACTGTACAATGAATGAATGGTGTTTTAAAGTCAAACTATACAAAAGTCGTCCGCTGCAGCGTCGTCAAAATACGTCTAGTTTTCCCTTTGAGGGCCATCAAACCGGTTGTCGTGAGTTCGAACTCCAACTCGGCCATTGCTTCTTTCCGATGATTGACAATGGTAATTATGATTAGCTTCTTTCGACTTCCAACATTGTTTTTAAAGAAACCTATGTTTGAAGGAGAGTACTGGTGCAAGAACTCTAGAAAACACATTGTTATGTGAAATGATCGCAGTGATGTAACTTAACATAAACATCTGTTGAAAACGAATTGTAGTTCCAATCAAATAATTAATAAATACTCCATTGATCTTGAACTAAAATGGTCGCAAAATACATATATGTGATTTGATATCCCGGATCACAGCTGAACCATTTCCATCATATAGACGCTTTCTGAACTTCTGCAACAGCCGACTTTTGAAAACATTGTGACAAAAGGAGAAATTATTCAAAACAAGCAATTTCTTCTTTTTCCACAATGCTTTCAACTCTATTTTATAATTAAACTTTCATTTATGGAGGTATTTCACGTTTTTGTCATTATGTTTTTAAAGTTGCCTGTCACATGCAGAATCGTTGTCTGTGGGAAAGGGTTAAATATGACAAACTCAGCAGGATTTTCTTTAAACAATAATTACCTATGGGATCCGAACTAAGCACGCCGTTAACAAGAGTTCCAAGATCTCGTCTATAAAATTAAAACAAGAAGATAAAATGAGGTGATTGTTCATTTTAAAGATGCACATTAAAATGCCACCTATAACTTATTTGATATCTCTTCTAGTATATATCGATTATAAAGAGAGTATTTTATAGTTTCGAGAATAAAAAACAAACAATTGAGTAGCGTGTTGCGACACCCAAACGTAAGGTATTCATGACAAGAGTATATCAAGATCAGCCTGTGCCATCTGCTCGTGTTCTGCACTGTTTTCCAATAAGTCATGAAAGGTTTGAAAAATGTCCATTAGATGCTTTGCATGGGTGTAAAAACAAATATTTTTGCCCACGTGTAATAATTACGCAAAAGTACAAGTTCGCATTTCTGAACAGTGTAGATTCAGGTCATCTTGTTCATCTGTCCGTTCTTATTAGAATCTACACAAGCTAACAGAAACTTCTTACCAGCTTCTGTGTTATAATAAGTGCAGATCTAGATCAGACTGTGCGGATGTACATACTGATCTGGATTAATGCTGTTCACAAAGGTCAAAGTGTACATGTTCTCACGCACTGGCTCATATGATATCGGCTTAACGTCGATTGTAGTTTTTTTTCACGGATGGCGAAGGTGATCCTTAAACGCTCAACCGAGTGATGGCATAGTAGCCAATGTGTAATTGATAATGACGGGTAAATTTTACTAACGTTTGAAAAAAGATTGCATGAGTAGAAACTCTAAAACAAAAGAAAACAGTAAGGACATTAATTATAAGACCGGAATTCTAGATAAGGGGAATTTTTCATCTTCTCAAATCCTTATTTGTCATTCAAAGCCTTGATGTGAGTTCTCAAAAGAATCGTCTCAGTGAGACGATTCTTTTGAATACCCACAACATAGGATTTTGTAGAGTAATAAGATAAATATTGTTGAGAAAAGACCTGTTCACTCCCTCTTATCTAGTCCTCTGATAAGACCTTCTGAACAACCTACGGTAAGCCAAAAGTAACAAGTAATTCGGAAAACCTACTCGGATAAAGCTTCCCACAGTCCCCAGATGCCATGTTTCTCAATCAATGCATACGGATAGTGTTTCACATAAGTAATACTTCTGACAATTTACCAAGCAGATTCAGAGGATGAGTTTTCTGATATCGCTAGATGGTAATGTTTTTTACCAATCACTATGACCTGAACAACCTTTGTAGAGGGACTCCTAAATATAGTTTCTACCACATTATCTTGAAATCAGACAAGCACTTTCAGAGCTGAGGAATTTTTAAGTTTTGTCATTGTACCCCTTTATTGATGCAGCCTGATGGCTAAGTGTTCCATATAGCTTGAACAACTTGTGTAGACAGGGACATTTCTTCCAATTGAATCTTACAACTAGACAAGCTGACTTAGAGGACTAGTACATGTATTTTAATGGTTTGTAATGCAAGATCACTTAAATTTCTACATAAAATCTGAATTTGAAAGAGGTTTACCGAAAGAACATTCTGTTAGAGATGTTTTGAAATTGGGCTAGAGCTTAAGAAGGAGATATGGTGGTAACGTGGATCTTTATTGGGCATTGGGTATGCATAAGCGCATAACCATTGGCATCTTACTTGGTAAGAACCATTATGTGATCATGCGGCAGGAAGGAACTCCTTAAAGGCCATGCCCATACAGTCACATCGTCCAAAGCCTTGTCAGCATTTACCACGTTACCACTCAGGTTGTCTTCAATCCATGGACTTGACGAAGGTGTCTGTTGAAACGAAATTTGTTAAACGTTAGTCTATGAAGATAAATGACTCGGGTGGGTTAGAGTACATGCAGACTCTGTCGATGGTATGGGTAAGCATATACTCCGACAATGGTATACACGTCTATATACGATGGTATGAGTGCACGAGTAGTCATACAAATATATGCGTCCTAGAAAAGTCACCAAATGGTATGTATTTTTTTTATTTTAATGAGGTTTAACGCCGTTTCATCATTATTTCATTCATATCACGGTGACAGTTCCCTTATTCATGATCCCTGAGTAAACACACCAGTGTTAGGCTAGGAAATGTGCATTGCCCAAGGATACTCCACCATAACCGTAGCGCCGCGACTGGGGATCGAACATAATGGTGTGAATACAAGAGTAGTGACACAGTAGTATTAATACAAGAGTAGTCACATAATGGTGTGAATACAAGAGTTGTCAGACTATGGTATGAATACAAGAGTTGTCAGACAGTGGTATGCATACAAGAGTAGTTACATAATGGTATGAATACAAGAGTAGTTACATAATTGGATGAATACAAGAGTAGTTACATAATGGTATGAATACAAGAGTAGTTACATAATGGTATGAATACAATAGTAGTTAAATAATGGTATGAATTCAAGAGTAGTTACATAATTGGATGAATACAAGAGTAGTCACATAATTGTATAAATACAAGAATAGTCATAAAATGGTTTGAGTACATACGAAGTCACAAAGTGGTATCAGTAGAAGAAAAGTCACACAACAGTATGGATACTTGAATAGTCATACATAGGTATATGTACAGAAGTAGTCTCAAATTGTTATTAGAACATGGGATAGTCACACAATGGTATCAGTACAATAATAGTCAATCAATAGTATGAATGCATGGATAGTCATACAATTCAACAATCACACAGTTCAAATAACGGACGCATGCTTTCACATTGTAAAAGGCGCAGCTCAATTAACGACCTGCCACAAGGAGAGAAAAACATGCAGCCAGTCCGGGGTTCGATCCCGGGACCTCTTGCTTTCATGTTAAATAAAGTACCGACTGAGCTTACCGAGCCGCGTACATGTAATCCATCCAATTGTGTTCTACCCACGACATAGACACCTTGCTAACAGGAATTTCGGAACACAAGTGTCAAAGATGTCATAGCATACACTGCAAGCGCCGAAACGCTGACCAAGCAGTACTGTCACGGTCCGCTATTGGCCGCAAATGTCACAATGAGTGACAAACATGCAGCCAGTCCGGGGCTCGAATCCGGGACCTCTCGCGCTCAGGGCAACTACTCTACCGACTGAGCTAATCGGGCCGTTTACATGTAATCCCTTCAATTGTGTTTAAATTAAGTTCAACCCGCGACAGACTCATACGTTCACATTATATCAGGAATAGGAATCATAAAACAAACTCACGGTTGCAAAAATGATTTGACTGATCATAAACGTCACGTCTAAGTCTTGGAATCGTAAGTCCATCTGAAAGTGAAAAACGTAGGTTAAACAGTAAGCTATACTCGTACTGAATTCCAGCACATAGTATTTGCACATGTTATGTTATATTCATAGACTAGTTTATTTTAAGTATTACGATGCTTTCAACAGTTAAGCTCATATTGCTGCGGAATGGATTTTTTTTATTGACCCCACAACCTATATTTACATCGAGATACAGATATAAAAGGTATGAAACAAACACAACACCACCTGCTGTCGTTTGCTGTAAAGGCTTCAACATGTATCTGCATATGGGAAAGGAAAACCATTGTTGATGTCGCGTATGTCTGGATAAGGGTTTTGAAATGTTATCTTGATTAAGAAAGAAAGCAGCATTTTGATTTACTGGTAAAACTTTTTAATTTTTGAGACACCATCAAAGAAACGGTTATGTGATTGATTCCCGGCTGGTCATGAGTCTATTTCATAAAACCAGACAAAACGACTTCGCTGTACGTAGATTGTATTTGATGACACCGCCTAATAGGTCTTCTCGAAATAATCATATAGCCTTAAGTACATGTAGTTACATGTAGAGCAACGTGTATTGCGAGAAAAATACTCTCCTTAATTCATATAACCTTTAAACGCCTTGTGAATTTAATGTAGGATAAAGGGCAATTTGACATCGACTTAAAAAAGCCAGCATATTTTTGGCAACACTATTAGCTTACCATGTTTGTTAACAAGACGAGGTACAGTTGAATTGCTATCTTTGCACTAGCTGCATTACTTGACGATCTTTTTAACCAACTGAAAAGAATGGATAAATCAACGTAAATCAAACAATGTCTAGGAGGAGTATCTTTGGATTTCAGTTATACAGACATTTATAATTAACCGTTTATTTGATACAGGCGACTTTTGACGCAGCAGCAGACTTGTGTAAACAGTGTAGGTAAGCAGGACAATGCTCAAACAGAGCAAATGCTTGTTATCCTAAACTGTTCCTAACATTTGTATGTCCGCCGACTAATAATGAACCTTCTGACCTTCGTGAGAAAAACACATCTATGAATCCGAAAAATCAAACAAATCATTCAATCCAGCGCACCCACACAGTCTGATATGGCTTTATATAACATTCAATCCAGCGCACCCACACATTCTGATATGGCTTTATATAACATTCAATCCAGCGCACCCAGACAGTCTGATATGGCTTTATATAACATTCAATCCAGCGCACCCAGACAGTCTGATATGGCTTTATATAACATTCAATCCAGCGCACCAAGACAGTCTGATATGGCTTTATATAACATTCAATCCAGCGCACCCACACAGTCTGATATGGCTTTATATAACATTCAATCCAGCGCACCCAGACAGTCTGATATGGCTTTATATAACATTCAATCCAGTGCAACCCACACAGTCTGATATGGCTTTACACTGTTCGCTCGTAAATCCTAGAACAGCTTCTAGACACTTCTGTCAAGCAATATCTACTTGGACGCTTAAGCGTGGATGTGCAGTCAGTTTAATATCGTAAAGTTTGGTCGTCCTGGGGCCCCGCCCATGTAACTAATTACCATTTGAGCCCTGCCACAAGAAAACTCTGCGTAATGTATCGATCCAGATAAGGCGAAAAAAAGTCTTTCGTTTCATATGTGAATCAAAACCCTTTTATCATACAAGCAAGCAGCAAGAGACGGCTTTAGTAAACACAAATATAGCAACTTTAGTATTAATGAATATAGATAAAAAACAACTTGTGGTAAATGGAGATATTGCTCATGATGACCAATTGCACCATATGCTACGACTTCCTCATACGTCATCTGCTGTAGGTGCATATAAATGCATCTAAATGTGGGAAATGGTTAGAAGAACACGCACGTTTGATGTGAGCAAGAGCTGAAATAGCGTTTAATTATTTTGTAAAATCAGAAGTAAGCCAGACTCGCTACAGTAGAATGTATATTGACAGTTGATTTTGTAGAAATAATTTGTAAACCTTTTAAAGAGAAATATGTTTTCTCTGTCTTTGAAATGCTTTTGTTCTGTGTTTTATATTTGAAGATCTTTTTTTTTTGTTTGCTTATCGTAAAATGATTACGTTTGTTCTTTGTACAGTGTATTTTGTAACTTACTATCGGCTGAAAGTAATAAAATGTTTTGTCTTGTATATTAACTTACTAAAGGTATTCTGAATAGTCCACGATAAAAACTATTTCCACAACTTTACTTGTACTTGTCTGACGGCGTCTTCTGGCTCGAATACTGTCCTTCATGGCTGACGACAGTAGTAAGTCTCTCTTCTTTCTCAAGTTTACTGGGATATTTAACGGCGATCCATTCGAGCCAATACCTGCAGGACAATCCGATAACTTACACTAAAGCTAAAGTACCAAATCAACCAATAACATGACATTTACCTGTATTTAGATGAGTCATGTCTGGCGATTTAAGGTTTTATTATATACTTGCACATTTATACAGATGTCATGCGCAGTTCAAATACGACGGATTAATTTTCCGTCTTTTGACTTGTACCAAATATGGTAATCGTACGTCTAAAATATGATATGAAGTCATTGTACTGTGCTGTTACGTCATTCAAAATGTGGTAGTTATGCGTGGTTAACACCCCAATAATAAATTATATTGTATGTGTAAATTATGCTGTTTCTTAACTTAGCATATAAACATTTGTAGTTTTTTTCATGGTATATAAGAAAAGGAAATTTATGCTGCAGACGCGATACAAGTTTTAGTAGTGTCTACTCGAGGCGTGGACAATTTGACATCTCTCTCGATATTAATTGACCACAACCCTCGTAGTAAAATACTAAAACACATATAAGCATAATGAATAAATGTGCCCTTTCAGAGGGAAATATTTCACGTCGGATTGTTTGGAATAATATAGATCCGGATCAGCATGCGCTTCCGAATAGTCTGGTAAATATTTACTCTGTCAACATATTGCGTACACACACTACTAGAAGTTGATGTGTATATTCTGGTGAGACGGTTAACCTGATCGGAACCTTCAGTGTTTCAGAAATGCAAACTTGAACCTATTATCATGGTAAGTGTGTTTTCCAATACCTAAACATTAATTGTGGGCATGTATACAACACTTTTGGTTCTGAGTATGGCATGTAAGCAAATGTAGAATATTTTATTTTCGTGATCCACTGAAAATGAAAATCAACTTATGAAATATTTAGAGCTGTACTCTTTGAGTTTGAAACGTTAATCCATTGAATTCCTGTTACCTGTATCATTACCAAAGGATGTGATAAATTCTTATACAGCTATGTAGGTTTGTTGGGTCTATAGTGATGGTCCATAGCAAACACTGTAGACTAAGCATCTAACTACACTAATATGCAGGTTAATCTTGGTCAGTGTTGTTCGCAAATGACCTGTAAAGTTGCACATACCGTGATAAACAGTGTTGCAGGGCAAAATGAAGGTTGAGTTACAAGCAGCCCTATCTTAAGTAACACTAGCTAACAAATGAAAGTTCAAACGCCTCTGAAAGGATCATCCCAAACATACCAAGAGTCCTTTCGTCTTCCAGTTTCTTTGGTTCTTTATTAGATATATCCTGTCCCTTTCCTTTAAAAGGCTCGGCCCCGGCTGGTTCAAGGGTGTAGATGGCAGTGGCAGCGTATACCGAAACCATCTGATAAGGTAAACGGGCATTTAACCATTTCCAGGAATTCTTTCAGATTTAACTAGCATGGTGTAAGGCATTAGTGTGTGGGTCTTTCAGTAATTTGAACATGCAATACACCTTAAACATGTGTAAGGCTAAAACAGTGGTTGGGATAAATATTAGAATTAACCCTTTTCCATATGCTCCTACGAAAAGATCTAGGCAAAAGTTCAGAAAATACCTATTTACGAAAGAGTAATTATTAAATAGAACTGGAAATATTGTGGCAAAAGGAGAAACTACTCATCATGGGTAATTTTTTCGTTTGTCACACTATTTTCAGAAGTCGTCTGCCGCAGATACGTCTAAATGCGTCTGAATATTAGAAAGGGTTAATCATAATCTAATGACTGCCTTGTCAAGTACATTGTAAATACAATTTGAGCCGTTCCACGAGAAAACCAACAGTATGGACTCTGCGTAATATATCGACTCAGATCAGCCTGCGCAATCCGCGCAGGTTAATGCTGGCCGACACATTCCGTCTCAGGGGGATAGAGGTATAGAGTAATGATTCCTGAAACAGAAAATCCACAGGAGGCGTGAATGTCTGCCCGGATTAGCCTGCGCGGCATGCTTAGGCTGATCCGGATCGATACTTTACGAAGATTCCGAAATGTTGGTTTTCTCGCGGAACGGCCCGTTTCATCCAAGGTTAACATTAGTTTATAGCCGAACGTTGTAAATTCGTTAAACGAACAGCCGCCATACAACTACATGTACTTTGTCTGGTTAATCCTAATACACTCCTGATAAAATTGATTAACCCTTTCACAATTGCAGATGTATTTTGATGTATCTGCAGCACATACAAATTTGGAAAACATTGTGGCAAAAGGAGAAATTGTTCACGATGACCAATTTCTACTTTTAGTGAAATGTTTCAAACTCTACCTAAAAATTAAAACCAATATTTTAGGAGGTTTTTCACTCTTTCGTCTTTTTCGCATTTTTTAAATCGAAAATATTCATTGGCATATGGGTAAAAGCAGAGTTTATTTTTCACTCCGCACATACATACTAATGAGACAAGAGGTACATTAATTATCAAAATATAAACAAAAAGAAACCGGACTATAAAGCAGTTAATAAGCAACGAGATACAAACAAGAGAAAAGGGAGGAGAGGAGAGGAGAAAGAGTAGGGTTAATGGCCCGGTGATTGTTGAATCTTTTTTAAAATGTTATTAATGAATTTACAAATTTTCTTCAATCTCATTTATGCGTGAATCTAAACTTGGAAGATTGTTATTTCTATTATACTTTCAAGGTATAAGTTTGGTTTCGCAAATTGTTGAAATAAGCGCATTCAAACAAATAGTGATATTCATCACCTATATCTACGTTTTACAAATGTTCTCATGATGGTCTATATTCAACCAACGGAAGTTTTTCGATTGGAAGATGATTATTGCACATTCTAAAATTTACAAAAAACATGTAATATCGCGTGTAAGCATCTCTTGCCCTCAAATACGTCCGTCGGATCTCTGTCCATTTTCAGAATTAAACCTTTATCAGTGCATCAGACGTGCACGATTTGTCAGTCCGTGGTTTTAATCAGTTTTTGAACAATAAACAGACACTTATAACTAACATATCCACATTGTGCAACGTTGACTTTCCGTTCGTAAACAAAAACACAACATAGGACATTCTCCGTCAAATTGCAAGATCTTTCAATCCTTTCCCATATATAGACGCTTTCTGACGCCACTGCAGCAGCGGTCTTTTTTAAAAATTATGACAAAAGGAGAAGTTGTTCCTTATCAATTTCTACGATTTCCACAATGTTTTCAGCTCTTTTCAATCAACATACTTCCCTTTAAAGAGACTTTCCATATTGTTTCAAAGTTGTCCTCAACATATTTTGTTTTGTATATGAAAATGATTAACTGAGATAAAGATTGATAGATTACCGGTTTACATTCAACGTCGTCACAGCACATTAGAATCGTTGTATCAGTTCCATTGCCATCCCCTGTGAACAAGGAAACTTCCTAATAAAGATAAATATAGAGATATATTAATACAATGTCTTTGAGCAATGCCCTACGAAAACCAACATAAGAGCCTTTTTGACAGGTGCAGAATAGAATCAATTTTCCTATCTATCATGATCTAAAGGTATCTCAAATGCTCCTTGAATGGGTAAGTTTCTGTCTTGTAGCACTGCTGATTTGCTTTGACTAATACATTGCATAAAACCTATTTTAAGGAGAAACCGTAATGGACTAATACATATTAACCTCCTACATTAATTGACGAGCCTATACTGTTAATAAATACCAACCTCGTACATAAATCGACGAATCTATATACTGTTGATAAACACCTACTTCCTACGGATATCGACGAGCCTATATAATGTTAATAAATACCTACAGCGTACGGAAATCGACGAGCTTATATACTGTTGATATATACCGACCTTGTACGGAACTATAATGTGGTTAAATAGGACTACAGATCTAGTACCAAAATGGACCAGCCTTTATACTGCTAATAAATACTGACCATGTACGGATATCGACAAGTTTGTTTTCTTCTACCGGCAGATACTAAATACCGACGGAAAACGACGATCCTATCAAGGGTGTATTACATTAATGTATTAACTGCTTTACTATCAAAGTGTCGAACACTAATTATCGATATTATACTATTACAGTTTATTATTGATTGATTGTTTGACGCCGCTTTCAACAATATTTCAGTTATATCACGGCGTTTCCTAGGTAAGTTACCAGTACTACTGGTCCTTTTAACCTGACACCAGTCAGTCAATCGAAATGCTAACCCCGCAACCCTAAGCGACAAGGAGGGCAGCCATTACTACCATTTTTAAAGTTTACAGTCTATTTATGAAGGAAATTCGTGTTAAGACAGTTATTCGCAGCACACACATCTTTAAGTCTGGTTGGGTAATCAGGGTGCAATTCCAAACGCATATTTCATCATTTTTGTTTCCCTAATAAAAATACCAAAATATTTCATTTCCTAAAAATACTTGGTAGTCAGCAAGGTTACTATTAATGCAACTTAGTCAGTTACTTAAATGCATTCCTCCATTCATGTATTACACAATATAAGGAAAACAAAAATGATGAAATATTCGTTTAAGTATTTAAGTATTACTTAGCGCTAAGTAAGGTTGGTGGAATTGGACCCTGATCAATTGAGGTAAATAAATAGTGTACTCCCTTAACAGGTCTTACCATGTTTGATGTGTCAATCGTGTCCTCAACCAGCTCTCCATTCTGAAGCTGATAAGATGGGGTTGCAATTTGTATCTTCTTTCTCTTATAGGTGTTCATTTTCATTTTTTTCCCATTACCCATATCGATTGACACTTCAATCATTCTGGCTGCTTTCCCTGATACTGGCTCTTTTTCTTCACTCTCTTCGAATGTTGACGTTGCGAAGCTCTCTTCGAATGTTGACGTTGCGAAGCTCTCTTCGAATGATGACGTTGCGACTGATTCCGAAGAATCAGAATTTTTTTTTCGCCCGAATAAATCTCTTAATTTCTTGAGGTATCCTGCTTGTCTACGTACCCTAGGCGCCCTGTCGGTGTCTTCGATAAACCTCACCTGTATATTAACTGTTCAGAAAATGACAATACGAATAGAATAAAATATCTATCAGATTAATTTACTCGGCAAGCTGTAGTGTCTAGATACGGATGTCTACCCATCGGAAGTTGTCTATGACAGCTTCGTCATATCCACTCGAAAAGAATCATTCATTTTCGATTCCTATAACCGTTTCCCGCATACTACTATAACCGTTTCCCTCATACTACTATAACCGTTTCCCTCATACCATACTACTATAACCGTTTCCCTCATACTACTATAACCGTTTCCCTCATACTACTATAACCGTTTCCCTCATACTACTATAACCGTTTCCCCCATACTACTATAACCGTTTCCCGCATACTACTATAACCGTTTCCCGCATACTACTATAACCGTTTCCCACATACTACTATAACCGTTTCCCTCATACTACTATAACCGTTTCCCTCATACTACTATAACCGTTTCCCTCATACTACTATAACCGTTTCCCGCATACTACTTTAACCGTTTCCCTCATACTACTATAACCGTTTCCCTCATACTACTATAACCGTTTCTCTCATACTACTATAACCGTTTCCCTCATACTACTATAACCGTTTCCCTCATACTACTATAACCGTTTACCGCATACTACTACATGTATAACCGTTTCCCGCATACTACTTTAACAGTTTCCCTCATACTACTATAACCGTTTCCCTCATACCATACTACTATAACCGTTTCCCTCATACTACTATAACCGTTTCTCTCATACTACTTTAACTGTTTCCCTCATACTACTATAACCGTTTTCCGCATACTACTATAACCGTTTCCCTCATACTACTATAACCGTTTCCCTCATACTACTATAACCGTTTCCCTCATACTACTATAACCGTTTCCCTCATACTACTATAACCGTTTCCCGCATACTACTTTAACCGTTTCCCTCATACTACTATAACCGTTTCCCTCATACTACTATAACCGTTTCCCTCATACTACTATAACCGTTTCCCTCATACTACTATAACCGTTTCCCTCATACTACTATAAACGTTTCCCTCATACTACTATAACCGTTTCCCTCATACTACTATAACCGTTTCCCGCATACTACTATAACCGTTTCCCTCATACTACTATAACCGTTTCCCGCATACTACTTTAACCGTTTCCCTCATACTACTATAACCGTTTCCCTCATACTACTATAACCGGTTCCTTCATACTACTATAACCGTTTCCCTCATACTACTATAACCGTTTCCCGCAAAATACTTTAACCGTTTCCCTCATACTACCATAACCGTTTCCCTCATACTACTATAACCGTATCCCTCATACTACTATAACCGTTTCCCTCATACTACTATAACCGTTTCCCTCATACTACTATAACCGTTTCCCTCATACTACTATAACCGTTTCCCTCATACTACTATAACCGTTTCCCGCATACTACAAATCTGAAGCAGACGATTTCGAAAATATATTGACAAGATATGACAAATCTTTATAAATAAGGGTTTTATTATTAAAAGGAGTTGAAAACATCGTGGATTCTTTCGTCACAGTGATTTCAAATGCCGTCTGCAGTAGATGCGTCAAACAGCGTCTGTATGTGGGAAAGGAATAAACATGTAGGGATTATTGCAATCGAATATACCAAATGTCTTGATCTATGATAATTTAACGTGTCTTAGACAATATCCGACATGCAGAGGGTAAGGTGAAGTTGGTGTCTAGTGTCTAGTATCTAGTATCGTTTAGCATAAACGATACTGGCAACCAGAATCTAGTATCGTTTAGCATAAACGATACTGGCAACCAGACACTAGTGTCGTTTAAGGAACTAGATATATAATTTTCAATTTCAGACTCCAGTGTCGTTTAACATTAAACGACACTGGCAACCAGACACTAGTATCGTTTAAGGAACTGGATATATTGATAACTCGAACATATCGATATCTCGAACATACCGATAACTCAAACACATCGATATCTCGAATACATTGATAAAACGCATGTTTTTAACTTGAACATATTGACAACTCGAAGATATCGATATCTCGAACCTTTCGATATCTCGAACTTTTCGATATCTCGAACTTGTCGATATCTCGAACCTTTCGATATCTCGATTATTTTTCGATATCTCTAACTTTATATATCTCGAACTTTTCGATATCGATATGTTCGAGATATCGAAAAAAATGGAGATATCGAAAAGTTCGAGATATCGTTGGAGATATCGAAAAGTACTGGATATATTGGTAACTCGAACATATCGATATCTCGAACATACCGATAACTCAAACACATCGATATCTCGAATACATTGATAAAACGAATGTTTTTAACTTGAACATATTGACAACTCGAAGATATCGATATCTCGAACCATATCTCGAAATTGTTCGATATCACGAACTTTTCGATATCTCGAACTTTTCGATATCTCGAACCTTTCGATATCTCGATTATTTTTCGATATCTCTAACTTTATATATCTCGAACTTTTCGATATCAATATGTTCGAGATATCGATATGTTCGAGATATCGAAAAGTTCGAGATATCGGAAAAAATGGAGATATCGAAAAAAAAATGGAGATATCGAAAAGTTCGAGATATCGAAAAATTTGAGATATAGAAATGTTCGAGATATCCAAAGGTTCGAGATATTGATAGGTTCGACATATCAAAAATTTCGAGATATCGAATTGTTGGAAATATTGTTGGAGATATCGAAACATTCGAGATATCGAAATTTTGAGATATCGGAAAGTTCGAGATATTGGAAAATTCGAGATATCGAAAAGTTTGCGATATCGAAAGGTTAGAGATATCGTATTGTTCCAGATATCGAAAAGTTCGAGATATCGAAAAGTTCGAGATAGCGAAAGGTTCGAGATATCGATATGTTCAAGTTGTCAAAATGTTCAAGTTAAAAACATTCGTTTTTCAATGTATTCGAGATATCGATGTGTTCGAGTTATCGGTATGTTCGAGATAGGAACTAGATATATAATTTTCAATTTTCTGACTCCAGTGTCGTTTAACACTAAACGACGCTGGCAACCAAACACTACTGTCGTTTAAGGAACTAAGTATATAATTAATCAATTGTCAGACTCCAGTGTCGTTTAACACTAAACGACACTGGCAACCAGACACTAGTGTCGTTTAAGGAACTAGATATATAATTTTCAATTTCAGACTCCAGTGTCGTTTAACACTAAACGACACTGGCAACCAGACACTAGTATCGTTTAATGAACTAGATATATACTTAATTAATTGTCAGACTCCAGTGTCGTTTAACACTAGACGACACTGGCAACCAGACACTAGTGTCGTTTAAGGAACTAGATATATAATTTTCAATTTCAGACTCCAGTGTCGTTTAACATTAAACGACACTGGCAACCAGACACTAGTATCGTTTAAGGAACTAGCTATATAATTAATCAATTTTCTGACTCCAGTGTCGTTTAACACTAAACGACACTGGCAACTAGACACTAGTGTCGTTTAAGGAACTAGGTATATAATTAATCAATTGTCAGACTCCAGTGTCGTTTAACACTAAACGACACTGGCAACCAGACACTAGTATCGTTTAAGGAACTAGATATATAATTTTCAATTTCAGACTCCAGTGTCGTTTAACACTAAACGACACTGGCAACCAGACACTAGTGTCGTTTAAGGAACTAGATATATAATTTTCAATTTCAGACTCCAGTGTCGTTTAACATTAAACGACACTGGCAACCAGACACTAGTATCGTTTAAGGAACTAGCTATATAATTAATCAATTTTCTGACTCCAGTGTCGTTTAACACTAAACGACACTGGCAACTAGACACTAGTGTCGTTTAAAGAACTAGGTATATAATTAATCAATTGTCAGACTCCAGTGTCGTTTAACACTAAACGACACTGGCAACCAGACACTAGTATCGTTTAAGGAACTAGATATATAATTAATCAATTGTCAGATTCCAGTGTCGTTTAACACTAAACGACACTGGCAACCAGACACTAGTATCGTTTAAGGAAACGGAACAAATAATTTTCAACTTTTAGATTCCAGTGTCGTTTAACACTAAACGACACTGGCAACCAGACACTAGTGTCGTTTAAGGAACTAGGTATATAATTAATCAATTGTCAGACTCCAGTGTCGTTTAACACTAAACGACACTGGCAACCAGACACTAGTGTCGTTCAAGGAACTAGATATATAATTTTCAATTTCAGACTCCAGTGTCGTTTAACACTAAACGACACTGGCAACCAGACACTAGTATCGTTTAAGGAACTAGATATATAATTAATCAATTGTCAGATTCCAGTGTCGTTTAACACTAAACGACACTGGCAACCAGACACTAGTATCGTTTAAGGAAACGGAACAAATAATTTTCAACTTTTAGATTCCAGTGTCGTTTAACACTAAACGACACTGGCAACCAGACACTAGTATCGTTTAAGAAACTAGATAAAAATGTAATCAATTGTCAGACTCCAGTGTCGTTTAACACTAAACGACACTGGCAACCAGACACTAGTATCGTTTAAGGAACTGGCTATATAATTAAACAATTTTCAGACTCCAGTGTCGTTTAACACTAAACGACACGGGCAACCAGACACTAGTGTCGTTTAAGGCGGATTTCTACCTGAGTCTGCCGAGTGTATTACGCGGAGCATTCCGCTGCTAGCCGGGGAAATGTGAGCCGAGGCTGCATACGCTATACGGTAGGTCCCGCAGTCTACTCGCGCTTACGACGAAGTGCTGAGCCTTGTTTTACGCTATCACTCCGCTGCTAGTAGGGAAATGTGCGCCGGGGCCGCATATGCTATACGGCAGGTCCCGCAGTCTACCCGCGCTTACCTCGAAGTGCTGAGACTTGTTTTACGCGAGAACTCGGCGGCTAGTAGGGGAAATGAGAACTGGGGCCGCATACGCTATACGGCAGGTCCCGCAGTCTACCCGCGCTGCCGACGAAGTGCTGGCCTTGTTTCGCGCTAGCACTCCGCTGCTGGTAGGGGACATTTGAGCCGAGGCCGTATGTGCTATATGGCTGGTCAACAGTCTACCCGGGCTTACGGCGAAGTCCTGAGCCTTGTTTTACGCTAGCACTCCGCTGCTAGTAGGGGAAATTAAAGCCGGTTCCGCATTTGCTATACGGCAGGTACCGCAGTCTACCCGCGCTTACGGCGAAGTGCTGAGCCTTGATTTAGGCGAGCACTCGGCTGCTAGTAGGGGAAATGAACATTCAAAAGTTGAATGTCGTGCTGGCACGACATTGGACATTCAAGAAATGAATGTCTTGGTGGCACGATATTGAACATTGGACATTGGACATTCAGAAATGAATGTCGTGCTTGCACGACATTGGACATTGGACTTTCAGAAATTGAATGTCGTGGCAGTGGCATTGGTCATTCAAATATGACAGGAGTGAAACAACGGCGTTAAGCCGGATTTCTACCCGAGTCAGCTGCGTGTATTACGGGGAGTACTCGGGCCAACAGGCCCTTGCCACGGGAGTGGAACAAAAAATAAATTCACAATGGAGTGGAACACTTTTTTTTTCTCACGGGTGTGGAAGAGCGGCCTTAAGGCGGATTTCTACCCGAGTCTGCCACGTGTATTACGGGGTGCACTTGGGCCTACAGGCCCTTGACACGGGAATGGAACAAAACAAAAATTCACAATCGAGTGGAACACTTTTCTCTTTCTCACGGAAGTGGAACAACGGCGTTGAGGCAGATTTCAACCCGAGTCTTGCGCGCTAAATGACCTTAGCTGTCGATGCGCCATAACACAATATACATTCATTCATTCATTCTACCCGAGTCTGCTGCGTGTTTTACGGGGAGCACTCCGCTGCTAGTCGGGGAAATGTGAGCATACGCTATAAGGTAGGTACCGCAATCTACCCGCGCTTACGGCGAAGGCATGAGCCTTGTTTTACGTCAGCACTCCGCTGCTAGTAGGGGAAATGTGAGCCGGGACTGCATATGCTAAACGGCAGGTCCCGCAGTCTACCCGCGTTGACGGCGAAATGCTGAGCCTCTTTTTACGCTAGAACTCCGCTGCTAGAAGGGGAAATGTGAGCCATGGCCGCATATGCTAAGAGGCAGGTCGCGCAGTCTACCCGCGCTGACGGTGAGTGGTATAACTCGAACAATATATAGGTTTCAATGTCCAATGTCTAACACTAAACGACACTGGCAACTAGACTATAGTGTCGTTTAAGGAACTACATATCTAACTTTAATTTCTTCAACATAGTTTCCAGAATCAACTTTCAGACTCCAGTGTCGTTTAAGGCTAAACGACACTGGCAACCAGACACTAGTATCGTTTAAGGAACTGGATATATAATTTTCATTTTTCAGACTCCAGTGTCGTTTAACACTAAACGACACTGTCAATTTATTAATAATATATCTAGATCCTTAAACGATACTAGTGTCTGGTTGCCAGTGTCGTTTAGTGTAAAACGACACTGGAATCTGAAAGTTGATTAATTATATATCGAGTTCCTTAAACGATACTAGTGTCTGGTTGCCAGTGTCGTTTAGTGTTAAACGACACTGGAATCTGAAAGTTGAAAATTATTTGTTCCGGTTCCTTAAACGATACTAGTGTCTGGTTGCCAGTGTCGTTTAGCGTTAAGCGACACTGGAGTCTGAAAATTTATTAATTATATCTAGTTCCTTAAACGATACTAGTGTCTGGTTGCCATTGTCGTTTAGTGTTAAACGACACTGGAGTCTGACAATTAATTAAGTATATATCTAGTTCATTAAACGATACTAGTGTCTGGTTGCCAGTGTCGTTTAGTGTTAAACGACACTGGAGTCTGAAATTGAAAATTATATATCTAGTTCCTTAAACGATACTAGTGTCTGGTTGCCAGTGTCGTTTAGTGTTAAACGACACTGGAGTCTGACAATTGATTAATTATATACCTAGTTCCTTAAACGACACTAGTGTCTAGTTGCCAGTGTCGTTTAGTGTTAAACGACACTGGAGTCAGAAAATTGATTAATTATATAGCTAGTTCCTTAAACGATACTAGTGTCTGGTTGCCAGTGTCGTTTAATGTTAAACGACACTGGAGTCTGACAATTAATTAAGTATATATCTAGTTCCTTAAACGATACTAGTGTCTGGTTGCCAGTGTCGTTTAGTGTTAAACGACACTGGAGTCTGACAATTGATTAAATATATATCTAGTTCCTTAAACGATACTAGTGTCTGGTTGCCAGTGTCGTTTAGTGTTAAACGACACTGGAGTCTGACAATTGATTAATTATATATCTAGTTCCTTAAACGATACTAGTGTCTGGTTGCCAGTGTCGTTTAGTGTTAAACGACACTGGAGTCTGAAATTGAAAATTATATATCTAGTTCCTTAAACGACACTAGTGTCTGGTTGCCAGTGTCGTTTAGTGTTAAACGACACTGGAGTCTGACAATTGATTAATTATATACCTAGTTCCTTAAACGACACTAGTGTCTAGTTGCCAGTGTCGTTTAGTGTTAAACGACACTGGAGTCAGAAAATTGATTAATTATATAGCTAGTTCCTTAAACGATACTAGTGTCTGGTTGCCAGTGTCGTTTAATGTTAAACGACACTGGAGTCTGAAATTGAAAATTATATATCTAGTTCCTTAAACGACACTAGTGTCTGGTTGCCAGTGTCGTTTAGTGTTAAACGACACTGGAGTCTGACAATTGATTAAGTATATATCTAGTTCCTTAAACGATACTAGTGTCTGGTTGCCAGTGTCGTTTAGTGTTAAACGACACTGGAGTCTGAAATTGAAAATTATATATCTAGTTCCTTAAACGACACTAGTGTCTGGTTGCCAGTGTCGTTTAGTGTTAAACGACACTGGAGTCTGACAATTGATTAATTATATACTTAGTTCCTTAAACGACACTAGTGTCTGGTTGCCAGTGTCGTTTAGTGTTAAACGACACTGGAGTCAGAAAATTGAAAATTATATATCTAGTTCCTATCTCGAACATACCGATAACTCGAACACATCGATATCTCGAATACATTGAAAAACGAATCTTTTTAACTTGAACATTTTGACAACTTGAACATATCGATATCTCGAACCTTTCGCTATCTCGAACTTTTCGATATCTCGAACTTTTCGATATCTCGAACTTTTCGATCGATATCTGGAACAATACGATATCTCTAACCTTTCGATATCGCGAACTTTTCGATATCTCGAATGTTCCAATATCTCGAACTTTCCGATATCTCAAAATTTCGATATCTCGAATGTTTCGATATCTCCAACAATATTTCTAACTATTCGATATCTCGAACTTTTCGATATGTCGAACCTATCAATATCTGGAACCTTTGGATATCTCGAACATTTCGATATCTCGAACTTTTCGATATCTCGAACTTTTCGATATCTCCATTTTTTTTTTCGATATCTCCATTTTTTCGATATCTCGAACTTTTCGATATCTCGAACATATCGATATCGAAAAGTTCGAGATATATAAAGTTAGAGATATCGAACGATAATCGAGATATCGAAAGGTTCGAGATATCGAAAAGTTCGAGATATCGAAAAGTTCGAGATATCGAAAAGTTCGTGATATCGAAAAAGTTCGAGATATCGAAAAATTTCGAGATATCGATATGTCCGAGTTGTCAATATGTTCAAGTTAAAAACATTCGTTTTATCAATGTATTCGAGATATCGATGTGTTTGAGTTATCGGTATGTTCGAGATATCGATATGTTCGAGTTATCAATATATCCAGTACTTTTCGATATCTCCAACGATATCTCGAACTTTTCGATATCTCCATTTCTTTCGATATCTCGAACATATCGATATCGAAAAGTTCAAGATATATAAAGTTAGAGATATCGAAAAATAATCGAGATATCGAAAAGTTCGAGATATCGACAAGTTCGAGATATCGAAAAGTTCGAGATATCAAAAGGTTCGAGATATCGATATCTTCGAGTTGGCAATATGTTCAAGTTAAAAACATGCGTTTTATCAATGTATTCGAGATATCGATGTGTTTGAGTTATCGGTATGTTCGAGATATCGATATGTTCGAGTTATCAATATATCCAGTTCCTTAAACGATACTAGTGTCTGGTTGCCAGTGTCGTTTAATGTTAAACGATACTGGAGTCTGAAATTGAAAATTATATATCTAGTTTCTTAAACGACACTAGTGTCTGGTTGCCAGTATCGTTTATGCTAAACGATACTAGATTCTGGTTGCCAGTATCGTTTATGCTAAACGATACTAGATACTAGACACTAGACACCAACTTCACCTTACCCATGCAGAGTTCTTTATCGAATCCGCCCTGCCGTGTTAGACAATCAGGACAATATCTGGAGTGTATTCAGATTTATTTCAACCCTTTCCCACATAAAACAAATCTGCAGCAGGCTACTTTAAAAACGTGTAGACAAAAACAGGGATAGTCTCTATAAATTGTACGTATATATATTGAATGTATAATCAACAAAATAAGAAACACCCGCTAAGTTTTCTTGAACATAGCTAAATGAAAACAAATCGGGAGAATCGTTATATATTAGTTTAAAGAGAGTATTCCATGACGCATTGTTTGGTGCGAAAATGATGGCCAAAGGTAAGGTAGGGGTTAACAACAAATATAATACTTAATAATGGGTATGACGATCTCTTGATTTGACCACTGCAATGCATCGCCTGCGCATATAATTTACAAAAGTGTTGATTTCTGCATGTGAAATATTGTTCCATTCCTTAATAAGCGCTTGACGAAGTTTTTTGACGTAAGCAGGTCGGTTGGGACTACGCCTCACTCGTCTGTCCAGCATATCCCAGATGTGCTCGAAGGGGTTGAGATCAAGACTTTTAGCGGGCCAGTCATCAATGAAATCAATGTTATTTGTAATATCAAAATTGAAAGTGTCTGTAGCTGTATGAAATGTGGAATAGTCATGCTGAAAAATCTAGATGTTGGGACCGTTATGGAACAGAGAAATGACGTGATGAGCGAGAATGTCATCGCGGTAATGTTGAGCATTTAAATTGCCATTGATGAAGTCTAGTGATGAACAAAAACCAGGGACAATGACTGACCATGTGTGTTAGCAACAGTAGCAGTGGCAATATAGAATCGATTGCGTAAATGCATGTTCATGATAAAGCGGCCTTGATCACGCGTTGTAACACGAGGACGTCCACGACGTGGTAAGTCGTCGGTGCGTCCTCTGTCGTTCGAAATCGTGCGCGAAGATTTCCTATCGCTCGACTAAAACTCCTTACATGCCAGGCAACGTCTTCTGGCGACATGCCAGCATCAAGCATGCTAATCGCATGTTCGCGTATATTATTAGGTGTTCTTGGCATACTAAAAATGCTACTAAGTAAAAAATGTTATATTTTTAACAAACTTGGAAGCGTTTTCGATCACATCACAACAACGTCGGTAAAACAAGTAAAACAGATTGACCAATTACCATACTGGATATTTTGAACAATGCATGCACGTGTAAAATCGAGTTTCACGTTGACGAGGGTTAACAGTGCAAACATATTCGCTAACATTGATGAATCCTGATAACACAGGTCAAGGCTAAAATTACATATGTTCTATCTATACACAATCATTGATTTAAAATAACAAGCACTATGTGTACACATAGGACGTTTCTTTTTTTGTTCAGTGTAGTTTTAAACATTGTGGCGAAAGGGGAAATTGCTCTTTTGCCAGGATGATTTCAAAAGTGGCCTACTTCAGAGGCGTCAAATGCGTCCATATGTGGGAAAGGGTTAAAGGGAAGGCGGTAGTTGATTTGTTCAATAGTAACTCTCCGGCTAAACGCGTTAACTCGGACCTCGTTCGAGAGTTTACTCAAGATTTCGTTAGACACAAATCTGTTCCGTTATGCAGTAAATAGTAATCATGTTTTGAGGTGGGACCTAATCCGTCGACTCCGGAAGTCCATTCTTAGAAACAACTGAGTTGGTCGGATTTGTGGTTGTAAGTTAGAAGCTGTAAATTGATACATAGACTAATTGTAGTTAGACAACACATGTAGCAACATAAAATCTCCAGGAACAGTTATTTGAAAGCTTCCCAGATATGATATTTTAAATTGATTTGCGTTTAAAACCTCCAAAGAAAAACAAACTACCTCTGGCAAAGTGAACGTTTAGATTTAGAGGGTGATTGTATGTTTCAGTGTAGTTTTGAAAATGCTTCTTTAGAGTGAAAATCAAAGTAGGCCTTATAGTATTTTCAAAAGTTGCGATGCCATGTGTGAAACTATTATATTTGATATTCAGGATTCGAAAGGAAATCCGATAATAAACCGAAAAAAATAATTGTTCTATTTCTTTTATGCTTTAACCCTTTCCCGTATACGACAATTCTGCAGCAGACGACTTTGAACATATTTTGCAAAAAAATAGAAAATCGCCATAATTGAATGGAAAACCTATGACAAAAAGTGGAAACAATTGTGGCAAAAGGAGAAATTGCACGTTTTGTGCGATTTCTTCTTTTGTCACTATGTTTTCAAAAAGCAGTCTGCTGCAGAGGCGTCAAAAAGCGTCTATATGAGGGAAAGGGTAAAATAAGTTTGCGGATTATTACAGGGGTGCAAATTGTCACATAATTAATGCTAACTTAGGGCGAGTACGATCCTAGACCATAGTCGACCATATTCTAGTACCGGAAGCCGCACTGCGCATGTACCTGGTCGAACGGGCATTAGTCGAACAATGGTTAACTGTCATGCCAACGATTGAGAGGTTTTTTCCCCGTTATTTGTGTCGGTATTCAATCACAATAATTCCATTGGATTAGCGAGACAAAAGGAAGAAATTGTCAGCATGCTGTTTAATAGCAGACAGTCCACCCTTAAAGTTACAAATTACATGGATTGGGTGTTTGAAATGGCTTAAACGAAGATTTAGTAACTTCAGCGTTGTCAGGTTTTACCTGAGACGGCTGTCTTTCGAACCTAACCTACTTAATTTATAAACAAACATTACGTTGTTAAACCTTTAACCTTCTCGAAAATTATTTTCGAACCAGTGGACGGAGAAAATGGCGTAAGTCATTTTGTATGTTGTTAATCATTGGAAAGAATTCATGGTCCTGCCGGGATTCGAACCAACCCCTCTGGATTGACAGTCCTTGTCGGTCATACTTCTTGAGGAAAGGCTCTTCGTTATACGGTATGATATATGTAAATGCAAATACTTACCGTCATACTCTTTTCCAACTAAAGCCGCTTGGTAACAGGCAAAACCCAGTAGGAAAAAAGCGTAAGCCGCCTTCATTACTTCGAATCTGTAAACAAAAACGAAATATGTTTGACGTGTCCTACGACAATCTAATCTCATTAAAGTCAGACTGGAATACTACGCTGTACGGATCTGACGAAACCGCACAAAAGGTCAATCGTTTACACTTAAAACTGCTCATGTGCACGTGCTTAATACATTCAATCGATTTTACAACCAACTTCATAACAATCGGACCACTCGTTTATTTGTATAGGTTGTCTTACCTGTTTATACCGATCGATTTTATTAGCGCAAATTTGATTGGCTGACGCCCGGGTAAGTTTGGGATAACCAGTAGGAAGATACGAGCGAGAGAAGTTAAGATAGACGCCAACCAAACGGCGGATGTTTGAGAATCAATAGCTTTTACGATCGAGTTGCATAAAGTCACACGTTTGCATTTCTTTTTAGTGTATATTCAGTTTATCAAGACCGTCTGCCCAGTCTGATCAGAAGATAAATTGTTAACAGGCTTGTGTAAGTTATATGAACAATGTGGATAGTGATCATACTTTACGGATGCACAGACTTGAGATACACTGTTCACAAAAGTCAGATTGTACCTTTTCCCGTGTTCGGCCTGATATAGTCGTTCTCTTTAGGCATATTGGGTGCTTGAACGGCCATGTGGGGAACATGAACGATCCTGATCGGACTGTCCGGAAGCGTTACATGAACTTGGGATCTCAAACATCTCGAGGGCTTGGCGTGAAACGGTTGTAACACAAATTGGTATTTTTTTACCAAGGTTAATCAACTCACCATAAAGTCTTTATAAGCGTTAAATCATGTTTCTTGGTAAACAATGTAAATTTAGGTGCCATTGCTCGTTCTGAGCAATGGCACCTAAATTTGCATTGTTTACAAAGGGGTCAAAATTGCCCCTAAACCAGGGTTTTCAAAATAGGTTTTAAGTTACAACCGTTTCACGCCAAGCCCTCGATCTGTTTTTTAGTAACTCATATTTGTATTATTTGAATTTAATTCGTAAAAGGGGAATTATTCACCTTTTTATCGAAACAGTATTGCACAATAGAATTGAATTAATAAACGAACATTTACATTTTATAATAAAAAAACTCTTATAAGATACAGTTTCGACAGGTTACGAAATAGCAAAGAAAACAATAAAGATGCCTAACATAATTGTCGAGTCAGTGGAAATCCAACCTAATTAAGTATGTGACAAGTAAAGATTAAGATCTACCTATGTATCCATGCTATCCATTCTTAGCTTGATATAATCGTCAGAATTTTACTTACGTTTTTATGGCCTTATGGCAAATACTAAAGATTCAGATCAGAACTCGCGGATGCCTGATATGTAAGATGTTTCTCTTTTACTGGTCGCATGTGTCCAATAAATATTTTTTTCTGTGAGAAAATCATATTTCTTAAAAATCTTAATATCAATTTAATCAAAAATAAAATAAAAAGTCAAACCTCTTTTTGTCTTTATCTTACGAAAACAAGATTATCCGTCGTAACGTGAATGGAACATGGAAACCTACAGGTCTTCTTTGCACAATTTATATGTAACGAAATGCGTGTGGGCGGAGCTAGATGTATGCATAGGCGTGGCATAGCGAAGGTCAAGGTCAAAATGTGTACTATTGAAGAAAACACATGTCATTCTTTCAGTTATAAAATGCCATCATAAAATAAAGTAAATACATTATGTATTAGATGTTTCACACCATTTTCAACAATATATCATCATCCAACGACAAAACATGCCTTAATTATCAGCGTTACTGGTATGTTTATTCTGAAAACGAAGGATTAGACGCACTGCTATATATGCTGCAATTCTGAGCAACACGGAAGGGCGCAACCACGACCATTCTTTACAGAGTGTTCTTTAAACATGTTATTGATTGGAAAATGTGTTATTTGGCATACTTATTGAGCAGACCATAAGTGAATAGAGTTGAAACATTTTGGCAAATGAATAAATTGCTCATCATGAGTAATTTTCTCCCTTTGCCATACTGTTTTCAATTGTCGCCTGTTACAGAGGCGTCAGAAATCGTCTGTATATGGGAAATGATTAATTATCTAAGATGGCAGAAGCAGAAGTAAATTTTGTATTGATTGATTGATTGGGGTTTAACGCCGTTTTCATCAATTTCTCAGTCATATCACGGCGTCCAGTCATCCTACTCATGTATTTCCTGGCTTTCTCACACCAGTACTCCTCACACCATGCTATCTAAGCTACTGGCTGCTTTTCAACATAGACTGTTAGCCCATTGGTGGAAGACGAATGACGCTTGTCACAGTGATCTTTGTCAAATTTCGGAAAGAATGTTTGCCAAGCTCTGGTTTGAACTCACAGCCCCTGGATTGATAGCCCGCGTCACTACCGGGGCTCGGCAATGAATTGTTTATCGAAAACGGCAATCACAGGTTTTGGGTAAGTCATTGGTTCAGAGGTAGAGTGTCAGCCGCTCGTACCAAAGGTCCCGTGTTCGAGACCCGTGATGAACGTGTTATGACATTGAGATCTTTCCTAATAAAAGGCGCGAGTACTTGTTAAGTCTCCAGGAAGCAGACATCGAGCGTGCTTAGTATAAACTGAAAACTTGTTTCGCAATCGATGTAAAACAAATAAGTTTAAACTAAAGTGTTTGGGTACAGCGAACGTTTTCAGGGCTGTATAGTGTCTTACCCTGGCTCCTTTCCCGTTTGAGGTTCAGTGCAACAGTCACTTTGATAATGGAGGCGGAGGTAAATAGAAAGTAAACGAATGCATTTGGTGATTCTGATCAGATTGCAGGGAAACTCATTGAACCATATTCTGCTATATACATGAAATACAAGAACAGTTGATCTAGAAAACCCCAACCCTACATCATCCGCAAGCGGTGTTTTCATGCTAAAGGATCCACAATGGACACGGATTTGTAAGAAGTTCCTTGTTTGATCAGAATTAATTCGAGTTGATTGAAGTCTTTACTCTGGCCCTCGACTCGACTCTAATCATGTATCTCTTTCAACGCCGAATTTCCTAACGTAGACTGTTCCATGTTCAGCATCGGGCGACACCATTTCTCATGCTATAAGCATTTTAAAATATTTTGATAACTATAAAGGCAAACAGTGCTGTATTCTTTGCAAATTGTTTTATGAGACTGCGTGTAAACTAATAAAGATGGAATTACGTAAAGTAAAACTGATATAATTATATTGTGTCTTTTCTTACAGGAAAACGGGTAAGCATGTACTTAGAGTTCAACAGTGCGAATCTCTTACATAAAAGCAATTATTTCCATAGTCAAATTGCTTCTAGTGATTAATCTATCAATTATATTTGAATAGATAGCAAACAGTGAAGACCCAGACCAGTCTGTTCGTATGCACAGGTTGGTTATCAGTGTCTTCACTGTCCGCAAATTATCGAAAATGTGTTTAACCACGCCATGATTCAATGGAATGGATTTGAGCCGTTCCACGAGATGACCAACATTCCGTCTCAGGGGGATAGAGGTATAGGGTAATGATTTCTGAAACAGAAAATCCACAGGAGGCGATAAGAGTGTGTCCGCGTTCGCCTGCGCGGCATGCTTAGGTTGAGCCGGGTTGATACTTTACGCAGAGTCCACAATGTTGGTTTTCTCGTGGAACGGCTCATGTTTATGTGTTTCTTTTACAGTCAATGAACCTGTATTCTTTTGTGACTTGCGGCCTGTTGTGAGAGTTAATGACTGTATGACAGTTTTTATGTACTTTATTGGTATACGTTTATTGTTCGGATAAAAGTGCGTCAAGCTGTTGTCAGGAAGATGCCTCCAATGACCCTGTCTTTGTATAATAAAAGGTCGTACGTGTAATATGACACGGATACATATTTTTGAGATTTTTTTCCACAGCGAAATTCCAGATCAGCATGTGCATCCACACAGATCAATCGGGATATTCACTGTGACATATCCGTGAAGTCCTTACACTAAATTTAGCACATTTCACAGCCTAGTTATGGTGTGTTTACCCAGGGATCATGAATAAGTGAACTGCAAATATTTTAGAAACGGCGTAAAACCCCAAACCCACTACGGTTACGACCAAAAACCTACTATACATACAATAAGCATACATAAACACAATGCATCTTGTGATACAAACAAATAAAGACATAATGTCATGGTCATTTAAAAAGAAAAAAATCATTTTTTGGGGTTGATAAACTACTATGATTTGAAATTTGCTAAAAGATTAAGTAATTGCCACTAATTTCAGAGCCTCCGGTATTGATTCACGTGACTCATGCAAGAGACCCACGAAGGCCTGATCGCTTTACTGGTGAGTGTATTTTGTTCAGTTTGTTTGTTAGTGATGAATACTTTCGGAGAAGCAATCAGGATAAGCATGTTCTAAACAGTCATACAGAAACTGGTGGTATGCATTGCACTAATATATGAGCCTTTCCACGAGAAAACCAACATTATAGACCCTGCATAATGTATCGACCCAGATCCGCCTGCTCAGGCCGCGTAGACTAATCCAGGCCGACACATTCCGTCTCAGGGGGATAGAGGTATAGAGTAATAATTCCTGAAACAGAAAATCAACAGGAGGCGAAATAAGTATGTCTGGGTTAGCCTGCGCGGCATGCTTAGGCTAATCTAGGTCGATACTTTACGCAGGGTCCACAATGTTGTGGTTTTTCGTGGAACGGCTCATATGATTTGCCAGATACATGTCATTTACGTCACGCGAAATCAGTCCTTCGGGGATTTTGGCTATACAAATTGCAAATACACTAATTGCCCATCAGGAGCTATTTCTCCTATTGTCACAATGTTTTTAACTCTATTTGATAATTACATGTATCCTTTCATTCATAGAGATTTCCCCATCTTTGTTTAGATCTTTTCAGAGTCTGCTACTAATCATTTCGGATTTGGGCTTCATGTCCTCACGCAAACACTATTACACTTTGCAAGTTTATAACACAAAGAGGACCATGATGACCCTGGATCGCTCACCTGAAATAGTTATACCTTTCATTTTGTTAGAGAATGAATGAGTTTGATTTTACGGCACTGTAACATAAATAGGTCAATGCGGACCTGAGTTAGAAATGGGGTGAGGGAAATGACAATAATGACGATGCTGATGAATACTGGAAAGGAATATTTCATTCTTGAATCCTACCCAAGTAAAAACCATAACAAATAGTTTTAAGCTTTTATTTTGGGCCTCGGACTTCCTGCCGGGAGTGTACAGATGGCTATTGCTATGATCCGCCAAGAGGGTCCATTTAGTTCAAGAAGAATCGGAGAATTTCCAATATAAGAGAATAGTAACACTAACCTTGCCCTTTATGGTAACGTTTTCCCCTATGTATCTCTATATAAAACAGGTGACCCCCCTTGGGGCCAATTCTTGAACAATCGTGGTAGAGGACCATTAGACAATGCAACACACCAAATAACTAAGCCGTTTGGTTTCAGAAAAGAAGATTGCTAAAGTTTATCCATATAACTCTATATGTAAAAAAGGTGACCCCCGGGTGGGGCTCATTTTAATCCAGGGGCATAATTTGACCAATGGTGGAAGCGGTCCACTAGACAATGCTACACATCTATTATCGAAGCTCTAGGCATTTCGTTTTCAGATAAGACTTTCAATTGTTTTCCTATATATCTCATTGTTAAATAGGTCAGCCCTTTGGGGCGGGGCCCCAGGGGCATTATTTGTACATTCGTTGTAGAGGACCACTTCGCAATACTTCAAACTAAATATCTAAGCTCTAGGCATTTCGGTATCAGATAAGACGATTTTCAAAGTTGTTTTTAAAGTTTTTCCCTTTTTGTTGCCAGCAGATTTCTACATGGAATTAATGTCTTATAACCAATTTGAAAGATCACACAAGGATCATTCTAACGAAGTTTAATCAAATTCAGACAGCGGTTTAGGAGATGTCATTTAAAGAAAAAGTTGACGACGGATATGCGGGCGACTTAATGAATGGACGACGGACATCAGGCTATCATAAAAGCTCATGTTCAGCACTGTGTGCTCAGGTGAGCTAAAAATCAAACAAATACTATATTCAAAGTGATCGCTAAAAAGCTATTGCTTAACAAGTTACCAAGATTTATTAATTAAGAAATGTGTCTCGACCTTTTTGGTACACCTTATGCCTTATCTCTAGCAAATCAAATATACAAGTATCGGGTCTTTCTACGTATAGTGTGCGTTGTGAAGAATTTACAGCCGGGAAATGATATAAACTAATTCGGTTTGTTGTGGTTATATTATTGATTAGGCATCCACTGTGCGTAGTTTATTTGTAATGGAGTGTCAGCCAATCTCAATAAAACCAGACCTTAACTTCACCCGCTAGTAAACATATCTGATTACTGCCCCTTACCGGTTGGCTCAGATTGACCCTTGCGTCAGCCAATCAAATAATTGCTTAAAAAATCGTTCGGTGTAAAACAGGTTAGATAACCCATATAAATAAACTAGATAATTTATTTATTTATTGGGGTTTTACGCCGCTTTCAACATTATTTCAGTTATATCACGGCGACAGTTCACTTATTCATGATCCCTGGGTAAACAAACCAGTACTAGGCTAGAAAACGTGCCTTGCCCAAAGGTACTCCACCATGACCGTAGAGCCACGACTGGGGATCGAACCCGGGACACCCGGTTTCGAAATCCCCAACGCTAACCACTCGACCACAGCGGATTCCATATACTAGATAACGAAGTTGCAGTTTCTTATTGTACAGAACCGAGCGTTGATTGTATCATGTCATTGGACAGAAACACGAACATGTGCTCGTGTATGGGGTCATTTTGTTGTGTGGTGTCGTCAGATGCAATATACGCACGGTCTGATTTTTCTGAGATTGGGATTTAACAAAAACGGAGAAATAAACTTAAATTATGTGGTTTTTTTTTTAAGCTTTTATCCAGTATATTTGCAGTGGTATATATATATATTACTGTTGTATTCAAATTTCAGGGAACAATAATTGAAACGAAGACATAACGCTCACCTGGTACATGTATATATATGTTCTGCTATGGTATTTTATCATTGTTTCATAATTCTTATAAATGTTGAGTTTTCAATGCCAAAAAGTTGAAATAGTAAACATCACTGAGTCTATATTTAGCAATTTCGTGGAAGAGTATTGCCGGTCCATATTTAACCATTTCCCTCATACATACGCATTTTGACGCCTCTGTAGAAGATGTTTTTTGAAAACATTTGGCAAAAGGAGATATTGTTCAATCTAACATGTATCTGATAAATAGCAAACACTAACTACGGTTTTGCTACGACGTGGCTAAATTGGCTGTTCATGTATGTGATAATTATTGAAGTTGAACGCCGTTTTCAGCAGTTCTTCAGCTACATGAATATCTAGACGGCCAGTTCACCTAGCCACCCATTTATTGGTTTTCTCGCGACAGGACTGCACAAATCATTCTTCCCAGCAACGTGGATTCAACCCTTCTTTACTTCCGAAGTGTAAAGGGGCCCTAAATTTGAGAATTGAATTACGACAATTGCTGGTTTCTATTTCACATCACTATCCTCAGTATTTAAGTTACTTTCAACGCAAGACCGTTATTTGACTATATGAAAATGATAAATTGATTGTATGTCCTATATTTGGAATGCTTGTACTATTTCCTGAATGAAATATATATATATATATATGAGCCCTTCCGTGCGCAAAGGTACACGTTTGCTTTTGTGAACGGTGTAGATCGATATCAGCCGATACATCCACAGTCTATTCACGGTTAAACCTATTCGCATATTACTTACGTAAGCTGTTAGAAGCTTCAGTCACACGTGTGTAATTGCTGATATAATGGAATAAATGTACAAGCTGATCTCCCTATATTGTACAGAAATGGCAATCTATACCTCCTTCAATGGCATGCTCATGTAAGGCGATGCTTATTGTCACTAATAAATGCATCCCGCTTACTGTTCCTTTTACGCAATACGACTGGAGGAATCTAACAACTGTAAAAGGTGTCTTTAGACAAGATGATTCCAAAATATTTGGCCATGAACATTACATGTGTACAATATAATTATCATGGCTCGAGAGATTGGTCTTGGAGATTAGAAACAATTGTTATGGATTACCCAATTCTGAATTGACATTAGATAAATTTGCCCCAACATCTATAGGAATCTTCATTCAAACATGGCCAGTACATGTGTTTCAAGTATCATCAACCAAGGATGAACGATAAACAGCTATTTGAGCACCAAAACAACTTTAAAATACTGTTCAAAAGACACCGGGACTATTGTCCTATTGTATCTGTAATTAATAGGAATCCTGATTTGGTATGTGCGACTTATAATAATCATAGATTCATTGTGACCTTAACGAATCCGAGTTTAGTTGTCATGAAGAAAATACCACTTTGCGGTTTACAACGAATGGATTTCGAGATTATAATAGTGTCTTTCGATTTAGGGAGCTTACTTTTAGGGGCATAAGGGAACAGAACAAAACATTGTACCGGACTGCGATAGAACAATCGGTTATAACAAGGTTATACACCTTACAATGTTTGTCTAACGGATATATAACTGGTATTCCGAGATGACCCCGTAGAACCCGAGTAAGAAACGTTTTAGACCGTCCCAGGAAATGATTAACTGGGCATGCGCTATTCTGAAATTGGGCTTGTGGGCCCCGTCGAGTGTCATAAATTACTAGAACTTCGAGCAAGAAACACGGTCTTTTGAGAGGTAACGAATAATAATAAGTGTATCGAAGAATGTATACTACTACATAAGCTGTACCCTCGGAGTCTGCGCAGTACTGTGGACTGTAGGTAATGTTATCTTTTACAACATAACCCTTTCCCTCATATAGACACAAAGGTGAAATTGCTCATAATAAAAATTGAACTCCAAATTGTGAGGATTTTTCACGATTTTAGCTAAATGTTTACGAAGTCGTCTGCTGCAAATGTGTTGTATGAGGGAAATGGATATCCAAAATAATACAGTAGCCTCATATATCCTCATATATCTATACCACTAAAATAAATGTAGTTTTGTATACATGCCTAGTACTATATATGCATATGTTACAACAGCTATTTACCAATTATCATATTACGTTTCATTTCAAGTAAAGATGTACATGTACCCTACCATTTTTAAAGCAGAAAGACAAGACTTACGTAATGGTTTTCATTAACTTTTGTATACAAATTGAACAGTAACAAACTCAATGTGAGCCTTTGATATCACAGTTGTATTGATAAGTTTAACATTTGAATCCTCGTTTTAGGATGAGGGCTGTAAAGGTGTGTGCAATTTTTCCAGCAGTCTTAAGTAGTTTGGTTCTGAAAATAGAAAATACATGTCAAATATTGATCATTACACAGATTATAACACATAAACGTACATTGGTTTTAGTGTAACTGGGGTATTGAAAAATCAGGACGGGCTGTAGATCGGTTTCAAATCTTTTATTATACAGTTTAGCCAAGGAGTATAAAATAATACTTGCAACAGTATTGTAAACAAGCGAACGCAATGTTGCCGTGAAGCGACAGCGAGGAAAAATGAAAGATCGCGGGGCAAGCCAACGAAGCGGATGCACGTGCAGAACTTTTTTGGCACGAACATCACATTGATGCTTCCCTCATCCCTCTATAGTCATGCAGATACATATCCACACTCAAGGCGACACGGGAAAGTACACCGTATTATATAGCCCACTTTGAACAGAATGTATCTTGACATTCAGAGCTGTAATACCTGTAATGTAATGATTTAAAATGAGTGACTACACAGGAAATTATAAACATTTCATAGCTAATAAATAAAACATTGATTTACGTTTAAACAATTTGTACACAGTGAATCCGAATCGAATATACCGCAGAATGTTACAAACAAGAGGGCCATGATGGCCCTGGATCGCTCACCTTAATTATACAATGTACTGCAATGCAAAACACATCAAGACAATTATTCTGAATGCAACCTCAACAGTGTTAACAATATTTTCCTTCATTTGGCCTAGTGATCTATATTTGTTTACCTGATATGACCCCTATTCCAACATGGACTAGATATCATCGAGACAACATTCTGACAAAGTTTCAACTTGCTCAAAGTAAAAATTTCGAATTTGACCTAGATATAATTTAGACAAACATTCTGACCAAATTTCAAGGTCAAATTACGCTAAATACATCCGCGGACTCTTTGATCTACACTACAGAAGTCCCTAAATAAACCTCTGTTTGTGTAGAAATGAGTGTATACCATCACCGGTATGTATTGAATATATGACAATGAGTTTAAATGCATTGCGAATGTGTATAGGATGCACTTTAAATGATTGATTTGATCACTTTTATTTTTTTGACCTTGTCTGAAAGTGAAAGTAGAGAATGCTAAACACCGGTTTGGCCGGGACCTTTTTTGTCGAAAATGACGGTAACCATTTTCGCCTGGTGAGTTCTTTCTTGCATAATACATGACCCCACATTTTCTTTGGATTGTTTTAAAGCTAAGAGGTAACTCTTTTCAATGATATAGGTGTTCTTTATGGGAAATGCTTAGAAAGTGTGACAATTGATGACTGAAGTTGGTCGATTTACATGGAAACAGAGAAGGAATTTATTTAGTGTATTGTGACCTCAAGCTGCTGAAGCAAAAAATGCGGCATCCAAAGTGTTCAAAAGATTTTCCTTCAATTTGATCTAGTGACCTAGATTCTGACCCAGCATGACCCATATTCGACCTTGGCCTACATATCATCAAGAAAAACATTCTGATAAAGTTTCATCATGCTGAAATTAAAAATGCAGTATCAAGAGTGTTAACAAGATTACCCTTTAATTTGGCCTAGTGACCTAGTTTTTAACCCGGCATGACCCATATTCGAACTTGGCCTAGATATCATTCAGCTCAACATTCTGACCAAATTTCAAGCTGCTGAAGCAAAACATGCGGCTTCTACAGAGTTAACAACAGTTTCCCTCAATTTGGCCTAGTGACCTAGTTTCTGATCCAATATGACCCATAATTGAACTTGACCTAGATATCTTTAAGACAAACATTCTGACACAATTTCAAAAAAATGCGGTATCCAAAGTGTTAACAAGATTTTACTTCAATGTGGCCTAGTAACCTTGTTTTTGACCTGGCATGACCCATATTAGACATTCTGAACAAATTTCAAGCCGCTGAAGCAAAACATGCGGCATCCAAAGTGTTAACAAGATTTTCCTTCAATTTGACCTAGTGACCTACTTTATGACCCGACGTGACCCATGTTCGAACTTGACCTACATATCATCAAGACAAACGTTCTGATAAAGTTTCAACATGCTCAAGTTGGAAATGTGGCCTCCAGAGTGTTAACAAGATTTCCATTCAATTCGACCTAGTGACCTAGTTTTTGACCTCTTATGGCCCAGTTTCGAACTTGTCCAATATTTTATGGAGATAAACGTTCTGATAAACTTTCATGAAGATTGGATGCAAAATGTAGCCCGTAGAGTGTTAACAAGCTCAAATGTTGACGACGCACGACGCACGACGGACGGACGCCGGACAAAATGTGATCCCAATAGCTCACCTAGCACTTCGTGCATAGGTGAGCTAAAAAAAATCGCAAGAAGGAATTGTAGCTTAAATAGGGTCGGGCAACCCAATCGGTGGTTTACGAGGTTACATGTACGCACAGGTCGTGGAAGAATTCGTTATTGGGGAACTCTGCTGACCTCGGGAGTAGCATATTTCGATGAACAGTCTATTTAGGTCCTTGGTTAAACTCCCGCTGCACCTTGTTACTGATAACTACGGATTTGGCTGAGACAGTGCAATATAGACATCGCTCTCCCACTTGTCCGAAATATTATGGGTAGTTGTTAAACCAACTTTCTTGGCAAGTACCTTGTCACCAATTTCAAGTTTGGTGTTTCTGACTTTTATCACTTTTATGAAAAATATAAAAGGTTTTATTGAAAAAAAAATGTACATATGTATCTGTTTTCAGTGAAAAAAGCTGTATTATTTATGCTGTGTTAACGGATGAATTTCACTTTCTGTAAAAAAAAAAAAAGGAGTCGGTGGAACCGAATGATGCTCCCCATAAGGGCTTTGTCAAGTGATAATAGGCATTGTCTGATAGAACTACCTTTAACTAGTGATCATACCTGCAAATAAGTAGCAAAAATATGTACAGATATATTATTTGTTTTATTTGTTATTTCATTGTCGTGTAAAGGAAAACTTCCGCTGATCCATTGCCGTATTTCATTGTCGTGTAAAGAACCTTTCAATTTCTTAACACATATGCAAAATAGTTGTCCATTATATTTATATAATACATAAAACAGACTTCATTAGTGTTCATTATATTTACATAATACAGACTTCTTTAAAAGAAACTAATAAGAGTTAATTTTTATTATTTATTATATAGTTATGGTTCTTGTGTAATGCACTTCCTCTCTTTAATATCTCTATACATCTCAAGTTTCATCGAAATATCTTTAGTACTTTTCGAGTTATGGTCCTGACACAAAGTGTGACTGACGGACATATTATTTATTATAGAGTTATGGTTCTTCTGTGTGTGTGTGTGTGTGTGTGGGGGGGGGGGGGGGGGGGGGGGTGAAGTGCACTGCACTGGCTCATACCATTATCATGGGTGACAATTCCATGTCTCATCATAAAGTCCAGAATCACAATAGCACAGTTAGGCTTGAACTCGTCCGTCTGGATCAGTTTTGACAACTGTTGATATAAATATTTATACATTAAATTACAAGACGTTTTTGTAACAAGAAAACATTTTTCAATTTTTAATTTCCAGGACCAAAATTTAAAATAAAATATTTTAACCCTTTTCCATTTGCATGTATTTTCAAAATATTATGCCAAAATGAGAAATTGAAAATGATAAGTAATTTCTCTATTTGCCACAATGTTTTCAACTCTAATCAATACTTATACTTTCATTTATACAATTGTATCTTTCATATGTTGTCAAATTGTTTTCCAAGTCATCTGCTGCAGATTTGTTGCAGAGCTCAAGATAACGGGTATTTTTCATGTTCTAAAATCATTATTTGACATTTAATACCTATACTGTGGGTACTCAAAATAATTGTCCCAGTGAGATGATTCTTTTGAGTACCCACAACATAGGAGTTGGTTAAGCAATAAAATAAATAGTGTGGGGAAAAGACCAGTTGACTCCCTCTTATCTAGTCCTCTGTGTTGTATGTGGGATTTTTCTTTGTTTACTCTATTCGAGATGCAATGGGATGGATAATTCACATTGTAGAGCAGCATATGTGCCGAATAAGCCTACTGAGTAAGCCTACGAAGTAACATACTTGTTTATAACCCACATGATTAGCCCTTTCCCACTTGCAGATGCTTCTTAACACATCAAACGCAGCTGATTGTTTATAACATTTTTGCAAAAGAAGACATTGCTCATCATGTGTTCCACTGTATTCAATAAGAATACTTACATTTACACAGAGTATGTATTTCGCTGCTTAGCCGTTTCTAAAGTCATCTGCTGCAGATGTGTTGTATGTGGGAAATGGTTTAGACAATACTTCACAATACATGGATATATTTCTTTGTAGAAACTATTATCAATTTAATTTTCGAATTACTTCAATCATGTAAAATGTTGTAATGAGCAATGACTCCTTTGCAACAATTTTTGCAGATCTTTTCAGTAATAACACTTTCATTTATAGAGATTTCCAATAGTTTTGCTAAAATATTTGCAAAGACGTCTGCTGCAATTATGTAAACATGTGGTAAAAGGTTAAGGATAATTATTTGTATCATACTAATGCCATGTATACAGTTGCTTGTTTTCTTCTTTTTTTTGAAGAAATGAATAGCTACCTTATCCATTCCGAAAAAATAACATTTCTCCATTTCTCATCTGCATTGTTGGGCACAAAATCAGGTCGAAGGTCAAGGTCAGGGTTAAATCTGACATTTAAAGAAATGAATAGCTACCTCATCCATTCCGTATAGATAAAATGTCTCCATTTCTCCATCGGCATTGTGGGGAACAAAGTCAGGTCGAAGTTCAAGGTCGAACACATATTCTGTCTCAGCATGGATACCAATATCATCATCATAACAGCAACTAGAAAACAAGATGATGGCCATGAAATCGCTCACCTGAAGTTTTTTAATTAGTTTTGAAAATCGGGTCACCCAAGCACTATTTCTACAAAATTATTTGAAAATCGGCCGGACACTTTTAGAGAAGATTTTTTTTAAGTTTCCACTATAGCCATACAAGGCAAAAAAGCCCCGCCCCCTGGCGGCCATGTTTTTTAGACCAATCAACATGGTTTGAAGAAATCATATTTTTTTTGTTTCGTTTGGTTGCCATGGAAACCAGAATTATGCAAGGATCCCAAAAATGTTAAGGAATTCTGGTCAGGTCATTGCGAGGATTCTTTCTGTGAAGTCGTTTTACAGAGAAGAAGATGTTGACGGACAACGTGACCTTGACCCCAAAAACACAATCTGATTGAAGATATTCATAATATCTTGAAGTACATTCTGTTTTAATTGTTTGGGAAAGTTTGAAATCAATTTAACTAAAAATGAAGAAACTATGTCCAATTCTCATAAACGACCAAAATACATGCTTCCATGTAAGTGACTCAACATCATTCTCTTTAATTAACCCTTTCCCTCATATAGACGCTTTCTGAGGCATCTGCAGCAGACGGCTTTCTGAAAACATAGTGACAAAAGAAGAAATTGCTCAAAACGAGCGATTTATCCTTTTGCCACAATGTTTACCACTTTTAGTCATAGGTTATCCATTCAATTATAGAGATTTTCTAGTTTATAACAAAATATGTTCGAAGTCTTCTGTGGCAGAATTGTCGTATGAGGGAAAGGGAAATAAACAAGAGGGCCAAGATGACCCTAAATCGATCACCTGAATGATAGTAAATTAGAAGCAAATATTTAACTGCAAATATCTGTGAAAATTTGATCAAGAGTTCAAATGAAACTGCAAGGAGTGGACACTCAGTTAAAGAAATAGTTTATCAGTAAAAGCCATTTGTATCTTGAAATCTAACAAGAAATTTAATAAGAATGGAATTATAAAGTTTTGTCATTTTGCACCTTTCCTGATGCCGCTTTGCTGCCCTGTTTGTCTACGAAATCAATATGGCTTGAACAGTTTTTGTAGGAGTCACTCAAAGAACATTTCTGCCAAATTATCTTTGAATCTGACAAATGGCTTATGGAGATGGAGGTTTTTAAAGTTTGCGTATTTTTCTCAATTTCTGATGCCGCAGCAACAAAAGTTCTCCAAAGAATGTAAGTCTTTGAACAATTTTGAAAGAGAACCATCAAAGGAACATTATTCCTGTGAAGTAGCGTTGAAATTGGTCCAGTGGAATGGTAGGAGTTGTCATTTGTAGCTAAAAGTTCAATTTACCACTTTTGTGATGACTCGAGGTTGCTATGATTGTGTAACCAATCAATACGGCATGAAGAAATTAAGTAGATGATCACTGAAGTAAGATTCCTATTAATTTTTTTTAATATCAGACAAGGACTTAAAAAAAATGGAATTCCCAGATTTTGTAATTTTGCCCCTTTACTGATGCCTCCTGACTGCCATGTTTTCAACCAAACAGTATGCCTTGAACAATCTTTGTAGAAGGTCACCCAAGGAACATTTCTACCAAACTATATTGGAATCTGACATGCAGATTCAGAGGAGAAGATGTTTAAAGTTCGGACATTTTTCCCCCTTTCTGATAAATATTTGAACAATTTTGAAAGAGGACTACCAAAGGAACATTCCTGTGAAGTTTGAATGAAATTAGTCCTGTGGTTCAGGAGGAGATGATGTTTAAAGTTAACGACGGACGACGACGGACGGTAAAACGTGATCAGAATAGCTCACCTTGAGCCTTTGGCTCTAGGTGATCTAAAAATGCAAACAACAAGATAGGACCATACTCTCCTCTTTTTGGGTAAATCGATTTTTTCTTTGAAGCACCGCCTGTTTTTTAAGCAAAATTGCTGTATTTCTAAGAACACGCAAGGAAAAAGTTGATTTACCCGAAAAGGATTTCGGTGACCTATCTTTTTTTTTTTGCATTTTTTATTAAAGTGAATGATGTTTGGTGTTCATGGATAATTACAGACAATTCTTCTGATGTCAAATGGAAAATTTCTTGAAAAATTGTATGATTTTAGTTAATTGTGACACCATTTTTACCATGAAAAACAGCTTAATATGTTTTTTTTCTCACTAATTCTCTTTTCATATTGATTTACATTCTATATATTAAGTAATATATGAACTTGAATATGATTTTGTAGTTTTCATTTGATTTTGTTTTTGTTTTTGTTTGTTAGGTTTTCGGCCAAAATGCCTATATTTGTGCCTTTGATGAAATTGGTCATGTCATTGAAAGGCCAATACTTTTTTGTTTAGATCGATGACCTATATGTTTATTTCTTATTTCAACCAGTTATTGTATATGCTAACACAATATAAAGAAATTCTATGATTGGGATTTGTTTGTGAAACAAACTGTAGCTAACGCCTTTAAGTGTATCAGGCAATCAGTACAGAGGACCTATCCTAACATTCTGAGCAAATTTCTATTTTGTTCCCCAAGATTATCAAACGTATCCCGCTGCAACAGGCAATTAACAAGTTGAAGACAATATTCATGCCAACCTTAAAGCTCCGACAGACTTTAAATTCTCCAGTGTCTGTATGTCTACAGATGCCTCCTCCTGACACTCTTTGATGGCACATTCTCTGATGCCAAGTCCTTTAGAAAGTCCTCCAGCACACTGAAATAGTGGTACACAAAACTTAAGGTGAGTATTTAATGTTCAAAAAAACTTTATCATCTCTCTCTTAAATCGTCTCATTCCAATACGGAACTTTAATAGGTGAATTGAATTTTTTTTGTAATATCTTGAAAAGCGGCTGCATAATTGTAATAATAGGGTTGAGAAAACGCCACTTTTAAGCAACATCTTTTTTCTAACAATGTTTTCAAAATTAATACCACAAGCTACAAAAGTGTCAAAATGAGTCGTTTCACGAGAAAATCAACATTATTTACTCTGCGTAATGTATCGACCCAGATTTGCCTGCGCAGTACGAGCAGGCTAATCCGTGACGACACATTCCGTCTCAGGGGGAAAGAGTTATAGAGAAATGATTCCTGAAATGAAATCCACAGGAGGCTAAAAGTGTCTGTCCAGGCTAGCCTGCATGACATGCTTAGGGTGATATGTGTCGATACTTTAAGCAATTTTATATGTTGTTCTGTTTATAATCGTATACAGAACATTTTCTATACTTCAATCTTTTAATTGTGATGTCACTCATGTGGACTTATTATATATATATGTAATTTTTTATAATGGGTCGGAGGCCTAAATTACTGAATAAACATATTGTATTGTATTGTATTGTATTGCAGAATCTACAATATGCTGTTTTCTTCTCGTGGAACTGCTAAAAAGTTTGTATTAGGGAAAAATGTTAATTTGAGGTGATACCATTTGGTCCAGTAGACCCGGATACCTCTGCTTAGTCATAGAGCGCCTTCCTATCCACATTTTTATCTGGCCATCTTGATGAGTATAGCCATTGATGTGGACACCATACTCCAACACGCCAAACAAACCTGTATTTAATATGTGTAAATAGATTTAATGTCTTTATATTGCCGGTTTGGTAAAGGAGGGTCTCCTAATCCATATCTTAAAAGCGCCTATCCACATTTGTATATGGCCATCTTGATGAGTATAGCCATTAATGTGAGCCCCATACTTCACCACAACAAACATAACTGTATTTAATATGTTTAAATGGATTTTAACATGTCATTTACACTGATCTTCAGTTTATATTGCATGTTTGGTCATGGAGGGTCTGGACCCCATACTTAAAAATGCCAAGAATACGAATATTTAAAAGATTAAATATAATAAACATTCATGTAGTTTCTTTTTTTCTGATGACTTTTGAAAACGTTGTGGCAAAAGCAGAAATTGCTCATAAGGATCAATTTCTCCCTTTGCCTCAATATTTTCAACGCTATTCAATAGAAGAAAATCTTCAATTTATATAGTTTTGGTAAGATGTTTATCACAGTCGTTTGCTTCAGATTTGATGTAAGAGGGAAAGGGTCAACAATAATATACAGTTCTGCACAAAGGTCAGGAGCAGGTCAATATTGGCGTGTAATAGTGGAAGAATAACATACAGCAAGCTGATCTCTCCATGTGCAACACTGGTGACTTTGTCTTGTCTGTGTAAATACTAAACTTCTGAAAGACAAATCATATATAGTACATGCATTGTGGTAGATGTCTCATCCCCAAGTCACGGCGGTCATGGTGGAGTGCCCTTGGGCAAGGCACATTTCCTTGCCTTATACTGGTTTGTTTACCCACGGATCATAAATAAGTGAACTGTCCCCATGAAAAAAACAGAAATAATGTTGAAAAGAAATAAAATCCCAATAAAACAAATGTCTTATCATTGAAATCTAGATATAATGTATGTTATTCAGACAACAGCATTTGTATATGTTTTATTGATAACACAAATATAATGTCTGTAAGGAATTGGTTTGTAGCCCTTTCCAACATATAGACGCTCCTTATGCCACAATGTTTTCAACTTGATCTAGTATAAGATTTTTCACTTTATTGTCCAGATGATATTGAAGTCATCGGCTGCAGAAATGTTGTATGCAGGAAAGGGTTAAACAATTTGTGGTATCGATTTTGTTAACCCATTCCCACTTGCAGAAACATTTTAACACGTTTACATCAGGCAACTCTTAAAAACATTATGCTTAAAGGAAACAAGAGAGCCATGATGGCCCTAGATCGATTACCTGAATTATGCAATGTGATTTCTAAGACAATTATTCTGACAAAGATTCAAAATGCAACCTCAAGAGTGTTAACATGGTTTTCCTTCATTTGGCTAAGTGACCTATTTTTTTACCCAATATGAGACATATTCGAACTTGGCCTAGATATCATTAAGACAAACATTCTGACCATATTTGAAGATGCTGAAGCAAAAAATGCGGCTTCTACAGTGTTAACAAGATTGGATGTAAAATGCAGCCTGTAAAGTCTTAACATCGCAATTGTTGACGACGCACACCGCACGACGCACGATGGACGGACGCCGGACAAAATGTGATAGCTAACATTGAGCACTTTGAGCTAAACATGGTCATTATGCCTAATTTCTCCTTACATGTATGTCATAATACAACATGCAGATGCTTTTGAAGCACATGCAGCAGACAACTTTCGAAAATATGTGGCTAAACATGAAATTGCTCATAAACAGCAATTTCTCGATATACATACTTACATTTTATTATAAGGAAAACAAGCCCCGCTCCTTGGTTTTTTAATGGATCGGAATAATTGAACAATCCGTTGTTGCATGAAATCCTCAAATCTTAGAAGAGGATCCTCCAAGGAACACATTTGACAAATAATTTTTAAACGGGGCCAATACTTTTTGGCCAAAAGAATTTTAAAATTTTGGATTTTTTTTCCCCTCTTTCTGATGACGCAACAACCTAAGTTCTACACGGAATTAATTTATTTTAACAACTTTAATTGAGGAACACCTAGGGAACATTCCTGTCAATTGCTATGAAATTAGGTTTGTTGTTTGTAGGAAAATATGAATGGACAAACAGACGCGGTGGTGAGTGATTACAGGTGAGGTCTAAAAAGTGCTTAAGTGTTGACTTTGTTATCAAAACATGGCTATTTCTAGCAATTGTGACCTTGCCTGTTGGTCTAGGTCTATGAAATGTGAACTTGTCCAAACTTAACCTCTGTATGAAAGTGCTGATATTGGTTCCAACACATGGTTAGCTTTTTATAGAAACCTTTACACTTGACCTAGTTCAATGAAACACAAACTCATCCAAGTTTATTGGACACTGATCCTTCCACATTTTTATCTGGCCATCTTGATGAGTATAGCCATTGATGTGGACACCATACTCCAACACACCAAACAAACCTGTATTTAATATGTGTAAATAGATTTAATGTCTTTATATTGCCGGTTTGGTAAAGGAGGGTCTCCTAATCCATATCTTAAAAGCGCCTATCCACATTTGTATATGGCCATCTTGATGAGTATAGCCATTAATGTGAGCCCCATACTTCACCACAACAAACATAACTGTATTTAATATGTTTAAATGGATTTTAACATGTCATTTACACTGATCTTCAGTTTATATTGCATGTTTGGTCATGGAGGGTCTGGACCCCATACTTAAAAATGCCAAGAATACGAATATTTAAAAGATTAAATATAATAAACATTCATGTAGTTTCTTTTTTTCTGATGACTTTTGAAAACGTTGTGGCAAAAGATTGGATGTAAAATGCAGCCTGTAAAGTCTTAACATCGCAATTGTTGACGACGCACACCGCACGACGCACGATGGACGGACGCCGGACAAAATGTGATAGCTAACATTGAGCACTTTGAGCTAAACATGGTCATTATGCCTAATTTCTCCTTACATGTATGTCATAATACAACATGCAGATGCTTTTGAAGCACATGCAGCAGACAACTTTCGAAAATATGTGGCTAAACATGAAATTGCTCATAAACAGCAATTTCTCGATATACATACTTACATTTTATTATAAGGAAAACAAGCCCCGCTCCTTGGTTTTTTAATGGATCGGAATAATTGAACAATCCGTTGTTGCATGAAATCCTCAAATCTTAGAAGAGGATCCTCCAAGGAACACATTTGACAAATAATTTTTAAACGGGGCCAATACTTTTTGGCCAAAAGAATTTTAAAATTTTGGATTTTTTTTCCCCTCTTTCTGATGACGCAACAACCTAAGTTCTACACGGAATTAATTTATTTTAACAACTTTAATTGAGGAACACCTAGGGAACATTCCTGTCAATTGCTATGAAATTAGGTTTGTTGTTTGTAGGAAAATATGAATGGACAAACAGACGCGGTGGTGAGTGATTACAGGTGAGGTCTAAAAAGTGCTTAAGTGTTGACTTTGTTATCAAAACATGGCTATTTCTAGCAATTGTGACCTTGCCTGTTGGTCTAGGTCTATGAAATGTGAACTTGTCCAAACTTAACCTCTGTATGAAAGTGCTGATATTGGTTCCAACACATGGTTAGCTTTTTATAGAAACCTTTACACTTGACCTAGTTCAATGAAACACAAACTCATCCAAGTTTATTGGACACTGATCCTTTGCATGAAATATGAAAGAATTTCGCTTACAAATGAAAGTTTTACAGCGATGATGTCATTTTGTAAAGACAAATTTATAAACACCATGACCCTCAACGCTAACTTGTCTAAGCTTTTTTTGAAGCTGAACCATTGTATGGAGCATGAACAAATTCCTTCTACAAGTGAAAGTGTAAGAAAGATGTTGTCACTTTGTATAGAATTTCAAATGTATGAAAAGGCAGTGAAGGGTAGCCCTATATATCCTTTCGCATTTCTCACAGTTTTGACTGAAAATTTTCCATACGTTAGAAAGGCTTAAATTATCACATCATGTAACACGTTTTCAATACCATATAAAAAATAATCATTCAATCACATAGAAGAGTAGAAATTTACCTCATCCCTCCATCCTTTCAAACATGTAAATGTCTCATTCTTTCGAAGATCGTCTAACATTGAAGCTACTGCACCATCTCTATCCACTACTGTTTTCAGGTTATCTCGCAAACATAATCTCTTCACCGTCTAGAAACAAAACATTTTCAAAGACAGGAACATAAATTCATCGGGGATTTCTACAAACAAAAATGAAATAAATACTTGCTTTTATGTCATGCTTTTCAAAGGATTATTGAGAATAAAAGATGATTGCATCTTGATAAACTTACTGTTGGAACATTAGTTCATCAATTATAAAAGATATTATTTCCTTATTTATTTTGAATTAACCTGTCTCTGAGTCACCATTAGGAGGAGCACTGAAGAAGCCGGGAATAAACTCCAGTAATTTAAGGGTTTAGCTGAAGAGTTTTGCTTGTCTTTTTTTCCCAATATCCTATACTTATTGTTTAACCCTTTCTCATATTACAAATCTGCAACAGATGCCTTTAAACAAAATTGACAAAGAAAAGGACCATCATGGTCCTACATCGCTCATCTGATTTAATAGATATCACAGTTTTCAATATATTTAGGGTATGCCAACAAAGATCGAAATAATTTTAACAATCTTGGTAGAGGGTCACCCAAGGAACCTTTGTGCCGAATTATTTTCATTTTTTTAAAGTTTTCACTTCATATACATGTAAAGAAAACAAGGTCCAACCCCTGCTGACCATGTTTTAGGACGGTTCGGAATAACTTGAACAATCTTGGTAGAAGATCACCCAAGGAACACTCGTGTCAAATAATGTTCAAATCAGGCAAGTACTTTTGGACAATATATTTTTTAAGCTTTCATTATGCACATACTCAAATCTGCAGTCCAGCTTACGTGTCGGTAATAGAATTTCTAAATCCTTCTCGTGCAACTTAGGTACACGGCAAGGGGACGTTAGCAGTACAATAAAGTTCAACTTGTTTATACAAGAGTTATCTACCTTTTTAAATGAAAATTGTCCTTGCATATTTATAACGGATGCAATATCTCCAATACAATGTATCCTATATGCTGACGATGTCGCACATTGTTCGGAAACTGTTAATAACTTACAAGTTCAATTAAATAAACCTTCAGAGTTCTCTTAAGGATATAAACTTTCAGTTAATATGAAGAAAACAGATATTATAGTATTCAGGAATGGTAGCCCATGGAGATCATGTGAAAAGTTGAGATTTGAAGGGTCAAATGTTAACACTACCCCAGTCTATAAAACTATGGGTCTTCCGTTTACTCCAAAACTGTTCTGGTCAGATGTAAAATACAAACTTATCGCGCAAGCAAAACAGGCAATTTACTCTTATCAAAAATCATATCAACGTAATTCTGGACATTTCCCATATACTGAATATTTTAAGCTTTTTTGATACAATGATTACACCTGTTCTTACTTATGGGTCAGAAATTTGGGAAATTGATTATACAGATATTATAGAATACAACTCCACAATAAATTCCTGCATGATTCTATCAGAATGTTGAAGACTACCTTTGTGTGTAATATATAAAACAAAAGTCCTGAAATATTAGTGAAAACTTTTACACATGCCTAATAATCGATATCCAAAGCAATGTTATTTTATGCAAAAAGCACATGATAAAATTGGAAGAGTCAATTGGGCAATAAAGGTTAAAACCCTACTATGCACGCCTGGTTTTGGATACGCTTGGTTCTTTTAAGAATGTCTGATTGTTCCTTTCAATATCTACAAGAAAATATAAATAGCTTATCACGCTGCGATCTTTACAAACATATTCAATCTTTGTTAAATCTAGAGATATCTGTTGGTTGATATGTCTCCGTATTTAGTAAAGGCGTTTGCGAAATTCAGATGCTCCAGTCATAAATTAAACATAGAATTAGGAAAACATTTTAATATTGAAAAGGAGAATCGCATTTGTAATTATTGTTTAACTCATGAAGACATTTTAACAGTTGAAAATGATACCATGCATTTTTTTAATGTGACCAATGGCTTGCGGAAAGACAGTGCTTATTGTATGCATGGTATAACGGCAGAGATGATATGAGACGTTTTTACAACCTGATGAAAAGCTAAACTAGCGTTATTATAAAGAAGATCGCAAACTATATTTCAGTTATCATTGCGCTGAAAGATTCAACCGTCCGATCACAAATGTCATAGCTCGAATAATATTGTAAATATGAAGCTATATTAAAACTCAACTCTATGTGAATGTTGCTGTATTTTGGGCCGGTGGCCTCTATTTACAAATAAATTATTGAATTGAATTGAATACAAGTATAAGGAAGAGAAGATCCACCACCTGGCGGCCATGTATGTCAACGGATCGTATCAATTCGAACATTATTGGTAGAGGATCACCAAAGGAATATTAGTGTAAAACAAATCAAATCGGGCCAGTACTTTTGGAAAAGACAATTTTTAATGTTTTTGCAATTTTCCCCTTTCCTGACGGAGCAAACAAAGTAATGCGTGGAATTGAATTCATTGAACTGCTTCTAAACAGGACCACCTAAGGAACATTCCTTTGACATTATAAAATCGGTCCATTGGTTTAGGAGAAGGACAGCCAGACTACGACGGCTTTCGGTGAGTGATCACAATAGCACTTTGTGCTCAAGTTTGCTAACAAGGGGAAAATATTTCTGTAAAAGTATCATTGTTAAATACAGTTGAAAATATTGTAACATAAGGGGAAATTGCTTATTTTGAGCAATTTTTCTTTTTCCCAAATGTTTAAAAAGTCGTTTGCTGCAGATGTATTCAAAATGCGTGTACATGACTGTGGGAAAGGGTAAAAATGTTCTTTTCTGTTTTATCTAAATCCAGTCTTCTTACTAATCATAGTTATAGATAATATCCGGATGCTTATTTGATATGCCCTATCTGACATTAAAACCCCATGTTGCATGATTGTACTTAACAGCTTTCCCGAATGGAGACGCATCTGAATCAGAAAACATTTGAAAATGTGCAATTTCTCCTTTTGCGACAATGTGTTCACTTTTATTCAAATAGCATACCTTCATTTCATATTTGTCATGCTGTGTAACATAAAAATGTGTTTAAGTCCTATCAATTCAGGAGTCTGTTTATTTTGGAAAGAATTACCACTTTATGTTTGGATTGTTTCTTTCTCTAATAATCTCCGCATGCGAAGGCGCTAATGATACAGTTTTTACGAAGGGAATAATGTCCATCATTCTAAATAAAAGCACTGTATAGTGCTGACGGCCTGTGGGCTGCTGGAAAGTTGGATTTTTCGACGCACGGGCCCTACAGCCCTCCGGTTAATCCGCCACTGTATATTTCACGTGACGTTTTTCGTGGGGTGGGGGAGTCGGGCACGGGCCCTATGGGCCCCCGCTAAATCCGCCACTACATGTGCCACGTTTTTTCTTTGTTTACTTTAATTTTTTCGACGTACGGCCCCCGGTTAATACGCCACTGTATATTTCACGGGACTTCTTTTTTTTTTTTCGTTCCTCTTCGCGAATGTTAATAATTTTAACAAGCGTCCATATTTGACCTCTTGGCGCATTAATTTCTAAAACATTTCTTAAACTTATATTGGAGTACTCACGCTTTCCGTGTTGCACTGATGTTCCAACAACATTAAAATGATATTTATGGGGGAGATCCTAACCTTTTAAATGCAGTTTGGTTGAATCCATGATGAACTATTTTTCTCGCGCATTGTTTCTCGCGTTGTTTGGTGCTAACAGCAATTGGCATGCTGCCAACTCCGAAAAAAATGTTATTACTACTATGACCCAAGGCCAAAAATCAAGAACTACAGGAACTACAATTTCTTTTTTTTTCCCGTACCTCTTCACGAATGTTAATAATGTTAACAAGCGTCCAAATTTGACCTCTCGGCGCATAATTTCTAAAGCATTTCTTAAACTTATATTAGAGTACTCACGCCTTAAGTTTTTCACTGATGTTTCAACAACATTAAAATGATGTTTATGGGGGAGATCCTAACCTTTTAAATGCAGTTTTGTTGATTCCATGATGAACTATTTTTCTCGCGCAGTTTCGAAAAAAATGGTATTACTAATATGACCAGGGGCTAAAGCCCCAGGCCAAAAACTATCCACGAAATCTCTGCTTTATTTGGACTGTTTCTTCCTTTTGTAACAAAAATAGTCACAATCACTTTATATTTGGGGTCTGTTTATTTTCGAAATTATTTTCCAACAAAGTCAGGACTGCTAATTTAAATTACCCCTTTATTATTGGATTGTTTCTTTCTCTAATAAAAAACAATCCACAAAACCTCTACTTATATTTTATTTTATGTTATCTAAGTCTCATCCATGTACAATCATATATATTTACATATATTGTTAAAATAATATTACAAATAAAAGGCACATACCCTTTCATGAAATGAAATACAAGAACACATCAATATCTGATCTATATCACAACCATATATCTATATGGTACAATAAAGATTCGGATGCTAATTTCGTCTTAAATACAATAAAAGTGAAAAGAAATGACCCCCGAAAGATAAAATGTGCATTGACGCACGGATGAGAAATATTTTTAGAAATTAAATGCAGGCATCCTTCATAATTGGAGGGAGACTAATTAGCAGCCGATTCTTTAATGCATAAATATATTAATAAAATGTATATGTCCTAAACATATTTACAAAGAATAAAAATTTGAAAAAAGGTAAGCAATAAAAGCGTTTCACTTATTTAGATAAAAAAGACGACGTTGTAGTATATCATAACGGGTTTTAGCACATATCCGTATCATATCTAAATTGGTGAACATAAATTTCAGTTTCTCAGTTTTAGGAATATATATAAATAAAGGCCAAAGTTTAATAGCCCGCTCGATCCGAGTCTGTCTCAAATCAGCATACAAATAACAATCCATCAAAACATGCATTTCATTTTCAACTAAATTGCAGAAAGTACATTTTCGGTCATATGTAGGTTAACCTTCGTAGCGGCCAGTCTCAACTCGAATCCGTGCGACACCACACCGAAACTAACTGAAAGCAGCCCTATGACTTATTGGCATGATGAGCGTACAATACTCTTCTACACAAAAAGACGATTTAAATAAACTACGTGCGTAATTTATTGCCAGCCTTTCTTGAAGAGCCCACATCACTAGTACCGATCTGGTTCCAGTCTAATAAGTATCTTGATTGTAAGACAGACTCTGCTTTAACAATAAACATATTTTTATTAAAAGGAATATTGATATCACAATACATTGTTAGATCACAGTTATTTAATATGTCTATGGTAAATCAAAACCAACTGTTACGGGTTTTCTTTCGCAAAGTGAATACCATTGTGCAATTCGTTCATTTGTTCTGTTATCTCTCATGTTCGTAAGGAAGGCCCAATTAGAAAAAACAGATTTCCATTGCCTTATTTACATGTGTAAAGGAATGTAACTCCTTTTCTGAATATTTTGAATGTGTAGTTGGTCTAAAGCAAGGAGAGGTTCTCTTCCCCGTTTTATTCTCTTTGTTCTTAGAAGATCTTGCACTATTTTTACAGAATGCCCCCTCATGTGGTCTTACCATTGACGAAATTTCGATATTTATCATGTTATTTGCCGATAATGTGGTCCTGTTTGGCAATTCACCAGCTGATTTACAAAACCGACTTGATTGGTTGAAATTGTACTGTGACCGTTGGGGTCTTGTCGTTAACACTGAAAAAAACAAAGGCTATGGTCTTCCTTCGTTGAGGCAATACTAGACCGGATGAAAATTGGCATTATGGAGGCTTAAACCTTGAAGTTGTTGATCAATTTAATTATCTGGGTTTAGCTACACCGGTTCCTTCAGGTTAAACCAAGATACAATTGTTGGAAAAGGTCTAACGGCACTAAATGTATTAATGATTAACATAAGAAAGTATAATATAAAACCTTCAATTCAATGTCAATTATTTGATTCATTTGTAGGTTCTATCCTTAAAGTTGCACTCTTATAGAAATTCGTAAAAAAAATAAGTAAAATAACAATTGTTTTCCCTTATAAACCTTTATGAGGACATGTTTGATTCTAATTAGACTGTAGTATGAGAAAGCTTTCATATTTTAATTATTTAAATAAAGTTGTTCTTCCCTGCTCGGTAGGTAACGATTAAGGAATTGCAAGATATAACGGGAACTAAATTATACCTCTTTAAAGGTTGGTGTCTTATACAAACATTCGGGGGGGGGGGGGGGGGGGGAATAAAGTGTACACAAGTCAACTGTTACATAAATAACTCAATTCATTGAAACACAGATACACAATAAGTGTGTTTATCTAGTGTTAAAGCATTATACAATTATGCTGTGTATGGGATATAGATGATTTCAGGTATGTCACAGAAAACTAACATTAGTGTGTATACAATGTATATGCCTCATTGAACTGAGTGTGTTTTTATAACAGTTATGTACATTTTATCTCAACACGGTTTGTATATGACATCCAACCTTTAAATACATTCCGGAATGAAAATGTACATGAACGGCTCCGTTTTTAAATCCTGAAATCTTGGAGAAAAGTATAATTTGTGAGTGTGGGATCAAGGGTAACATGTTTGTGGTTAATCCCAAACCCATTCAGCTTCTTACTTTTAAAAAAATCGATTTGAACTTTTGAATGAGTTTTCTTCCTTCTGGATAGAAATGCCACTTTAACTATGCATGTGAAGTTTGGGGTAATGGTGCTTTTAATAATATCAAAAAAGTTCATTTAAAGTTTTGTAAGCGTGTTTTAAACGTTAAAATCTCTACAAGCACTCAAGGTATTTACAGTGAACTCGGACGATATCCATTGTACGTGAATCAGTATTGTCGTATAATCAAATATTGGTGTAACATTGTGCATAGTGACAGTATTGTAGTGCAATATGTTTACAGTGATATGTAAGACCAACTAAATAGTCGAAGTACTAACTGGCTTGTAAACATTAAAACACCTTTACACTTTTCACATGTGTTCAATGATCCATTTAGTGTGAATTTGAAAAGTTTCCATTTGTTATTTAAAGAAAGAGTTATTGATGTTTTCAAACAATCTTGGTGTAACATAATTGCATTACAAAACGCTATGGTCCTATACAAGGATTTTAAAAGCTCGATTGACTTCGACATATATTTAGATGTTCTACCTTATAAGTTCAGAATTTCATTATTACGTCTACGGCTTTCTTCTCATCAGTTGAATATTGAGGTTAGTCGCCACGGTAGCAACATAGTTGATAGGCACCGACGATTATGTTTACTATGTAACACAACTGATATTGAAAATGAGTTTCATCTTGTTCTAATTTGTCCAATTTACTTACATTTTAGAAAGCGTCACATTAAGCCATATTTCTACAAACGACCAAGTGTGCATACATTTATAGAACTGATGCAATCTTCAAACAAATATATTATCAAACACCTAGGAAAATATGTTTACGAAGCACTTGCTTTGCATAGTTAACTTAATAATTAGTAAATTGTACCTTGTTAAACTGTCATAAAACACCGTTCGAATTGTTTACGTAATAGCAATTGTTAAAATTAGATGTATAGAAATAATGTACTGCATGTAGGTTCAATCTCCATTTAAGATCTTAAGCCGTGGTCACACCATACGTAGTTGACCGTAGTGGGGAATGACCGTAGTCGGCCGTAGTTGAACGTATGAAACGTAGTTGAACGTGGTTACACGTAGATAACCGTAGTTCAACGTAGTATTGAACGTAGTTTGAACTTATGATTTGCCCGTAGTAAGCACATAATTTTTCAACATGTTCAAAAATTGGTTACGGTTAAGTACGTTGGTGTGACCCTACTGTGACCGTAGTTTGAACGTAGTTGACCTTAGTTAACCGTAATTGACCCTACTTGAACGTAGTTCACACGTAGTTAAACGTAGTTGTCCGTAGCTACACGTAGTGATACCCTAGTTAACCCTAGCCATTATGCTCGAATTTACTTCACCGTACTTCTACCTAGTTGGCCGTATTTGACCCTACTTCACCGTAGTTCACACGTAGTTCAACGTAGTTGTCCGTAGCTACACGTAGTGATACCCTAGTTAACCCTAGCCATTATGTTCGAACGTACTTCAACCTAGTTGACCGTAGTAACACTACGGCAGACTACGTTTCAAATGAACTACGGTCAACTACGTGCATGAACGTAAGTGTGACCATGGCTTTAGGGAGGATAATTCGAGAGATTAATATTTACTTTTAGTGTTCTGTAATTTTGTATTTTTTAACACATTCATGTATGTTATGTTATGTTAAGATGTTTGTACGATGATCTGGATTTAAGATCAAATCAATAAACTTATGTTCTGTTCTGTTTTGTTCTTATACTCGGAGCTTTCCATGCCATTTCTCGGGCGATCGCTGTATTTGGGGTGCATCTTCCGACCCAGAGGAAAAAAACGCCTTGCTCTTTTTGTACTGCGTTAATACATGCATAAGACCTACCGGCCACGTAACTTATGGTAGGCCAGACAATGGAATCATACAGACGAATATACACATTGTATATGCGTTAAGGTTTTATTTAGACTCGATCTTCCTTAAGTAACAAACAAACAAGAGCTGTCGGAGGACAGCGCGCTCGACTATTCCACCGCTTATTTAAGTTACCGAGATAATGGACTCTAATGTAGTTGCATGCAAAACATTAACCACAATTTCTTAGTGGGTGATAATTTGCATTATATGCAGGATAGTGTTATTTAACATGATTATTTTCATAGGTTTGATGGTTAGATAGGGTTGTATAACCTTTCAATGGAATGCATCAAGTAGTTACTAAGATATGGACTCTTAATGTAGTTGCACGCAAACCTTTAACCATAATTTCTAAGTAAAAAAAGGGCAACAATTTGCACCATATACAGGATAGAGTTATCTTAATTGGTTGTGTTTATAGTTGTACAATTGGGAAAGGTTGTATAAAGTTTCAATACAATTGTTCAAGTTGTTACTGAGATTACACTCTAAATGTAGTTGCAAAACTTTAACCAGAATTTCTAAGTCCAAAAAGGTCCATAACTTGCATAAAATGCTGGTTGGTAAGGGCTGTATAACGTTTCAATGCAATGCATCAAGTAGTTACTAAGAGATGGTCTCTTTATGTAGTTGCATGCAAAACTTTAACCAGAATTTATAAGTCCAAAAAGGCCATAACTTGCATAAAATGCAGGATAGAGTTATCATACTTGATAATCTACATAGGTGTGATAGTTGGGTAGGGTTGTATAAAGGTTCAATGCAATGCATCAAGTATATACTGAGACGTGGACTCTTAATTTAGTTGCACGCAAAACTTTAACCAGTATTTCTAAGTAAAAAAAGGGCCATAACTTGCATAAAATGCAGAATAGAGCTATCATACTTGATAATCTACACAGGTGTAATAGTTGGGTAGGGTTGTAGAAAGTTTCAATGCAATGCAGCAAGTAAATACTGAGATATGGACTCTTAATTTAGTAGCACGCAAAACTTTAACCAGAATTTCTAAGTAAAAAAAAGTGCCATAACTTGCCTAAAATGCAGGATAGAGTTATCTAACTTGTTAATCTACATAGGTGTAATAGTTGGGTAGGGTTGTATAAAGGTTCAATGCAATGCATCAAGTATATACTGAGATATGGACTCTTAATTTAGTTGCATGCAAAACTTTAACCAGAATTTCTAAGTAAAAAAAGGGCCATAACTTGCATAAAATGCAGGATAGAGTTATCTTAGATGATAATCTACACAGGTGTGATAGTTGGGTAGGGTTGTAGAAAGTTTCAATGCAATGCATCAAGTAAATACTGAGATATGGACTCTTAATTTAGTTGCACGCAAAACTTTAACCAGAATTTCTAAGTAAAAAAAGGGCCATAACTTGCATAAAATGCAGGATAGAGTTATCTTACTTGATAATCTACTGGTGTGATAGTTGGGTAGTGCTGTATAAAGTTTCAATGCAATGCATCAATTAAATACTGAGATATGGACTCTTACTTTAGTTGCACGCAAAACTTTAACCAGAATTTCTAAGTAAAAAAGGGCCATAACTTGCATAAAATGCAGGATAGAGTTATCTAACTTGATAATCTACATTGGTGTGATAGTTTGGTAGGGTTGTAGAAAGTTTCAATGCAATACATGTAGTATTTAAGAACTTGCATGCAAAACCTTAACCAAAGTGTGACGTGGACGCCGACGCCGACGCCGACGCCGACGCCAGGGTGAGTAGTATAGCTCTCATATTCTTCGAATAGTCGAGCTAAAAACCAATATCGCTTTATGTTTGGGGTCTGTTTTATCTATCTTCAGAACAAAAAACAATAAAATAAAGAATTTGTCAAACAATAAGGTCAGTGGTTATTGTTTCACAAACAATCACTATTGTTTTGTTCAATCAGCTAATACCCAAATATAGAAGTGACCAAAATTAGAAGTATGATAATAAGACATGTTCACAAAATGGATTTAAATATATTTTTGTTTTTACTGTTTTCTCTGTAAAAGTAGACTTGTACGAAAACATGATCAAGGTATGCCAACAAATTACCTGATTAAGTATATATGTCTGTGATAGTACGAACACATCTGGGTATTTGAGAATCTCATCCAGTACTGCCGGTGTAACAATGCCTACTTGTTTTTCATCTATATATAACCCAACACAGCTGTGGATGGAACAGGCATCTGAAACAGAATGCATTGGCTTTGTACAAAATGGCTGTAACTACATGTATATATATTTTTACACGATATAGTTTACTATCGTTTGCATGAATCAAGAGACATATAAATACATAGTCACATTGGTGCAAAAACTCAATAAATCCATTTTTTTACAAAATTACTTTTTTGCATAAAAAGATTTAAGATATAAAGATACATGGCCTCTAAAAGTATTAAAACCAAATTCAACTTCAAAATGTGCTTTTATAAGAAAGAGCAAAGTGATAAGTACGCTGATATTATGTTTGTGTGCAAACAAAAAATATGTGCACTACATGTAGTGATGTATTGCACCACAACATTTTAACATTTCAAACAACTAAATGGTGCAAGAAAGATATATGTCCATATTTGTGTACGAAATGGCAGTATAAATAACACTTATTTCTGTTTCTTCATTCTTTGCCTAATATATAAAAAAGTTGACACCTCTGTAGCAAACAACTTTTAAAAACATTGCAGAAAAGAGAAATATTGCTCATATCGAAAAATTATTTCTTCAATTTTGATGTAAGGGGTGTGCAATGAAAGTTAAAATAGTAAAAAGTCCTTCACTTCACTATTGACATACATTGAAGAAAATTAGAAAGTTTTTGTGACCAATACTCATACTCCCAAAAGCATTTAATCAACTCTGAATTTCACTCAAAGTAAACAATTTACTGTGGACGAGATGATAACACTTGACGTTATAATGGAGTGTTTATTCCCATCCCATAAATTCCAAAAATTTAGTTCATGGCACTGGTTGAAATGTTTTTGTGAGGTCATTATAAGTTGAAAGGCTTAAGACTTTATACGATCTGTTTTACTGTCACAGGTATTTTAAACTATGTATTTAATTAAACATTGGCCTCTGATGTTTAAGCTTGTCATGCTACTGGTGTTGATTTGGTTGCAAATGTTACAGTGTGTGTGCAATCCCAGCCAATGGTCCATTTGTTTTGTTTGTTTGTTTGGAGTTTAACGCCGCTTTCAACAGCTTTGGTCATATCACGGCGGTCAGTGCACCTACCCATGTTTTCCTGGCTTTCCCACACCAGTACTTAAACAACATTCTTTCGAAGCCACTGACTACTTTCTCACATAGATCAGAGGTGAGAGGCAATGGAAAACATCGCCCGAAAGAATGTCGCCGCAACCGGATATTGAACCCGTGACCTCCAGATCACGAGTCAGATACGCTACCAATTGAGCTACCCGGCCGGGTCGCCAATGGTCCAAGAGAGAATTATGCTTTATATCATATATGATCATACATGTTCATGAAAGCTTTTACAAATGGTTATCCAATAATTATGAAACACGAAAAACAACCTATTATTAATTTGAGGATGATGATACTTATTTCGACATGGGGATGTATATGACCATCTTTGAACTGCAATACACCTGTCCCAAAGAACTTTGGAAAGACCCTGTACAATCATTACCTACACATACCTCTAAATCATTTGTAAATGCCAGCCTTTGAACAGCGTTAAAAAGATAGTAAAAACAAAGTTTTAGTACCATTTCTATTATAGCAGGAGTAGGATTGTTCAGGTTGTATGTGATTTTCTAAAGTTGCTAGAATATCGACAGTTGAACAGTAGGATTCTTAGATAAAACCTCTATATATTATCAAGTGACAGTGCAAATAGCAGCACGGTCAATTCAACAAAAAGGCACTTCATAACTTGGCATAATTGTTTTAGTAAAACAAACAACATGAAACACCTTTTAGGATCTTTTACAAAACCAATGGCATTATTTTAAAACAGTAAAGATAGCTTTCGTCTTCATTAATTAAGTCCTGCTGAGGTTTGATAGTATTTGTTTTGTAGACATAAGGGATCAGCCAAATAAAACATCATTTAATTCAATTACTAAGGTGTGACTAATCTTCATCTGCTTATTAACAATGGTGAGATGATCAAATTATCATCAATGTTTCATTTTAAATAGGAATTACGCGTAATTAAATGTCTCGGTGTCCCCTGCATTGACTATCAATGAAAGTGTAAAAGACAAAAAGTAAAATAACAAATCTTTAACATTGAGCTAAACACAATTGTAACAAGAGGGCCATGAGGCCCTGGAATCGCTCACCTGAGAATGGGCTATTTAAGACTTAACTCTTTCAGCGCCAATGGTAATATCATCAAGACAAACTTTCTGACAAAATTTCAAGCTGCTCATGTCAACAAGATTTTCCTTAAATTTGGCCTTGTGACCTAGTTTTTGACCCGACATGACCCATATTCGAACTTAACCTAGATATCACTAAGACAAATTTTCCGACATAGTTTCAACATGCTCAATCCAAAAATGTGGCTTACAGAGTGTTAACAAGATTTTCCTTGAATTTGGCCTAGTGACCTAGTTGTTGACCCGACATGATCTATATTCGAGATTGGCCTAGATATCACTAAGACAAACATTCTGACAAAGTTTCAATATGCTCAAGCTAAAAATGCGGCTTCCAAAGTGTTAACAAGATTTAAATTAAATTTGGCCTAGTGACCTAGATGTTTACCAGAAATGACCTATATATCACTAAGACAAACATTCTGACAAAGTTTTAACATGCTCAAGCTAAAAATGCGGCTTCCAAAGTGTTAACAAGATTTTCATTAAACTTGGCCTAGTGACCTAGTTTTTGACCGAACATGACCCATATTCAAACTTGGTCTAGATATTATCAAGACAAACTTTCTGACAAAGTTTCAACATGCTCAAGCCAAAACTGTGGCTTACAGAGTGTTAACAAGATTTACCTTAAATTTGGCCTAGTGACCTAGTTTTTGACCGGACATGACCCATATTCAAACTTGGTCTAGATATCACTTAGACAAATATTCTGACAAAGTTTCAACATGCTCATGTTTAAAATGTGGCTTCCAGAGTGTTAACAATATGTTCCTTCAATTTGGCCTAGTGACCTAGTTTTTGACCCGACATGACCCAGTTTCAAACTTGGCCTATATTTGATAGAGATATATGTTCTGATAAACTTTCATGAAGATTGGATGCAAAATGTTGCCTCTAGAATGTTAACAAGCAAATGTTGACGACGAACGACGGACGACTGACGACGGACAAAAGGCGATCACAAAAACTCACCTTGAGCACATTGTGCTCTGGTGAGCTAAAAATGACAAATGACCAAATGACCAAAAGACCAAAAGTACACTAAATTCATAATTTTGTAATCAATCTAACAAACAAGAGGCCCAAGAGGGCCAGTATCGCTCCACGGCCATAAGGCAAAAATAAAATCTCCAAACAGCCCTGCCCCGTGGTGGCTATTTTTTTTACCAACCACCATGGCTTAAAGGAATCTTGTAGAGTGTCACCAAAGGAATGTTTCTGCAAAATTATTTGAAAATATGCCTGACACTTTCGGAGGAGAAGATTTTTTAAGTTTTCACTATGGTCATATAAGTCAAAATAGCCCCGCCCTCTGGCGGCCATGTTTTTCGACCAATCAACATGGCTTGAAGGAATCTGATAGAGGGTCACCCAATGAACATTTCTACAAAATTATTTGAAAATCGGCTGAACACTTTCGGAGAAGAAGATGTTTTAAGTTTTCACTATAGCTATATAACGCAAAAAAGCCCCGCCCCCTGGGGGCCATGTTTTTCGCCCAATCAACATTTCTTGAAGGAATCTAATTAAGGTTCACACAAGGAACATTTCTACAAAATTATTTGAAAATCGGCCTGACACTTTTGGAGGAGAAGATTTTTTAAGTTTGCTCTTTAGCCATATAGGCAAAATAGCCCCGCCCTGTGACGGCCATGTTTTTTTACCAATCAACATGGCTTGAAGGAATCTGATAGAGGGTCACCCACGGAACATTTCTACATAATTATTTGAAAATCTGCTGAACACTTTTTGAGAAGAAGATTATTTAAGTTTTCACTATAGCTATATAAGGCAAAAAAGCCCCGCCCCCTGGCGGCCATGTTTTTCGCCCAATCAAAATTTCTTGAAGGAATCTAATAAAGGGTCACCCAAGGAACATTTCTACAAAATTATTTGAAAATCAGCCTGACACTTTCGGAGAAGAAGATTTTTTAAGTTCTCACTATTTTTTTCTTTCTGTTGCCATGGAAACCAGAATTTTGAATGGATCAAAAAAATTTGAAGGCATTTAGTAGAGGACATTGAGAGGATGCTTCCCATGAAGTTTCAACCAAATTGGCCAAGTGGTTAGGGAGAAGAAGTCGTTTAAAGGAAAAAGTTAACGCACGCACGCACGCACGCACGCACGCATACGTGTATGGACCATCAATTGAGAACACTTGATTTTTCACAACCAAATGAGAACCTTTTTCACCGCATATATTTCGGCATTGTTAATGCACTATAACCTTGTATATTTTTTCTTCATAAAATAAATCACTTTAGAATAAAAAATATTTCAATATCTACGGAATTGACAAAACACAGTGAACTGATGACATAGTTCCCAATGGTGCGAACATTCCACTGAGGATGTCGATCCAACTGAAGACACCAAACACACACCGGCTATTGAGAACGCGCACAATGTATACCTGCAATTGGGGACACGTGTTATTTTATCAAATACATCTTGTACACAACAGTGTACGGTGAAACTGGAAGGTTTCCATTACATGTACTAAGAAGCGTATCCATTGTTAAATACTGGTATAAGATTTGTAAACACCCTGATTCTCTCTTATTTAAAATATATAACATGAGTGACACTCACGGAAATGCCACGAATGCGTGGAAATTAAACTTACAAAAACTAGTCAATAGTTTGGGTTTATCATATTTGAATGTTTTACCCGACGCATCTGGTGTAAACCTAAATATTGTAATAAGTCGAATTTATGATAGTTATCTACAAAGCTAGTTTGCGGACCTCGACACCTATAGCAAATTAGACTGTTACAGATCATTCAAGCAATGTTTCATTTACGAAAAATATCTTACATTTATTGAAAATAAAAACCATAGAATAGCTTTAACAAGATTCAGGTGTTCATCTCATAAACTGTTAATTGAAGTAGGCAGACATAGAAATTTAGAAAGAGATGAAAGGAAATGTACTTTTTGTAAATGTAACACTATTGAAAATGAATATCATTTTTTATTAGTCTGTCCATTATATAGAGACCTTAGGATGTTATACCTACCTAAATACTACTACACTTGGCCTAATACATTTAAATTTAAAGGTTTGATGGAATCTCAATCAAAGAAAAAAATAGTTAACCTAGGTAAATTTGTATACCTTGCCAACTGCAAAAGAGATATCCTAAATACTTCTTAATACTTACTCTGTAAATATGTTGATCATCCTGTACTAGATAATCATAATATGTACACAAACTGTATGCTTATCTATTGCCGTGATATGTTTGTATATTTCATATTTTCTCCATATTTATGTTTCTAATTATCTTTATTGCCGCCACATGTATATATGTATTTTTGTTTCTGGCAACAAACATATGTTTATATGCCAATAAACGATTTTGAACTTGAACTTGTAATACCCCTTTCATAAAGAAAAAATATGCCGCAGAGAACTTTACATACATCTTGGAAAAAGATATAGAAAATCTCTAAAAATATAAGTGTAAAAATTGAACAGAATAGTAAACATTGTGACAAACGGAGAATTGCTCGTTATAAGAAATTTCTTCTTTTGCCAATATGTTTCTCTCAAGTCGTCTGCTACAAATGCGTGAACATGCATAAACAAGTCGGAAAGAGTCCACGCTATGTTAAGAACACGTTTTGCCAACTTTGCTATCACTATCTTTGGACTACTTTCAAAATTGTTGAAAACGGTGTTTAAGCCCAATTAATCAATTAATTATTTTTCCCCGTTATTCTCTGATCATTTGATAAAATATCACCATCGTCCTAAAATATATGACACTAAACTAATCGCGTTTTGACTTGATCCGCGGTACAAATTGCTTGTCGAATAGCTTCTGTAGATTTATGATTTCATGATTTAACCCTTCCCACATACAAACGTTTTTTGACGCCTCTGCAGCAGACAAAGTTTGATAATGGTGGCAAAAGAAAAAAATGCTCATAAAAACTTTCATTTAAAGAGAGTTTCCATAGTTTTGAATAAAAGTTTTCGAAATCGTCTGCTGCTGATTTGTCATATGTGGAAATAATTGAAATCTAGTCGATTGGTTTTCTGTATGACCCGGCGGGGATCGATCCTGCACCGATGCGGAGAGGCAGAGAGAGGTCTCGGGCATATGGTGCACATTAATATGACATAGCGTGGCAGTGCATATTTAGCCATTATGTACACTGATGTTCGTACAGCTCGGCCCGTTATGGTCGCTATGTGGGTTTCACTATCATAAAACATTTCAAATTTCATAATTATATACGATATCTAATTTCACCTCACTTTCAAAGTTCTTTTGGTCTGTTTCTCACTTACATTTATTCTGCAGCAGACGACTTCAAAATCGTCTTGGCAAAAACATTAAAAAATATTTTAAATAATAGCATAATCATTAAATAGGAAATAAGATTTGAAAATATTGTAGCAAATGGTGAAAGTGCTCATATAATGAGCAATTTTACCTTTCAAATGTCGTCTGATACGGTTACGTGTACACCAAATTGTGTCTTCAGGTGGGAAATGGTTATTCGGAGTATCATTGCATAATCATAAATAACTCTTTTCATTCGTGTATAAAGGTTCACAAAGGGAACCATTATATATACAATTTTCTTATCTCATCTTATCATGTCTCTTTTTCTAATTGTGTTCAAGTAGAGAATGCTAACTGCAGTTATGCAGTTATGCAAGATGTTATCAAACGGTTTTGAACTCGACATATCAGTAAATCCATCCATCTTTTTTCTTGGGGACTTAATTTTCTATTGACCATTCATTTCTTAGATATGTGTATACATATTTAACTTGTGTTTTATGGTAAAGAGTTTCTTTTCAGTGAAATGAGTTTGCAAAATAATCTAGATATTGGGTGATTTAAATGATAAAAGATGGTTTTAAATTATTCTTTAGTGATGAATTCACCATGCTATGAATAAATCAAATTTTCTAAAGATGCATACATTTTGTCATTTTGATTTATAAAATGTTTATAAATTCAAAAGGTTTTAGATGATTTAACTCTTTCAGCGCAAATGGCAATAAGGAAGTTTTGTCTCACATGAAAACAGCATTGAGTTATCAAAATATTCCAAATCTCTTAAAACATGAACAATTGAGTCGCCCGATCTTGAACATGGACTAGTCCATCAGTTCTTTGGATTGACCCCGCTGAATAAGTTAAAACGTACATTTATGGATAAATCTGTATTTATCCTGTCGTTTTATCATGTTAAAGGTTGAGTAGGAAAGTTTTAGTTGAATTGTGTAACCAAGGGAAAATGCATTTCGAAGTTTTACATTACTGTGCGATCAGTAAAAATGATCTATGGCTAACGCTTTTGCCAAGCATATCAAACAAGTATACAAACCAAATCATAATATTATTGAAGGACATTCTGAAAAGCATATACATGTACTAGAAAGCCTTGATTTAGATCAACGTCAATCTACATCCCAAAACTCACAACCTAGTAATGGACAGCACTTTTGAAACAATATAAATCACAAAGCAAATAAAAACCCTTAAGAAGGAAAAATCGGTAATGAAAAAAGTCCAGTAAAATCAGAAGCAAAATGGCCGAAAAAAATATCCTATGGGGTTGAGATTTGATATGTGAAAAATAGTAAGCATGGACAGAATTTTAGAATGTCTATTTGACTATCTATTAGTCATGATAAAGAGTGACTCTTATCATGACTTATACCCTGAGTCCAAGGACACATTACTGATAATTTCTAGAGAAAACCCCATGTGTTTTCTTTTCTTTTTTGTTTACCTGCTCAAAATACTGAATTTGGCGAACCATATAGTTTCATAAAATAATCAATGACTTTCTAACAAACAATTATTTTATCCAACTGGTCAGTCATACATTACTGTTCTGTTACTCATACTATACATTATTTACATGTGAATCTTAAAAGCAAAAAGGTATACTTCTTTTATTAAGTGGAGATATTTTCCATGTTGAATAATCATTACTGTACAGAAATCCCAGTCCTTAAATTTTCTTAGAAAAGTTGTACAAGTATGGTCGCGAAAATACATGACATATTTTATTTATCACGAATTATTAAAAAATCCATTTCTTACATAATCATGATTGTACATTTATCGGATTTATTGCAACATAATCACACATAATTTGTACAAATAGATGCAACTTATAACGTAGCCTATTTGAAAATCAAGATTGCTTACGATGCTGTCTGGTGTTTACCGCCAAATGAGGCAACGAGTGCGAAACTAAAAATATGGCGATTTTCATAATCAACACACATGACCGACACACCCGACCATTGACACCTCCGACTAAGGCCGAATTTTTTTTTATATTTTTTTTTACGTTTTAGCCCAAAACGAGCATTTTAAGAGTAATTTATATTTTTGTCAAATGAAGACGTCCTCACTTGTCCGAAATGTTCTCAGTCGCTGCTGTTATTTCTAAGAAATGTCCTCAGTTGACGTTCTGTACACACGCACACACGCACGCACGCACGGACGCACGACGGACAATTCACCATGACATAAGCTCGACTGGCTTTCAGCCAGTGGAGCTAAAAATGGAGAAGGTATGAATCAATCGAAATCTACCAAAATGCATGTATTTTACCACAAAAATAGGTAACACTCATTAGCTACAACATACAATGTGTCATGAAGAGTAGACGATATAACTATGACTGAAGTTTGAAAACCCTCACACTTTTCCTTTAGAGGAAATGTAAAAAGAAATACACGAAATTAAAAAATAATCAAAAGAAATGAGCTAAACGCAGTTCAAAAATACAAGAAATTAACAAACACAAGAGGGCCATGATGGCCCTAGCTCGCTCACCTTAATTATACAATGTACTGCAATGTAAAATACATCAAGACAATTATTCTGAATGCAACCTTCACAGTGTTAACAAGATTTTCCTTCATTTGGCCTAGTGATCTATATTTTGTTACCTGATATGACCCATATTACAACATGGACTAGATATCATCAAGACAGCATTCTGACAAAGTTTCAACTTGCTCAAAGTAAAAATGCGGCCTCCGGAGTAGATATAATTCAGACAAACATTCTTGACCAAATTGCGACTTCTACAGTGTTAATAAGATTTCCCTTCAATTTGGCCTAGTGACCTAGATGTTGACCCTACATGACCCATATTCGAACTTGGCTTAGATATCATTTAGATAAACATTCTTAACAAATGTCAAGCTACTGTAGCAAAAAAGGCTTCTTCTACGGAGTTAACAAGATTGTCCTTCAATTTTGCCTAGTGACCTAGTTTCTGACCCAATAGACCCATATTCAAACTTGACCTAGATATCTTTCAGACAAACATCTGAAGCGAAAAATGCGGCCTGCAGAGTGTTAACAATATTTCCCTTCAATTTGGCCTAGTGACCTAGTTTTTAACCCGGCATAGCCCATATTCGAACTTGGCCTAGATATCATTTAGATAAACATTCTGACCAAATTTCAAGCTGCTGTAGTGACCTACTTTTTGACCCAAAATAATCCATGTTCAAACTTGACCTACATATGATCACGACACTAATTCTGATAAAGTTTCAACATGCTCAAATTGAAAATGTGGCCTCTAGAGTCTTAACAAGATTACCCTTCAATTTGACCTAGTGACCTAGTTTTTTGACCTCATATGGTCCAGTTTCGAACTTGTCCAAGATTTGATGGAGATGGATGTTCTGATAAACTTTCATGAAAATTGGATGCAAAATGTAGCATGTAGAGTGTTAACAAGCTCAAATGTTGACGACGCACGGCGGACGACGCACGACGGACGGACGCCGAACAAAATGTGATCACAATAGCTTACCTTGCACTTCGTGCATAGGTGTTCTACAACCTGACCTAGATATCATCAAGATAAACTTTCTGACAAAGTTTCAAGCTGTTCAAGTAAAGAATGTGATCTCTATAGTGTTAGCAAGATATTTCTACAATATAGCCTAGTGACCCAACATGACCTTTATTCGAACTTGGCCTAGATATCACTAAGACAAACTTTCTGGCAAAGTTTCAACATGCTCAAGCCAAAAATGTGGCTTCCAGAGTGTTAACAAGATTTTCCTTAAATTTAGCCTAGTTACCTAGTTTCTGACCGGACATGTCCCATATTCGAACTTGGACTAGATACCACTTAGACAAATATTCTGACATAGTTTCAACACGCTCAAGCCCAAACATGTGGCTTACAGAGTGTTAACAAGATTTTCCTTAAATTTGGCCTAGTGACCTTGTTTTTGACCGAACATGACCCATATTCGAACTTGGCCTTGATATCATCAAGACAAACTTTCTGACAAACTTTCAACATGCTCAAGTTTATAATGCGGCTTCCAGGGTGTTAACAATATTTTCTTTAAATTTGGCCTAGTGACCTAGTTGTTGACCCGACATGACCTAGATTCGAACTTGGCCTAGATATTACTAAGACAAACAATCTGACAAAGGTAAAACATGCTCAATCCAAAAATGCGGCTTACATAGTGTTAACAATATTTTCTTTAAATTTGGCCTAGTGACCTAGTTTTTGACCCGACATGACCCAGTTTCGAACTTGGCCTAGATTTGATAGAGATATATGTTCTGATAAACTTTCATGAAGATTAGATGCAAAATGTTGCCTCTCGAGTGTTAACATTGAAGCAAGTGTTTTATTTATGAAATGTGTGTTCACAATTTGAAATTAATCCACCAAAATATGCGGAAGCTATGTCCAATTCTCAAATACACCAAAAATCAAATGTTTGACCCCCCCCCCCCTTTTTTGAGTACCCACAACATAGGTTTTGGAGGTCAAATAAGGATTTTAGTGCATGAAAAACGTTCCTTAAATAGATCTCTGTTTCTTCACTTGTTTTGTCTCTGGCCAGGAAGCCCATTGCTCTACATCTTAGCCACTGTCTCCAACAGTCTTTCAGTTGAATCTCCTACTGAGCTTAGTCTCAATATTTCCTCGTTACATATTCCATTGTATCGAATTTGAACATTCAAAATATAATGTCACATTCTAAGTACACTACAGAAACATGGAATAATACTGGCTTAACATATACGAAATCTGCAGAAGACAACTTTAATTTAAACATATTTAATTCTCATATATTTTTACATAGTAGGCAACATCAAAACATATACAATGGATAACTGGATCGGACTGAAAACTCATAGCTTATTGAAGGTCCTCTCCAATAAAGATTGATTTACAGGAAGCACGGTGAATATTTAACATGTGCAGAGAGCAAAAAGGGAGAAAGAGGAAGAAAGAGATAGATGTAAAGAGAGCAGAAATATATAAAGAAGAGGGCCATGATGGCCCTGGAATCGCTCACCTGATTTTATTTTTTTTACTTTAGCTATATAAGCCCCGCCCCCTGGCGGCCATAGTTTCCGAAGGAATCTGATAGAGGGTCACCCTAGGAACATTCCTACAAAATTATTTGAAGATCGGCCTGACACTTTTGGAGAAGAAGATTTTTTTAAGTTTTCACAATAGCCATATAAGGCAAAATAGACCTGCCCCCCCTGGCGTCCATGTTTGTTTACCAATCAACATGGCTTGAAGGAATTTGATAGAGGGGAATCCAAGGAACATTTCTACAAAATTATTTGAAAATCGGCCTGACACATTCGGAGGAGAAGATTTTTTAAGTTTTCACTATAGCCATATAAGGCAAAATAGCCCCGCCCCCTGGCAGCCATGTTTTTTGACCAATCAACATGGCTTGAAGGAATCTGATAGAGGGTCATCCAATGAGCATTTCTACAAAATTATTTGAAAATCTGCCAACCAGTTTGGGAGAAGAAGATTTTTTAAGTTTTCACTATAGCCATATAAGGCAAAATAGCCCCGCCCCCCTGGCGGCCATGTTTTTCGACAAATCAACATGGCTTGAAGGAATCTGACAGAGGATCATCCAAGGAACATTTCTACAAAATTATTTGCAAATCTGCCAACCAGTTTGGGAGAAGAAGAATTTTTAAGTTTCTTTCATTTCGTTGCCATGGAAACCAGAATTATGCATGGATCCCAAAAATTTGAAGGAAATCTGGTGAGGTCATTGAGAGGATGCTTTCTGTGAAGTTTCATCCCAATTGACCCACTGGTTACTGAGGAGAAGAAGTTGACGCACGACGCACGACGCACGATGGACGACGGACGCCGGACAAAAGGCGATCACAATAACTCACCTTGAGCAAAGCTCAGGTGAGCTAAAAAGGGTGGTGCGCGTATGGGAGGTTGGTTAATGTATATATGTCGATTATCCATACCAAATAAAATATAACATAAAAAGATACTTAAAAAGTTGCAAGTTAACAAAAAAGCAATTAAGGAAAAGAGTAAATTATCGTGAGCTAAACCTTTTGGTTCCGATTATAAATTGTTGGACTGATTCAAAAATAGCATTATTTTCTTCGATTGATGAGTTTGGATTTCCATATAACAGAATATCAAGCATAATGTTTTGAGGAAGTTCTCTTAGCATGCCATGTCTACTATCATTGTAGCGGGGACATTCAAGTAGGTAATGTAATGAATTTTCAATTTGTCCACATGCACAAAGGGGAGAATCAACAACATTCCTGAGAAAAAGATGATGGTTGAGTCCACTACATTGTGTTCTTAATCGGGAATGTAATACCTGAGAATACCTATCCCCAAGGTAATTATATAGAGGTGGTTTCCTATTATCTTTATTTAATAATAGTTTAAAAGATCTTACTGATTCAGCGTTTTGTATTTCGGGAGACATTGTATTCCATTCTCTTATTGATGATGGAAGACACGAATTATAGTATAGTGTTGTTCTAGAGTGGATTGTTTGTAAGTCATCAGAGTTTCTTAAGGAATATTGAGAATTTTGACCTACCATAGTTGAGACTTTATTATATAAATATGCTGGAGTTAGATTTTTTTTTTCATTTTATACAACATGATCAACTTGTGTTTAGTTCTTCTGTTTTCTAAAGATTCCCACCTCACTTCATTGTAAAGATCCCAAATTGAAATAAGTTTAGTAGTTCCGGAAACAATTCTCGCTCCTTCATGTTGTATCTTTTCTAATCTATCCTTTTCATTTTGATTACAGTTATCCCAAACAACATCTGCATATTCCAAAAAAGGTCTTATGAAAGACAACTTTGAAAAGGGAGCCAGTAGTTTCGTAACCTAGTGATCTCATTACCGGTATATTTCGGTTATTTTGTATTCTTGTGTCAGTGATTTCATAACTGCCTTTGTAACCAACATCAAGTTAAAGTTAAATCAGTTCAAATTATATAATATATGTTTACAAAATGAATTTCATACATTTAAGTGGTACTGTGTATGATAATAATAATTAATCAAAAGTTATGTTATTTAGTATCCGGTTTTGTTATAGTTTGATAATGCTTTTAACAGTCTTGAAATGGAAGACATTAAATTGACATGTGACAGATGGTTTGTGAAAGCTGTTTATATTAAGGAATATACCTAGTAATTCTTAGATCTGCGTGTAATTGTTTCTCAGCATGCATATAAGTCAATCACATTCAACAGCCTGGTCATGACCCAAAACCGGTCTAAAACAATGAAAACAGGGTAATTGCGAACCAGATTCAGATTGCAATGATCAAAATATTATTATTATTGAGAATCGCCAAAATCAAAATACATTTAATTAAGTATGCAGTGCCTCAAATATAAAGACAAGACCTCGGGCTGAGGGTGTCTCGCCCTTCTAAGAAAATCAGATATTTCAAAAATGGTATCACTATGCACAAAGAAAGTAAAGTTGATAAAATGTGAAAAAGTAAGTGTCTGTCAATGCATTGTTATCAACATGTCATGATAAATAATAAACTCGCTACATGTGTATATATCTTAATATTATTACCTAACAAAGGTCAAGCTCTGCACAATAATGACCTTGACCCTGAAAATTGACGTTGACAGATGTCCCATGACCAAACAATACATCTGACAAAGTTTCAGAAAAATTCCAGCAGGGGTTGCTGAGATATAAGAAAGGGTCAAGTTCTGCACAATTATGACCTTGACCCTGAAAATTATGACGTTGACAGATGTATCATGACCAATCAATACATATGACAATGTTTCAGAAAAATTCAAGCAGGGGTTGCTGAGATATAAGAAAGGTTAAGTTTTGAGGTTAAGTTACCTAACAAAGGTCAAGTTCTGCACAAGTATGACCTTGACCCTGAAAGTTTTGACGTTGACAGATGTCCCATGACCAAACAATACATCTGACAAAGTTTCAGAAAAATTCCAGCAGGGGTTGCTGAGATATAAGAAAGGGTCAAGTTCTGCACAATTATGACCTTGACCCTGAAAATTATGACGTTGACAGATGTATCATGACCAATCAATACATATGACAATGTTTCAGAAAAATTCAAGCAGGGGTTGCTGAGATATAAGAAAGGTTAAGTTTTGAGGTTAAGTTACCTAACAAAGGTCAAGTTCTGCACAAGTATGACCTTGACCCTGAAAGTTTTGACGTTGACAGATGTCCCATGACCAAACAATACATCTGACAAAGTTTCAGAAAAATTCCAGCAGGGGTTGCTGAGATATAAGAAAGGGTCAAGTTCTGCACAATTATGACCTTGACCCTAAAAATTATGACGTTGACAGATGTATCATGACCAAACAATACATCTGACAATGTTTCAGAAAAATTCAAGCAGGGGTTGCTGAGATATAAGAAAGGTTAAGTTTTGAGGTTAAGTTACCTAACAAAGGTCAAGTTCTGCACAATTATGACCTTGACCCTGACAATTATGACTTTGACAGATGTCCCATGACCAAACAATACATCTGACAAAGTTTCAGAAAAATTCAAGCAGAGGTTGCTGAGATATAAGAAAGGTTAAGTTTTGAGGTTAAGCTACCTAACAAAGGTCAAGTTCTACACAATTATGACCTTGACCCTGAACATTTTGACGTTGACAGATGTCCCATGACCAAACAATACATCTGACAAAGTTTCAGACAAATTCAAGCAGGGGTTGCTGAGATATAAGAAAGGTTAAGTTTTGAGGTTAAGTTACCTAACAAAGGTCAAGTTCTGCACAACTATGACCTTGACCCTGAAAATTTTGACGTTGACAGATGTCCCATGACCAAACAATACACCTAACAAAGTTTCAGAAAAATCCAAGCACGGGTTGCCGAGATATAGCTATTCTATAGCCGTCGCCGGAAAAGTGACTGCTATGTCTCACTCCACTATCGTGGGCGAGACAATAAAGGCATCTTTTACAGTTACATGTAGTTAGACATTTCAATTAAAAATTACGATTGCTTGCAAACTGTTAATAGGAAAAATATCAACTTTAATTGATTAATTGGAGCATGTGTTCTTAATTATCTTGGGACATCAAATCGTCCCACTGATCCAAAAAGGTACCAAGTGTACATTTTGGTAAAATTCGGCTTTTCACTATTTCTGATTACAGGTTGATGTCCTCTACATTGTCTAAAGAAATCTTGATTTTTATCATGAAAATTGAGGTTTATATTGTCGAATGTATTTTGGTGCAAACACTGAAATTCATTTCTACATGTGTGCAAAAAGGTGACATCCGCAATGCTATTTATGCAAAAAGGTACCAAGTGACAAATGGCTCCTTTTGGCATAAATTATAATCAGTATATGAAGTATTCTATTCATGCGACAAGGGTTCATTTGTCAAATGGTACCTTCTTGCATGACATTTTTAATTTAAATGAAGGCTTTGTGACACCTGTGAATTTGTTTACATGGTACCTGGATGTATGTATAGCTTATACTGTGTCCAATCGAGTTCTTGTTTACTTCTAATTATAATTGCTTCTGATAAGAATATTATCATGTTTCACTCTGGCCATCAGTAACATGAAAACATTAACTGATAAATACCCTTTACATCCACTTTTCACTAAACGTGTGTGTATTAATTAGCCAAAGGAAAGGAAGAATAAAGTTCAGCTGAAAATGGAAAATGAAAATGTGAGTGTTGCATTAAAGCTATAAAGGTGGAATCATACCTTTGAAATCGTCGTTTTTGTCGTCGTATGTTGTTGCGACAATGTGTGGTTAATGAAACCGCCATCACTTTCTCGTTTGAAGTGGTATTCGGATAAAATAGACGGCAGCCAGTAGGGAATATAATTTCCTGCGTGCTGATATAAATTCCATACATCTGCCATGCCAAATTAGATAACAAAATGCGAATTAAAAAGAGAGTTTCGCCAAATATTTTAACAGTTATAAGATTATTTATGATTTATTAAAAATTCGCCCGGGAGCTTTTTATTTAAAAGATATATAATTTACTATTTAGGACACATGTTCGTCTACCCTTTGCCGAAATTTCAAGAATATATATCGAGCCGATTTTTAATAAATCACAATGCAGTTAAACGTCGGTCGCGCTTCGGAACGTAAACTGCAGAATTATAGCTAGATACGCATCTAGGGTAATAAAATGAACACACCACATGTTTTCATTATAATCATCAATTTCAATCTTTTAAGTACCCCCTAGCAAATAAAGGTGGTTGTATTTTTTTGCTTCTCTTTAAAGATTCAAAGTAGCTACGATATTGCAATTTATGTAGTAAATACATTAAAAATACAACAAAATAATACTTGCATTTTTACAAGATACACAGAATGATATTTTCAACAATATCGATATGTGCTATCGTGAGAATACAAATTTCGTGAATCAATGCGTATATAGTGATGGGTTGATACTTATTCGTGCGAAGATAATTACATGCAAGGTATATATCCAATTCGTGCAGTGAGCCATGACGAATTGTCAGTAACGCAACATATATATATATATTTTATATATATTTTATTGCATTATAGCATATACAAATTTACATAACTAAGAGAATATAGATTAACAGAAGAGAATTACAAAAATAAATATTTAACTCACAAAATAGTTTCTTTTTAACCCCTCGTCGCTCGTAGACGAGTTGTATGTCACACGCGATAAGTGCAGGTCAAGATCAACCCGTGTATATTTATATATATAAACAGTTTGGTCTCCATCTTCACTTCTCGCCTGATGCTTCAAGATCTTTCCCAGAATATACAAGTAATGGCAAATATAAGACGGGATAGTCCGATTTGGAAATACGGCGACGACGGCGTTAATTATATGATCGTCTTTGCTCACAATGTTTTCGAAAATATGTTAGAATAAAGAGTTATTAGTCGCCGGGCAGAAGCCCGCGACTTCTATTTTTAATAGGTTTTCGGAAATCACATGGGAGGGGGTGTTATTATTAAAAAAAAAAATGTTAAATGTCTTGAACATATTACAATTGCGTTTGTTTAAAAACACTAAGTTATGACACATCTAAAATGAAATAAATATTCCGATGTTTTAAGTATGTGCAGTTTCTTTATTTTGACTGGCATTTACGTTTTTGTGTTTTATTTACGAAGACAAATAGTCCCTATTAGATAGACTGGGATACTTTATTTTCATAAACTATGTAATTAAAAGGCGATAACTACAAACCTTTACGTCGCACAGTCTAATTTGATTACATACGCGTACCTGCTTGCAGCCGATTATCGATATTAAAATCACGTCGAATTCTCCTTCTAATAGATAAGTATCAACATAAACTGGTAACAGAAACAAAAATAAGAATAATTGGTGAAAATATGTCTCAAATATAAGCCTGTTTATCGGTCGTGAACGTCGAAACGCCTTTTCCTCAGTTTGTGACCTAGTTTCATATTGTCAAAATGTAAACAAAGCGAAGTAACCGGAAGTAAAATGTAAACTTAGAAAAGTGACTTTTTTATGCATACAAAAAATGTCGCACGACAAATTGATTTCTTAAACGTCACGAAACGAGTGCATGGGTCGAATATAGGAGAAAGACAGATACTATAGAAATGCTTTTTTCTCTCGAATGCAATAACGCTTTGCCTGATGTTTTATTCACTTTCTTCGATGTTTGACACTACGACTCGATTTTGAAACGATCGAGGGTCAACATTTCGAAAGAATGCTCAAACACCTTATTACAGATAGATAGCTAATATTACACACTTAAATGTTTAAATATATGTGATATTAAATGATTATTTGGCTTGAAACAAATTAAGAGAAGAACGAACTCTGATAAACAATAGATTTAGAAATAAAGAAAATCTGCTCTTTTGCACCCAATTAATTTCATACTTGCCACCTATTAAATAGTAATGGGACTCGCAACTGGCATTTCTCTTGCGCCAAACATATATTGTATGCATCAACGATTTAGATAAACAATTTAGCTGATATGTTGTTTCAGGTGTGGTCTACTTTTTAAACATTTTAACATCTGTGAAATATTTATTATAATTATTATTTAAAAGGAGGAAGTTCATGTCTTCAGCAATTTAACCGTTTTCTCAATGTTTTAAGCGTTTAAAGGTTTTCATTGTTGCTTCAAACATGGAAATATTTAATAGCTTTTTATTGCATGTAGATTTAAATCCCAAAATGTATTAATTTGTTGTGGTGTTATTGACAAATACAAAACATCCAAAATCCTGACCAAAAGAAATCCTGAAATTTGTAGATCTATGTGGAATTTCAAAAATCCTGGAATTAGTCCTTATGAAAACATTATGTGTATGAAAGTCAAGAATACATGTGTGTTAAAAAATAAATCAATGCAGTCTTTTCCGGCGACATTGATGCTTTGCATCAACTTTCTCTTGTAGGTTATTGATATACATATATCTACAAACCTTAATAGAATGTGACAGTTTACATATTAACAATAATTAAGTGAAGGTGTAAAAGAAGCATAACATATACATTTAACCCATACATGTATCCCTATATAAAGCAGTACATATAAGACCGCGTGTACTCACGTTCTAGTCTTATTGGCATAAAATATATGATTAGCTAATTTGTTTAACACAATTCTTGAATTTGATGTCATCAGATTTATGAATTTTTGTTGAGTTGGCCACGTATAATAGTATTTTTTGATGTATTTAGATCTTAAATCAGAATATTTCGAACAAATGAGTAAAAAATGATATTCATTTTCAATTAATTTATAGTTACAATTTATACAGTATCTTTCATTTCTTAAACTATTGTTATAACGACCACTTTCAATGTTTAATTTATGGAACGAAGTTCGAAATTTTATAAAGGCAGTTCTATATTTGTGTTCTTTAATGATTTCAAGATAGTTTTCCTGTTCGAACGAATGTTTAAATAAACAATATGTTTCAAGTCGTGTAGAGTTGTTAATTTCAGTATACCAGTGTTGTTGGTAAATATCTGTTATCCTTTGTTTAATAGAATTGTAATTTATATGCATGGTATATTGGTTTTCCCATATGTTTGATAGTCCTATTTGTTCTAGATTTGTTTTAATATGATATGCCCAGTTTTTTTTATTATATATGTATTATTGTTGTCAGCGTCAATTTTTAACATATTGTAAACTTTAAAAAGGATACTATTTTCATTCATAGTTAATATTTTTAACCAATATTTAATCATAATAAATTTTCTATAAACGTACATTGGTACACGACCTAATTCTCCGTATAGTGCATTTAGATTGGTAGACTGTTTAACAATATACGACGGCAAAATTTAGAAAAAATCAATTCAATATTAGTTCTAGAGTGGTAGCACCAAACATCGGCTGCATAGGTTAGTACTGGTAACACAAGGGAATCAAATAGGTTCATTCTCTGACTTACGGGTAGGTCTAATTGATTGTAAATTATAAACAGATTATGAAGGGAATGTCCAGCGTGTTGTGCTATTGTTTTTTGTGTACGACACGACACCAGTTTCCATTTTTGAAAAAGTATATTCCAAGGTATTTAAATGAATGTACAATATCTATTTTAGTGCCGTATAAAAAGAAGTCATATGAGGTTGGTCTGCTATGTTCAAAGATCATTACCTTTGTCTTGTTGGTATTTAATTTAAGGTTCCAGTTGATGCAGTACTGTTCTAGGTCGTTTAGTATTGATTGTAGTGATTCTGGATTATTTCCAAAAATAATTGCATCGTCAGCAAATAAAACGAGAAATAAATTTAATTCATCAATATTTATTACACCATCTATATTATCATTAATACTATTTAAGATATCGTTTAGGTAAAATAGGCATAACATACTACTGCTTGGATCACCTTGTTTTACTCCAATCTTTGATATTATAGGTTCGGATATAAGTTGTTTGTATTGAACAGAAGATTTTACAGTGATATACATTGATTTTATTGCATTTATAAATTGAGTACTTATATTTTCCTGTAGTAGTTTTTGCCATAAAAGCATCCTGTCTATTTTATCAAACATCTTTTCCCAGTCTAAGAAGGCTACATACAGCTTCTTTTTCTGTGATAAGGTTTTTGTAATAATTGCATGTAAAATGAAAATACAGTCTGTAGTGGATTTATTTTTCTGAAATCCGTATTGGTTATCTATTAATTTATTGTGCTTATCAGCCCACTTAGTTAGTCTGGTGACAAGTAACTTGGAATAAATTTTTGATAATATGTTATTGAGGGTTATTCCTCTATAGTTTTTGGCTTCTTGGGTTCCACCTTTAAATGTAGGTATAATTATACCTTCTCCCCAGCTATCCGGAAATAAGCCGTTTTTAAATATTTTATTATAAAACATAGTAAGAAAAGGAGAAATGATATCAAATGAGTGTTTGAAAACTTCTGCTATAAGTTTATCGGTACCTGGGCTTTTTGAGTTATTTTGAGAAAATACAGCTTGTTTAATCTCTGATGTATTAAATTCGATATCTAGATCGTCATCATATATGTAGTTATCGTTATACAAATTTCGTGAATCAATGAGTAGTGACGGGTTGATACTTATTCATGCGAAGATAATTACATTTCAGGTATAGATCCAATTCGAGCCATGACGAAAAGTTATGGATTGTTCTATTATCCAAAATAGGGATGAGCATGAAAATATGAGCCCGTTTTGATTATAAGTAAAATGCTGACACACCACCAGTTCGACGGCAAAGTTAACAAGAGCGTTGAACTCGTAATGCTTAGATCCTGAGTTCGAGTCGTAATGGATTACATGTACATCTTTTTATTTTATGTTTCTTATGTTGTTTCAACGTAATTGTTAATCGTACAATGTCCTTAATTTTCGTGATTTTATATTTACCTGCAAAGGTATAAATAATGTGGCTTATTGTATAGTTTGATATTGTTCCTTCTTGTTTCCATATGAACAAAGGATGCAATATTATAGGTTATTGCATCAATATGGGAAAATATTGTGTTGGACGAGTTCCTTCGGCTGAGTTGCCCGAGCTTGCGAGGGCACTCCGCCGAAGGAACGAGTCCCAACACAATAGATTCCCATAATCATGCAATAACCTTTTTATTGTATAATTTGATATTGGCTATTTAAAATGCGTCTTTTTGTTTGTTTTAAACACGTCAAGCTGTTAGAAAATTAACAGTCGTTTTGGATTGCTCAGATAAATAAACATTAACGATATATCGCGCAATTATACTCTCCTTTACGCTGGTTGCTAAGGTCGCGGAAAATATAATTTACGAACCGCCATTGTTGTCGACTCGAAATTGGAATCGTCGACAAAGTGATGTGTAACGCCTTTTCTAACAGTGTTTTTCATTAAGAACCCGTGTATTATCTTATTCTTGTATTTACGCTTGGATATTTGTTTTTTTATTACGATTTAGATGCCCCTTTAAAAGGGCCTTTTGACCTCGCAGTATGTTCAGTAAAGCGAACACACATCTTTGATATACATATAAAGGCTACTGCGTTGATAAACTTCACATCGGAGGATAACAAAACAAATCTGAAGACCTACCTTTAAAACAATCATTTGCTTATTCATCCTAGTAGTTATGAATCCCTCTTTATTTGTTGATACACTTATAATAGATTGTCAACCACAATCAAAACAACAATCGAGCAATATTATTGATGTACACGTCACATTATTACGTCAGAAACTACGTACATATTTACTAGCATAGCTAACGCTATAAATAGACCAGATTGGGTTTTGTGTATGTCTATCGATTTTTTCACTACGTTTCATCTATAAAAGATGTACCAAACAATCTACTACGAACCGTATAAGCACAGCTTTTTCCTAGGACTATCAGAGAGCCGAACCTTGCGCAGATCACATCTGTAAACTGATTCAAGTCCCGTCTACATTAATACACAGCCTAAACAACACAGATGTTTTTTTTTATTTCATTTTTATTTGTAAATATGCCTAATTAGTTGTTTTAACCATTTTAATGGCTTCACTTGCCTGCGATGCACTAAGCCCTGACAGTAACAAAGTAGAAGTAGAAGTTAGCTGGTCTCTAAATCATGAAAGGTTGGATGAGAGCGCTTTGTAACGTTAGTGTATGGAAATAGTTCCGTCCTTAGCGTAACGTGAAAAAGATTCCAGTGCAATATCAACCCGTGCAATATCAAATGTTATTATATAACCTATAAATAGAGGCATTCATTGGCTAAAAAGTAATTTTTTAGAAAAAATATCTAGCGATATTGACCGTTTTTTTCTGATATTGACCAGTTTTATAAATAGTAACAGGGGAAGACCGGGGAATCCCACGAGCCGCCTATTAATATCCTTCGCCTTTATCCGTACGCTACGGAAACTTCCGAGTGGTCATTCCGGTGACGTAATTATTTTTACATGACTTCATGCATGTGCTTTACCAACATTTTAGACGCGTGTTTTAGACTGTTATCATGTCAAAAACGTACTGTTATCATGAGACAGAAATACAACATACAACAGAAATGTTCCTTGAGTGGTCCTCTGTTTTCTTTTAAGTTGATCAATATCAAAACGATATGATAAATTGAGGGTTATACAATAAAACAGTTATGGGCTTTTCAGCTGTTATACATGATGTTGATATGTACCAAAAAATCATTATTGATTTTTTTTTTGGTGCATATCACATCACGGGTTGATATTGCACTGGAATCTTTTTCACGTGACGCTAAGGACGGAACTATTTCCATACACTATATAACGTTACAAAGCGCTCTCATCCAACCTGTCATGATTTAGAGACCAGCTAACTTCTACATCTACTTTGTTACTGTCAGGGCTTAGTGCATCGCATGCAAGCGAAGCCATTAAAATGGTTAAAACAACTAATTAGGCATATTTACAGATATAAATGAAATAAAAAAAAACATCTGTATTGTTTAGGCTGTGTATAAATGTAGACGGGACTTGAATCAGTTTACAGACGTGATCTGCGCAAGTGTTCGACTCTCTGATAGTCCTAGGAAAAAGCTGTGCTTATACGGTTCGTAGTACATTGTTTGGTACATCTTTTATAGATGACACGTAGTGAAAAAAAACGATAGACATACACAAAACCCAATCTGGTCTATTTATAGAGTTAGCTATGCTAGTAAATACGTACGTAGTTTCTGACATAATAATGTGACGTGTACATCAATACTATTGCTCGATTGTTGTTTTGATTGTCGTTGACGATCTATTATAAGTGTATCAACAAATAAAGATGGTTCATAACTGCTCGGATGAATAAGCAAATGATTGTTTTAAAGGTAGGTCTTCAGATTTGTATTGTTATCCTCCGATGTGAAGTTTATCAACGCAGTAGCCTTTTTATGTATATCAAAGATGTGTGTTCGCTTTACTGAACATACTGCGAGGTCAGAAGGCCCTTTTAAAGGGGCATCTAAATCGTAATAAAAAAACAAATATCCAGGCTTAAATACAAGAATAAGAGAATACACGAGTTCTTAATGAAAAACACTGTTAGAAAAGGCGTTACACATCATGTTGTCGACAATTCTAATTTCGAGTCGACAACAATGGCGGTTCGTAAATTATATTTTCCGCGACCTTAGCAATCAGCGTAAAGTAGAGTATACTTCCGCGATATACCGTTAATGTTTATTTATCTAAACAATCCAACACGACTGTTAATTTTCTAATAGTGTGACGTGTTTAAAACAAACAAAACGACACATTTTAAATAGCCAATATCAAATTATACAATAAAAAGGTTATTGCATGATTATGGGAATCTATTGTGTTAGGACTCGTTCCTTCGGCGGAGTTCTGCCCTCGCAAGCTCGGGCAACTCAGCCGAAGGAACTCGTCCAACACAATATTTTCCCATATTGATGCAATAACCTATAATACAAATGTAGAACGTCGTATTATACCATACACAGCCATGCAGCCGAAGTCGTATTATAGAGATGATGATGATGATTATGATAATGATATATTATTATCACTATTTCTGTCAAGGTTTTTGAATAAATATATGCATACATACAAAAAGATCAAAGCTAGATGAAAATAAGAAAATTGTTGTGGTATCAAACCCATGTCATAGGCTTGAACTCGTTAATCTTACTGGCTCAACCGACTGAGCTAAGATGCTTTAATCATACTTTCGAGTTTAAACCAATATGTATTCATATATTTATTTATAATTTAACTTTACCGAGGCGTTCCGAATTACAAAAAACATTTCTGGGAGATAATGAAAATTGTGAGTACAATGGGGACGGGCCACGGTAGTAATGTCAATCTGACGTCGCCGTTTGGAGGGAAATAAGTTGATTTGAAAACGTTAATAAATATTTTAACAACTGTTATATCAACTGGTATGATTACTACACCTTAAGTAAACCTGAAATAATTACATAATTTCAATGTCGAATTTTAATTTAATGCAATAACATTATTTTCCACAATCAATGGCATATTCAATCAGATAACTTTTAATTTCATGAAAGAAATATTCAAAGTTTATAATCTTTAATGTGTTCGATATAGTTAAATTTAGATGGAATCAGTAACGAATGTACAAGGTTAGCATTTTTAAGCAATTTCTCCATTGTAGGCCTACTAGCTATTTCCCGTAATCAATGGCATAAATTAAGTAAAACTTTACTAAAACAAGTTAAAAAATACGTTTTTCTAGACAAATATATAATTTGTACGAATTTATAAAAGACAGAATGTTGGTTACACGGGTGCACATGGTTACGAAATAATTGACACAAGATTACGAAATAACCTAAATTTCGAGATCACTAGATTACGAAACTACTGTATTCCCTTTGAAAACACTTTCAAAAGTGTGCAAAATCTCAATAAATAAAAGTACATGTAAAATTATTAAATAAAGTTGAAAATATTGTTGGAAAAGGAGAAATAGCTCATCATGAGCACGGCAATTCTGCTGAAGAGACCTCTGCAAGTGAGAAAGATTTAAATATGATTCAGATATAATGTGTCGTTACATATATTGCATCAATGTCGGATGCGAACAGTCAAACATAAAATCGCATTCCGAGTTAAGAAACCGGGACTAGCTTTTTTCTCTTTCAGTGTCTTCAAAAGTGTTATGTTGTGTAAGGCATCATAAATCTGTCCTAATCAGGGTAAATAAAAATGAAGAATAAAAACATACCCTTGTAATTGAAGTTATTGACTTTGTCAACGACTTTCGTGAAGTCCATGTTGTTGTGTTTATACCTCCTTGTAAATGGCGACTATAGGTAAAAGGGAAACAACTCAGTCAAGTTGCTGAATGTCGGAGACTTCGTACCACGGCAATTTCGTACCACCACAATTTCGTTCCACTATAATATGTACCATTGTAATTTCGTTCCATATATACAAATATATGTAGAAGGGAACAAAGCAAAATAGATAAATACAACAACTTAAACAAGGATTTCATATGTGGATGAACTAATATCGCTGACTTACATGCGGTGTGCGTCGTCAACAATTGCGATGTCAACACTCTAAAGGCTACATTTTACACCCGATCTTCTTGAAAGTTTATCAGAACATTCACCTCCATCAAATCTTGGACAAGTTCGAAAATGGGCCATATGAGGTCAAAAACTAGGTTACTAGGTCAAATTGAAGGAAAATACAGTTAACACTCTGGATACCACATGTTTAATTTGAGCATGTTGAAACTTTATCATAATGTTTGTCTTGATGATATGTAGGTCTAGTCCAAATATGGGTCATGACGGATCAATAAGTAGGTCATTATGTCAAATTGAAGGAAAATATTGTTAATACTCGAGAGGCTGCAATTGTTGCTTCAGCAGTTTGAAATTTTGTCAGAATTTGAATATGGGTCAAATTGAAGGGAAATATTGTTTATACTCTGGATTCTGCATTTTTAACTCGAGCATGTTGAAACTTTATCAGAATGTTTGTCTTGGCGATACGTAGATCAAGTTCGAATATTGGTCATATTTGTGTAATAGGGTCACTTTTGATGTGACATGTCAAGTTTATATAACTTGTTGAGTTGAGTTCACCTGTCTAAATTCATGCTAATTGCTCCCGCCAATTTTGGTCACATGACAATTTGATTTGGTCAGTCAGTCATTTTCCCTTGTTTGGTTAACACTATATTAGATTGGTAATTTGGAAATGTTGGATTTGGATTGAATTTATAACAGCAATAATTGACACGAATAGAATGAGACAGATGTGTGTATGATCATCTAATTCCCTAAATTGGATGATGTTTCTGTACATACATAATAAAATGTATAATGATGATTCCGTTCGTTATTGAGATTTACCTGACCCTCGAATAAAGAACCCACAACAGAGGCTACCTGGCCAGATGGAGCCCTGTTATATTTGTTTAATTATTGAAGGAAAACCGTGTTAACACTGCAGAAGCCACATTGTTTAGCTGCAGCATCTTCAAATATGTTCAGAACATTTGTCTTGATGATATCTAGGCCAAGTTCGAACATGGGTAAAAAGAAATAGGTTACTAAGCCAATGAAGGAAAATCTTGTTAACACTCTAGAGGTTGCATTTTGAATCTTTGTCAGAATAATTGTCTTTATGTGTTTTGCATTAGAAATTACATTGCATAATTCAGGTAATCGATCTAGGACCATCATGGCCCTCTTGTTTCCTTTAAGCATAAGGTTTTTAAGAGTTGCCGGCTGCAAACGTGTTAAAATGTTTCTGCAAGTGGGAAAGCGTTAACAAAATCGGTATCACAAATTGTTTAACCCTTTCCTGCATACAACATTTTTGCAGCCGATGACTTCAATAAAATCTGGACAAAAAAGAGAAAAATATCTGTAAACAAAAATATTGTTACCTAATAAAGTTAAAAACATTGTGGCAAAAGGAGCGTCTTTATGTTGGAAAGGGCTACAAACAAATTCCTAACAGACTTTATTTTTGTTATCAATAAAACATCTACAAATGCTGTTGCACATGGATAGATCAGCTTGCTGTATGCTATTCCCTAACTATTACACGCCAATATTGACCTGTTCCTGACCTTTGTGCAGAGCTGTATATTATCATTAGACCCTTTTCCACATACGACAAATCTGAGACAAACGACTGTGATAAACATCTTACCAAAACTGTGGAAAAACGATATCAATTGAAGTGGTTTTTTAATTGAATAGCGTTCAAAGTATTGAGACAAAAGGAGAAATTGATCATAACGAGTAATGTCTGCTTTTGCCACAATGTTTTTAAAAGTCATCAGAAAACAAAAAAAAACTACATATATGTTTAATCTATTTAATTTATTAAATATGGGTATGCTTGGGTCCGGACCCTACATGACCAAACAAGCAATATAACTGAAGATCACTGTGATTGACATTTTAAAATCCAATACACATATAAAATACAAGTGTGTTTGTTGTGGTGAAGTATAGGGCTCACAGTGCTATACTCATCAAGATGGCCATATACAAATGTGGATAGGAGGGCGCTCTTAAGATGTGGATTTGGAGACCGTCCTTGTCCAAACATGCAATATAAAGACATTAAATCCATTTACACATATTAAATACAGGTTTGTCTGGCGTGCTGGAGTATGGTGTCCACATCAGTGGCTATACTCATCAAGATGGCCAGATAAAAATGTGGCTAGGAAGGCGCTCTATGACTAAGCAGAGGTATCCGGGTCTACTGGACTAAATGGTATCACCTCAAATTAACCCTTTTTTCCGTAATACAGACAACATTTTAGCAGTTCCACAAGCAGAACAAAACAAATTGTGGGCTCTGCAATACAATACAATACGATACAATACAATATGTTTATTCAGTAATTTAGGCGTCCGGCCCATCATTAAAAATTACATATATACATGACATCACAAGAAAGAGATTGAAGAATAGAAACTGTTCTGTATGCGATTATAAACAGTACAACGTATAACTTAACTTCCTGATTTAAAATAGTTCTTCCAAAGCTAATGCTTAAAGTATCGGCACAGATCAACCTAAGCATGCCATGCAGACTAACCTGGACAGACACGTTTAACTTCCTGTGGATTTCATTTCAGGAATCATTTCACTATACCTCTTTCCCCCTGAGACGGAATGTATCGGCACAGATTAGCCTGCGCGGACTGCGAATGCTGATTTAGGTCGATACATTACGCAGAGTCAATTATGTTGATTTTCTCGTGGAACGGTTCATTTTGACACTTGTGTAGCTGGTGGTATTAATATTGAAACATTGTTAGAAAACAAATGTTGCTTAAAACTGGCGTTTTCTCAACCCTATTATTACAATTATGCAGCCGCTTTTCAAGATATAAAGTTTTTTCCAATTCACCTATTAAAGTTCCGTAATGAAATGAGACGATTTTAGAGATAATAAAGTATTTTTGAACATTAAATACTCACCTTAAGTTTTGTGTACCACTATTTCAGTGTGCTGGAGGACTTTCTAAAGGACTTGGCATCAGAGAATGTACAATCAAAGAGTGTCAGGAGGAGGCCTCTGTAGACATACAAACACTGGAGAATTTTAAGTCTGTCGGAGCTTTAAGGTTGGCATGAATATTCTATTCAACGCTCTCCAAGATGAGTTTAACTTTTTAACTGCCTGTTGCAGTGGGATACTTTTGATAATCTTGTGGGAAAAGGAGGAATTTGATCAGAATTTTAGGATATGTGCTCTGTACTGATTGCCTGATACACTTAAACCTTCAGAACTCTTTAGCATATGCAGATGCAGTTTGGCAAATCTTTAGCAGACAGTTTTTGAATACAGCATGGCAAATGGAGAAATTCTCCATTTGCCATAATGTTTTCAACTCTGATCAAGAATGATATTTTGCCTTATAAAGCTATATCATAGTTATGCCAAGAGGTTTTAACCCTTTCCCACATACAACACATTTGCAGCAGACGACTCTAAAATTCATTTAGTCAAAAGTATGGAAACTCTTCAAAGAATAAGAGAACAATTATTTAATTAAGTTGTGATGAGCAATGTCTCCTTATGCTGAAATGTTTTCAAAAGTCGTCTTCTGCAGAGGCGTCAGAAAGTGTCATAATGTGAGAAAGGGTTAACAGTTGTCGGCTGCAGATTATGTCCATATGGAAAGGGGATACTATTGTCAAAGTGCTTGTAGATTGAGCTGTCACAAGTAATGATGTGTACTTAAAATGTTCAGTGTTCATTGAAAAATAAATAGTTAAAAAAATGACCCATGAACTTTGGGAAACAAAACACTTTTCACACAAACTGTGCTAATGATGGTAGCCGTATTGTTCATAAAGTGCTTGTAGATTGAGCTGTCACAAGTAATGATGTGTACTTAAAATGTTCAGTGTTCATTGAAAAATAAATAGTTAAAAAAATGACCCATGAACTTTGGGAAACAAAACATTTTTCACACAAACTGTGCTAATGATGGTAGCCGTATTGTTCATACAGTGAATGATAGTTTGTTTTTTATAAAAACCAATCAACAATTCAGGAAGACATCTTAAAACGGACATCTGTAACCAAGTTTACACTTTATCAAAAACTACCTGTCATTTTATGATACATTGTTGTACAACATATGAAAACAACATTTCAGCAAGATATATGGAGTTGTTCCACTGTATAGTTCATGTATATTCGTCATATGACAACAATAATGACCATTGCTCTTGTTACTAAGGTCAAAAATGAAAGACATTTGTGACAAAAAGCTCTAGTGTTATGATATCTTTACAATCAATCACCATATAGCTTTGTCAAGACTTACATTTTTCATCTACAGTAATGTTTACTTTTCTGAGAAACGGTAATTTAAATTGGAACATTTCAGGCGACAGGGTTATGTATTTCAGTGTGAATTATTTGCAGAGATAGTAATTATAGTTCCTTATGTTTTGGCCTTCAATTAACATACTCTGTCCATGACACAGACGTAAGAGTATCGTTAGACCAAGATAAGCTGTACATAACACATTCAATCAATCTAATCTGATGATTTATTTAAGATCCCCAAGAGACACAACCCAAATACTATAATTAAAAAAATTGTAAGGATTATCTCCCTTTCACAAAAATAGTTTTTACTTCCACCAGTAGCAACACATGTGTTACTTAAAACTATCTTGTTTCTCACGGTGTGACTATTACATATTAACTAAAGGTCGAATTCAATTAATTATCATGCAAGTATTAAATTAAATTTTACCATATGTTTTTAGCTCACCTGAGCACAAATTGCTCAAGGTGAGTTATCGTGACAGCCTTTTGTCCGGCGTCCGTTGTCAGTCAACATCATCTTCTCTGTAAACAGTGGGTCAATTGGGATGAAACTTCACAGAAAGCATGCTCTCAATGACCTGACCGGAATTCCTTCAAATGTTTGGGATCCATGCAGATTTCTGATTTCCATGGTAACTCAACGAAAAAGATAAGTTTGTAGAAATGGTCCTTGGGTGACCCTCTATCAGTTTCCTCAGCTTTTTTGCTTTATATGGCTATAGTGGAAACTTAAAAAACCTTGGGTGACCCTCTATTAGATTTCTTCAAGCCATGTTGATTAGTTAAAAAACAGGGCCGCCAGGGGCGCGCGGCTTTTTGCCTTATATGGCTATAGTGGATACTAAAATCTTCTCCTCCGAAAGTGTAAGGCCGTTTTTCAAATAATTAGGTAGAAATGTTTCTTGGGTGACACTATATCAGATTCCTTCAAGCCATGTTGATTGGTCAAAAATCATTGCCGCCAGGGGGCGGGCCTTTTTTGCCTAATATGTCTATAGTGGGAACTTAAAAAATCTTTTCTGAAAGTGTCTGGCCGATTTTCATATTTTGTAGAAATGTACCTTGGCTGACCCTCTATCAGATCCCGTCAAGCCAAATTGATTGGTCAAAAACATGGCCATCAGGGCGCTAGCCTGGAACTTCGACCTGACTTTGTTCCCCACTATGCCAGTGTAGAAATGGATAACTATTATCTATACGGAATGGAAGAGCAAGCTATTCATTTCTTTGTATGTCTGATTTAACCCTGGCCTTGACCTTAGACCTGACTTTGTTCCCCACAATGCCGATGGAGAAATGGATATATTTTATATACGGAATGGATAAGGTAGCTATGCATTTCTTGAAATGTCGGATTTTACCCTGGCTTTGACCTGACTTTGTTCCCCACAATGCTGATGGAGAAATGGACAAATTTGTCTATACATAATGGATAAGGTAGCTATTTATTTCTTTAAATGTCTGATTTAACCCTGGTCTTAAACTATCTAGGCAAAAAATATGGAACTCTCTAAAAATGAAAGTATAATTACTGAAAAGGGGTGAAAACACTGTGGCAATTTCTTCTTGTTTGTCACAATGTTGTATATGTGGGAACAGATTTACAAATGTTGTTGAACAAAAAAAGAGAAGAAAACAAGCATGTGTATACATGGCATTAGTATAACAAAAATAATTATCCTTAACCTTTTACCACATGTTTACATATTTGCAGCAGACGTCTTTGCAAATATTTTAGCAAAACTATTTGAAATCTCTATAAATGAAAGTGTTATTACTGAAAAGATCTGAAAACATTGTTGCAAAGGAGTCATTGCTCATTACAACATTTTACATGATGGAAGTAAATCGAACAAATTTAAATTGATAATATATTCTACAAAGAAATATATCCATGTATTGTGAAGTAATGTCTAAACCATTTCCCACATACAACACATCTGCAGCATCTGCTTTTGATGTCTTAAGAAGCATCTGCAAGTGGGAAAGGGCTAATCATGTGGGTTATAAACAAATATGTTACTTCGTAGGCTTAATCGGTAGGCTTATTCGGCACATTTTCTGCTCTACAAAGTGAATTATCCGTCCCATTAAGTAGGACAGCGATGTAAATATTGCAGTGTCTCAGCCAAATCCGTAGTCACCAGTAACAAGGTGCAGCGGGAGTTTAACCAAGGATAAATTTGTACATGCCGTACGTACATTAGTCAAAATATATACATATATTGCTGAAATATAATACATTTTTAATATATTTTCTAAACTTGAATCTCTCATTTCCAAAGCTTCTTTAATGCATTTTGCGTATAGACTTGCGTCTTTTTTCTTTTTGATGCCAGTACATTGGGTAACAATTGGCCAAGTTATAAAAATGGTTGTTTTATTTTTAGATCATGTAATTTAGGACAAATGCATAGGAAGGGATATTCTGTTTCAATCTGCATTGAATTACACAGTTTACAAATTCTGTTCGTTCTATCAATATTTTCGAATCGTCCAGTTTTAATTGCAAGTTTATGAGCTGAAAGTCTAAACTGGCTAAATGTATTTCTAAGTTTTCATTTTTTAAATTCATTAAATAATTTTCAAATTCAAAACAATTCTTAACCTTACAGTAATACTCTAATCTCGAGCAATTATGTATAGAACTAAGCCATTCATAGTTTTAAAACATAAACTTGATGTATTAATAGAATTCATTAAATATGAAAACCCATAATCATCAAGCTTCTGTTTCACTTTATTGAACTACAAAGAGTTAGAGCGATTTGATATCATAATAAGTAACAAAACTGATCCACTACATCTATAATTTCATTTTCTGTTAAATTATGAATATTAAATGACTCGCTTATATCATTAACAAATAAAATAAACAATATAGGTGATAAAGGCTCACCTTGCTTGAATCCTACTGAAATTTTCATAAAATCAGACACTTTTGTATTATTAGAAACCTTAATTCATGATGTAACATTAGCATATAATTATTTTACCATAGTAACACATTTAGAACATAATCCCGTAATAAGCTTTTGTATCAACAATTCTCTGTGTATTATAAAAGTACAAAACAATTGTTTATGATACGACATAATCATCTGTATAATAATACAGTGCATAATAAAAATACAATCAACAGTACTTTTCTTTTCTCTGGAACCGAATTGAAAATCATTCAAAACATATTCGCCTTCACAACACTTATTGAGTCTATTTCTGAGAGAAAGGGAGAATAATTTTGCCAGTGTGCTAAGGGTTTTTCCATGATAATTTCCAGGATAATTCTTTTCACCTTTTTTGAAGATGGGAACGATAATCCTAATTGTCCATGCTCAGGATATATACTAGTATCATCAATTTTGTTGAAAATGACAACTAAATAAGGAGCTATGAAATCGTTTCCGTCTATAAAAGATTATGTTGCTTTATTATCAATTCCCGAATTCTTGTTACGATTTAACAGAGAATATTAGATTTAATTTCTTCGGTAGTAAATGCCTTATCTAAGCTGTCGATACGTATATCCGCTGTATTAGAAGACTCTTCATCTGCTACATCAAACACGTTGCCGTTATTCGATAATCGGTCAAACTGCCCTACAAAATCATGCGCAGACAATGGAATATCGGAAGGTTTACTATTATAGTACTTTTGTATTGTTTTACGGCTTAATTCAGACAAATTTTGCCCCTCTTTTGTAAAATATTTTCTCTTGGCTCGGCGTTTTGCATAAGCATATTGATTTCTTAATTTCAAAAATGTAAGTTTATTGTCATTTGTTCGACTCTTCCTAAAGTGTTCTTTGCTTATTTAAAAATCGACTCTTGACTTCTTACAATCCTCGTCATACCATGGACAAACTTGTTGTCCTTACCCCAGGGCTGTTCTTAAATTTCTTACTGTAAGTTTGTTTCGACAAGTCAAGCATCAACTCATTCAATCTGTGAATAAATTCATCAATAGTTATCTCGTCATTCGATTAATGAAGCGAAATAGTTTCAAATACATTTACATTAGTTAACAAAGATTGGTTGAATATATCAGTTTTCTCACTATCCCATACACTCCTCTCTTCCTCGCCATTTATACGTTCTCCTTCGTAATTCTGACTTTCATTCACGTTTGTGTTACAATTTGAGATGTTAAATTCGAAAGAATATCGTAACGCACAATGGTCCAAATATTCATTCAAATCTAACACATCAGAGTTATTCATAAAAAAATTAAACATCTTTTATCAATCAATAAATAGTCCACAAGACTAGACACAGCCGTGTTTTTTGTCAATGTATAACAAGTGCAATGGCCATCATCACATCTAACATTCACCACAACTATATCATGACCTTTACACAATGTCAATAGCTTATTACCGCAACTGTTCACAACCGTGTCACGTGACTATCGTACAGGTAAACTATCCACCTGGTTTAAAGTCGTGACATCTAAGAATCGATCCAAACCTAAATTGACTACAAAATCAGTTTTGAATCCAATCCTAGCGTTGACATCTCCACATAGGAAAACGTCTCCCATCTATTTATACAATAGCAGATCATCACTCAGTTTATTAAAAAAATCAAAATGAAACAAATTGTAGTTCCTGTTTTTTGGCCTTGGGTCATAGTAGTTATAACATTTTTTTCGGAGTTGGCAGCATGCCAATTGCTGTTAGCACCAAACAACGCGAGAAACAATGCGCGAGAAAAATAGTTCATCATGGTTTCAACACAACTGCATTTAAAAGGTTAGGATCTCCCCTATAAATATCATTTTAATGTTGTTGAAACATCAGTGAAAAACTGAAGGCTTGAGTACCCCAATATAAGTTTAAGAAATGTTTTAGAAATGAATGCGACGAGAGGTCAAATATGGACGCTTGTTAACATTATTAACATTCGCGAAGAGGAATGGAAAAAAAAAAGAAGTCACGTGAAATATACAGTGGCGGATTAACCGGGGGGCTGTAAAGTAAACAAAGACAAAGCGTGGTAAATGTAATGGCGGATTTAGCGGGGGACCATAGGGCCCGTGCCCGACTCCCCGCAACCCACGAAAAAAGTCACGTGAAATATACAGTGACGGATTAACCGGGTGCGTCGAAAAATTAATGGTAAACAAAGAAAAAGCGTGGCAAATGTAGTGGCGGATTAAGCGGGGGCCCATAGGTCCCGTGCCCGACTTCCCCACCCCACGACAATCCCGACCCGGTCGGGCATCATACATAGCTGGCGAGCGCCGGGCCAAATTCACCGCTCAGAGCCCGACCGGACATCGGGCAAATATTGGTTATAAAAGCCGGGTTATCATCATTAATCAGATTCCAGTCGCGCTCTTCATAAAGGGTAGCAATTTAACACATAGTTTATCACAAAAGTGTCAGAGTAACAGTACTACAAGATGCCCTATAAAAGAAGGGAGGACTGAAGGAGAAGGAGAGGGCAGTACCCACAAGAGAGGGAGAGGCAGTAAATGGAATGAGACCTCTCCCCTTCAGCCACCAATGCACCAATAACTAAGTTGTAGAGGTAGCGTGCACACGCAAACCTCTCCCTCAATCGTGCTGTGCATTTTCGTTAGAATGCTTGTCTTAATGATATCTAAGTCAAGTTCGAATAGGGGTCATATTGGGTCAGAAACTATGTCACTAGGCCAAATTGAAGGGAAATCTTGTTAACATAACGGAGGCTGCATTTCAGAATGTTGGTCTTGATGATATTTAGGCCAAGTTTGAATATTGGTCATGTCTGTTAAAAACCTAGTTTACTAGGCCAAATTGAAGGAAAAGTCAACACTGTAGAGGCCACGTTTTTTTTTTAAGTTGGTCAGAATGTTTATCTTAATGATATCTAGTCCATGTTCGAATAAGGGTCATTTCGGGTAAACAAAAATAGGTCACTAGGCCAAATGAAGGAAAATCTTGATAACACACTGGATGTTGTATTTTGAATCTTTGTCAGAATAATTGTCTTGATGAGTTTTGCATATTTCAAACACTTTCTCCCAGTCTAGCACATGGTTTAGAGAACTATTTCAACTTGATGGAATGTGATTTAACATTGACATATTTATCAATATTATAATGCAGAAACTTCAAAATATTCTGCCTAAACCTGCTGTCAAATTTCCCTTTGATTCTTCATGTCTTAAATGTGTATACTTGTAAGCTTTTGCACTCAGGTGAGCGATATAGTGCCAACATGGTCCTTAAATTGGCAGTTTAATAACATTTACTATTTTTGACATGATCTTTCAACTTCTTGGCAATAAATACATAAACATAAGCTGCAATTGTTATTTCCTTTCACATTTCCCCTACTTCTCCAACCTTCCAGCAGCCCCAAGACCGTCAGCACTGCAGTGCCTTGACTATAAACAGTAGCCTCTTCGGGAGGTATGTATGTTAAACACAAATATCTATCTCTATCAAAGGAAAAATAATTCCTCGGCAATCCCAACCACAAAATACCCCTATCATCTGAGTAGTTCACAAGTTTGATTTTTCCTCTTAACCATTCCTTATAGAAAACAATCAAACCGCCACTATGACGCTTGGCCTTTTTGTTCCCTTACAGCCTATAACAACTTAAATGTTTAGTTTATCTGCGCTAATTTTTTTTGAATGCCATAATTCTGAAAATAATAGCAAATCATAATCATATACAAAATTTACGAAATCTGAGTCAACTATTTTATTTACTTTCCACTGTAGGAACGAACTTTGCCGAATACCACTGTCCTAATAGGTGTCAGTTGTTGCGGACTGAGAAGGCTGAGCCCTACTTGGTTTGTACAAATCACCGTTAATATACAGTTTGTATAAGACAAAACAGCACGATTTCCTTCATCTTTAGCCCTTTTTATCACGGGATACAACTCCTTCCTTATCTCTTGAATTGGTTTTGGATATTGGTCACTTACACCATATTCAGTATTTTTCAATTTTAAAAAGCAGATTGTTTGATATTTTGCTTATCCTGGTCAATTTATAACGACCTAGTCTGTGGGCACCATCTATTTTCACTTAATATGATCAAAATTAAGTAATTCTGTACAAAAGACTTTGATCTTCATCCCGATCCTTACATTCTGGTATTCCGTAATGTAACATATTATCCCTCATGGATCTCGCCTATAGATCTAACATCCTTTCATTCGAGAGATCTTTTTCTACACTAAGGGTTCTCATTTGTTTCGGTACGTGCTCATTATCCTTCACTAATTTTGATATCTGAAACTGTACGCTGCCATGAATCCTTTTTATTCATGTTTAACTCAGCAGAGCACGAAGTGCTCAAAGTGACTTTTTTTATCGCCTTTTGTCCGTCGTATGTCGTCCGTCCGTCCGTCGTCTGTCATCCGTCGTTCGTCGTCAACATTTGCTTGTTAACACTCTAGAGGCAACATTTTGCATCCAATCTTCATGAAAGTTTATAAGAAAATAAAGCTCCATCAAATCTATGCCAAGACCGAAATGTGGGGTCGAAAACTAGGTCACTAGGCCAAATTTAAGGAAAGTCTTGTTAACACTCTGAAAGCCACACTTTTGTCAGAATGTTTGTCTTAGTGATATCTAGGTCAAGTTCGAATATTAGGTCTCTAGGCAAAATTTAAGGAAAATCTTGTTAATAATCTTGAAGCCACATCTTTGGCTTAAGAATTTTTAAACTGTTATAATATTTGTCTTGATAATATCTAGGCCAATTTCGAATATGGGTCATGGTGGATCAAACACTAGGTCACTATTCCAGATTTAAGGAAAATCTAGTTAACACTCTGGAAGCATTATTTTTGGCTTGAGCATGTTGAAAATTTGTCAAAATATTTGTCTTATTAATAGCTTGTCCAAGTGCGAATATAGGTAATGTCTGGTCAAAAACTAGGTCACAAGGCCAAATTTAAGGAAAATTTTGATAACACTCTGAAAGCCACATCTTTAGGTTGAGCATGTTGAAACTTTGTCAGAATATTTATCTGGATGATATCTAAGTTCGAATAAGGGTCAGGTCACTAAGCCAAATTGTAGAACAATCTAGTTAACATTACTGAGATCGCATTTTTTACTTAAGCGGCTTGACATTTTGTGAGAAAGTTTGTCTTGATGATATTGCCTTTGGCGCAGAAAGAGTTAAGTCATAAATAGCCTATTCTCAGGTGAGCGATCCAGGGCCTCATGGCCCTTTTGTTTCACAAGAGATTCAAAAAAGTTAGCTATGAAATGTTTAACATTTCCTGTGCAGTCACTCATGTTAATTCATTACATTACAGGTATTACAGCTCTGAATGTCAAGATACATTCTGTTCAAAGTGGGCTATATAATACGGTGTACTTTCCCGTGTCGCCTTCAGTGTGGATATGTATCTGCATGACTATAGAGGGATGAAGGAAGCATCAATTTTGAATGTGATGTTCGTGCCAAATAAGTTCTGCACGCGCATCCGCTTCGTTGTCTTGCGCCGCGATCTTTCATTTTCCCTCGCTGTCGCTTCAAGGCAACATTGCGTTCGCTTGTTTAAGTCTTGACTTTCTACTTTAAAAATGGTAGGGTACATCTTTACTTGAAATGAAACGTAATGTGATAACACCAATTATTAAAACCACAGCAGACAATCTGAAGCATATCTTTGGGAAAATATTGGAATGAAAGCTGAATAATAAATTAGAGTAGAAAAAACTGTGGGTAAATAGGAAATTGCTCCATGTGAGCAATATCTTCTTTTCTCAAAAGGTTTTCAAAACTTGTCAGCTGCAAATATAAAAGTGTCTGCATGTAGTAAAAGAGGGTTAAACGATTACTTTCACTCCTTCCTACAATGTTTCAATCGAGATTTGAAAATACACATTCACTTTCCAAAATGTTACATTTCACCTCACAGAGGACTTTAATATTGTTTTTATAAAACAGCTTATTACCCTATGTTTCAATTGCAACCAGCTGGTCTACTAGATTATGTTAGCTCAGACAAGATAGACACATGGACAAGCTTCATAACATTTTGCAGTACAATTTAAAAGCTCATTAGTAAGATAAAACGTACATGGATTATTAAGAAAAAACAAGATAAACCATTTGAGTAAAAGTTATTAGATCAATATATTTCTTATTTATATACATGTATGTAGAGCATATAAGCAATGTCTCCCCCTGTCTGCCTGAAAGCATGAAGTGTTCATGATGAATTTATAGTATCCATGGTCTATCATATGTCAACACTTTGCTTCAAAAAACATCTCCTTCATAACTGTCTCAAGTTCGAAATAATTTAACAATAATTTCGTTAGGTGTCCCTCTACCAAAAATGATAACACTGTTATGATTTGCTAAACAAGATGACCACCAGAGCCAAAGTCTCAATCTTCTCTATTCTGGCACTCTCTGTTCGTCCATCGTAACCTTCTAGCATCGAACGACAGCTCCATCGAAACCACTGGACACATTTCGACCAAACCACATAGGAATGTTCCTTTTGTGGTCCTACAATTGTGGTTGCTGTGGCCACAGAAAGGGAGAATACGACACAACTTTGAAAGTCTTCTACTCTGAATCCAAGACAGATTGACAACACTGTTCCTTATCTTATCCTCTAAAAGAAGTATTTAAGCAATATTGATTGGTTGGACAAAAATGGCTGACAGACTGCATCAGCACAGGTGCAAATAGTCAAAACTTTAATAGTGTTCTAGTCTTAATCTGCTTGTTTGATTCAAAAAGTAATTTGTTAGAAATATTCCTTATGTGATCAGTAAAATTGCCCAAGCTATATTGATTGAAGCTGCTCTGGGGGTTTTACCACCCCGTTTCTTTTCTCCATTTTCTCGCGGGTTGGACGGCCCGGATAGCTACCCTTTTGTATGTGTTTTGTTACTTTTTGCTTTCAACAGCGCTTGTTTAGAATGCCTTATAACAGTTGTCCTTAACTGATATGCTCATTTCATTTATGGTAACTTCTAATTTCTGTTGTTTTTTTTCTAACTGTCTATATATCAAATTTTCACCAACCTACTAAGCAGTTACACATTTGTCACTCAGGTGATCGATTTACAGTTTGGCCACCTAATTGCAACTATGGATCATTCCTGTTAATTTATTTTTTAAATTTGGTTCATTTGTCACAATAATACACACAGCGCAAATAAGGGGGGAAGCTGTAAGATGAATTTATAAGTAAAAAATAAATTGTCTGTAAATATATAAATTGTCATAATGGGCATATACTGATATGTTCTCAGATGAGCGATCCAGTGCCTCATTTCACTTTTGTTTCTTAAACAGTCTCCTGCTAAAATGATATGAGCAGGGGGTGTCTCCTCAGAAAAAAAGATACAGATCAGCCGGGGCAGCATAGTCTTGCAGAGCACTTCACTGTCTATTCTGTAGATAGTCCCTATATACCAAGCAAAGACTGTGAACAGTCTGCAAACCCGAATTCATCGCAACGCAACGCGGCTCATAATAAAATCACCAAGATATAGGGAATTTAGCAATTTAAACTTCACTTTTCACAAAAATAGTGAGAATACTCAGTAAAATATTAATTCATAGCCTGGTAAATATATAGGTCCATACATGATCGTACATTAAAGAAGTATGTTCGAACATAAGTTATATGAGATAAGATATCATACATTTGTTCAAGGAATAATATTATTTAACATAAATCATTTCATTATCTGCTGAGATCTAAACACGACATGTTTTAAGTGAATTGCTTCGGCCATGTATTAGATAATGAAGTCTCATTTTGTTACTTTTTATTCACTCTTTGTAAAATGCATCAGCATTTGGGAAATAGTTAAACAAATTTAAATTATCTTCAACAGCAGGAACATATAGAGACTGAATTTCCTTATCATTCAACAATATTAAACATCTTGGCTAATTTATTGCTCCTTTGTTAAGGTCAAATGACCCAATTCTAACTGTTTCTTGTTCCTTAGATTTGAGGACATTTCTGGCATAATGTGGAAGGCTGTATTAGCTCATTGGTGACATACATAGTTTATTTCATTTCCAGGCTGTAAAGACTACAAATACTCGCATAATTTATTTGCTAGAGATAAGGCCTAAAGTGTACCAAAAAGGTCAATACATTTCTTAATTAATATATCTTAGTAACTGTTTAATCAATAGTTTATTAGCGATCACTTTGAATATAGTATTTGTTTGAGTTTTGCCTCACCTGAGCACACAATGCTCAACATGAGCTTTTGTGATAGCCTGATGGCCGTCGTCCATTCATTAAGTCGCCCGCATATCCGTCGTCAACTTTTTCTTTAAATGACATCTCCTAAACCACTGTCTGAATTTGACTTAACTTCGTTAGAATGATCCTTGTGTGATCCTCTTTCAAATTGGCTGAAAGACATTAATTCCATGTAGAAATATGGTTGCCAGGGCAACAAAAAGGGAAAAACTTTAAAAAAAAACCTTTGAAAATCTTATTGTCTGATACCGAAATGCCTAGAGCTTAGATATTTGGTTTGAACTATTGTAAAGTGTCCTCTTCAAATAATGTACAAATTATACCCATCGGGTCAAAATTGGCCCCGCCCCGGGGGAATCAACTCTTTAAAAATGAGACACATAGGAAAACAATTGAAACCGAAATGCCTAGAGTTTCGATAATAGGTGTGTAGCATTGTCTAGTGTACCGCTACCACCATTGGTCAAATATGCCCCTGCATTGAAAAATTAGCTCCACCCCGGGGGTCACCTGTTTAACATACATAAAGTTATATGGATACACTTTGGAAATCTTCTTTACTGAAACCAAAAGGACTAGAGCTTAGTTATTTGGTATGTTGCATTGACTAGTGGTCCTCTATCACGATTGTTCAAGTTATGGCCATGGGGTCAAAATTGACCCCGCCCCGGGGGTCACCTGTTTTATATAGATATATGGGTAAACGTTACCATAAGGGCAGAGTTATTGTTAATTTTCTCTTAAATTGAACATTTTCCAAATATTATTTAATTAAATGGACACTCTTGGCGGATCATATGACAATAGCCATCTGTGCACTCCCAGCAGGAAGTCAGAGTCCCCCAATAAAAGTTTTTACTTGGGTAGGATTCAAGAATGAAATATTCCTTTCCAGTATTCATCAGCATCTTCATTATTGTCATTTTCCTCTCCTCCATTTCTCCCTCCGGTCCTCATTTACCTCTTTATGTAACAGTGCCGTAAAATCAAACGCATTCATTCTCTAACAAAATGAATGGAATAACTATTTCAGGTGAGCGATCCAGGGTCATCATGGTCCTTTTTGTGTTATAAACGTGCACAGTGTAATTGTGTTTGCATGAGGACATAAAGCCCAAATCCGAAACAATCAGTAGCAGACGACTCTGAAAAGATCTAGACACAGATGGGGGAAATCTCTATGAATAAAAGTATAATTATCAAATAGAGTTAAAAACATTATGATAATAGGAGCAATATCTCATGAAGGGCAATTAGGGCTAGTGCAGGGGCATCAGAATGCGTCTTCATGAGGGAATGGGTTTATACCCAAAACCCCCGAAGGATGGATTCCGCGTGACGTAAATGCCATATATTAGTGCAATGCATACCACCAGTTCTGTATGATTGTTTAGATCATGCTTATTCTGATTGCTTCTCCAAAAGTATTCATCAATAACATACAAACAGAACAAAAGACAATCACCAGTAAAACGATCAGGCCCTCGTGGGTGTCTTACATGAGTCACATGAAAACACTACCGGAGGCTTTGAAATTAGTGGCAATTACAAAATATATTAGCAAATTTCAAATCATAGTAGTTTATCACTTTTTAAATGACCATGAAATTATGTCTTTATTTGTTGGGGGGGGGGGGGGGGGGGGGGGGGGGTGGAGGGGGAGGGGGGAGGGTTTTTCATTCTGGCCCACGGTCTAATATGTATACTCAAATAAAATTTATGTCTATGTGTATGCCATAATACGATCCAACTGCATACTTGTTGTATGTATATTAGGTTTTTGGTCGTAACCGTAGTGGGTTTTTTTTTTATTGGGGTTTTACGTCGTTTCAACATATATCAGTTATATCACGGCCGACAGTTCACTTATTCATGATCCCTGGGTAAACACACCATAATTAGGCTGTGAAATGTACAAACCGTAGTGTAGGGACTTCACGGATATGTCACAGTGTAGAACAAGTGAATATCCCGATTGAACTGTTTGGAAGCACATGCGGATCTGGAATTTCGCTGTGGAAAAAAATCTCAAAATTATATATCCGTGTCATATTACACGTACGACCTAATATTATACAAAGAGAGGGTCATTGGTAGCATCTTCCTGACAACAGCTTGACGCACTATTATTCGAACAATAGACGTATACCAATAAAGTACATAAAAACTGTAAAACAGTCTTTAACTCACAAAAGACCGCACGTCACAATAGAATACAGGTTCGTTGACTGTAAAATAAAAACTATACATGAGCCGTTCCACGAGTAAACCAACATTGTGAAATCTGCGTAAAGTATCGACCCGGATCACACCCTAAGCATGCCGCGTAGGCAAACCCGGACAGACAATTTTCGCCTCCTGTGGATTTTCTATTTCAGGAATCATTACTCTATACCTATATCTCCCTGAGACGGAATGTGCCCTAATAGAAGAAGCGCTCTTGGAATTATTATCGAATATGGTAATACATTTGTCAATGATCTAACAGGATAGCCTAATATTGACGCTTCTTTTAAGTAAGGAAGTAAAAATATTTTAGTATAGTGACATGTGTATAACAAAACAAACGTATAAGAAAATATTTACACAGTGCGTTCATTGCACTGTTCAACCTAATAAACACATATATATCTACATAAGTACACAGCACTGGGTCGCTCATGTCGTTGTCATGTTTCCTGGTACAAAGAGGACAATGTACATACCAATTACGTGCACGATTTCGATTGCATAACCCTAATCATTCTTATACTATATATAATAAGTTTTTGTTCACTGTTAAATGGGTGCGTGTTTCAGAAAAAGTTTCGTTTCGCAACAGCGATTTACGCCGAAAAGAAAAGAACAGTAACACAATTGCAAAACAAGACAATAGTAATGAAAAGTATCTTACAAATAACTGGTTGCATGACTGGAGTTCTTTACAGAAACGAAAAGGTAAAGAAAACCCATCATATAGTATCTCAAATAAACATTGAAGTAAACAAACTAAACAAAATATAATGATTGAGTGAGTGAGTGAATAAATGATCGGACGGCAAGACGAAAGAACGTATGAATGAATGTATAATTGAATGAATGAATTAATTAATTAATGAATGAATGAATGAGTGAAATAATGAATTGTACTGTTTATGTATTATAATATTTACAACAAAATGTGTCAAAGTTAACAATAAGCATGTTGATTTCTCAATGGCTAGAATAAATGGACCTCCGTCTGAAGGAATACGCTTTAACAATATATTTAGACAGTTTTATGACATGATTCGTCATTAGTAACACAGCCTGTACTCTGGTGATAATTATTTAAAATAGTCTTTATAGATAATATACCCAAATATGTCAGATCGTAATCCCCTGTAAAAAGCACATACAATCACACAGTGTGTTTCTGTCTCTATTTCTGAAGAGTTACAGAATAAACAGGTACGAGATTGTATATTAGGCGCGCCAATATTCCCCTACCTAGACGAGTCGGAAAACCTACAGCTTTCTGGATTGTACTTTTAGATACATATACCGGTGTCTTCAAATGTATTACTCTGGTTAAAAGCGATAAATTGAAACACGGGTATGATCCACCACCAAACGAGCATAATATAGTAATTCTGCAAAACAGCATATATGCATTATACATGTTATGTAAATGAGTGTTTGTCTTGCGTGTACATAGATTGTCTAGTTAGATACGTGAATTGATACAATGAGGATAGATACGGATATATACGGATATATACGGATTGCATACCTTCCATACCTATGCGGATAGATACCTTCAGATACGGACTGTTGCCCATGCCTTGCGGATAGAAGGGGTGACGTCCGAAATCGCCATTGGCAATTTGAACATACATTTACTTCTTACACCTGTATTTCTTTGACATTGATTGGACATTTATTTATTTCACCTTCATTTATAGGTGGGGTCAAGATTAAATCATTAAAGGTCCAATAGATATTTATTGATTTATTTTACCATTAATTTATTTACCTTTATTTCAGAAACCTGTATTTCTTTGTCCTTAATTGGACAACTAAATAAATAAAAGTCAAATAAGTTTATGAAACGGTGAACCCCACTTTTGCAATTAGCAAGGTTATTCAATGGTGACCCCACTGTTACAATTAACAAGCATTGGACCGCACCATCACTGCACCATCAGGTTCTGGGATGCCGATGGTGTTGGAGATGACCTCGTCTCGCAGAGCCGACCTATTTCACAGCTTGGCCTCAGATGCTGCCCCTGGGACACCGACTTGGGCCCACATGAACATGTAGTTCGCGTCAACGAGGGCTAGGAGTACAACCGAGTGTTACCCCTTGTAGTTGTAGAACTGTGACGCTCCGTGGGCAGGACACGGATGCGTATGTTCTTGCCATCCAAGGCACCTAGCACATGGTGAAAGTTCCACCGGCTGCAGTAACCATTAGCGACCTCAGCTGTCGTCGGGTTGGTGACCACCTCGTCGCTCTACTTCTCCGAAATGCCGAAATGGCATGACAGACGTCCAGGTGTCTAAGTGTGATGGCCACCTTCACACCAACCTGCGAGTCTCTGTACCATGTGTCTTTCTTCTGTAGTCTCGGCGTGAGTCATTCCACCAGGTCCCGGAATATCTCGGGGTTGAGCTTGGTCAAGTTGCAGAACGCCACCACATCCTCCTTCCTCAAGAGCATCATGAGGTTGCCATTCTCCCTGTTCCGGCCTCAAAGTAATCAAACGGTGGACCACCACCTCCTCTCCCGACGGCGTTCCATCCAGATGCGCAAGAGCTGTGCATAGTTGAGTGCGAGGTTCATGTTGGACTGGGTGAGTCTCATCAAGAGCAGTCTGCGTTCGTTTAATGGGCTGTGAAACTAAGAAGACTTTAATGAAAGACCATCCAGTATATATATGTATAGATCGAAAAACCGTCCCAGTTCCTGGGTTCCATGTCATTTGTTTCGCCAAAGTGGAAGAGATCGTTGCACAAGAAGTTAATGGAACGCAAGAGTCCGTAACACTCCGTTTGTATCCGTATCTGAAATTAGCTATTCGCAATTATCCGCATTTATCCCCACAAATAGCTATCTCTCAGGAATGGAATGTGAGCTATCCGTATTGAAATGTTTCTGTAGATAACAGTCCGTAACAATACACAGAACGAGACCCGTAGTTAACCGTAACTTAAGGTAACGATCCGCATGAAACCGTATCAGTCCACTACTTGGGGTGTACCGCGGAATGATAGGTTTAGATACGGATTAGATACGGATAAATACCTTCAGTCAGCCTCAGTTAGCTTCAGTTACGGATCATTACGGATAGAAGGGATACATACGGACGATCCATCTGTAGCAGCCGCAGAATCCGTATGTGTGTGTCTGACTAGGGCATTATATCCACAAGACATGTGCAACAGTCCGTATCTGAAGGTATCTATCCGCATATAAAGGTAGCAGAGGGTAATGGAAGGTACGTAATCCGTATCTATCCGCATCGTGTCATATCTAACCGCTGACATCCGCTGAGATTTGCCTCAACCATGCGTATCTATCAACATATATATATGTCACTGCATCCGAAAGAAAATATGCCACGCCCGCAAATCATGCGGAAGACTGTGGATTTTATCCGCAACTATCCGCCGTTTCTGCAATGTGTATGTCTGACTAGGCCATTATCATGCCATTATCATGAAATAACCGCTTGCGGATGATGTAGGGTTGGGGTTTTCTAGATCAACTGTTCTTGTGTTTCATGTATATAGCAGAATATGGTTCAATGAGTTTTCCTGCAATCTGATCCCTATCACCAAATGCATTCGTTTACTTTCTATTTACCTCCACCTCCATTATCAGAGTGACTGTTGCACCGGACATCAAACGGGAAAGGAGCCAGGGGAAGACACTATACAGCCCTGAAAACGTTCGCTGTACCCAAACATTTTAGTTTTAAACTTATTTGTTTTACATCGATTGCGAAACAAGTTTTCAGTTTATATGGAGCACGCTCGATGTCTGCTTCCTGGAGACTTAACAAGTACTCGCGCTTTTTATTAGGAAAAATCTCAATGTCAGAACACGCTCATCACGGGACTCGAACACGGGACCTTTGATAAGAGAGGCCGACGCTCTACCTCTGAACCAATGTCTTTCCAAAAGCCTGTGATTGCCGTTTTCGATAAACAATTCATTGCCGAGCCCCGGTAGCGACGCGGGCTGACAATCCAGGGGTTATGAGTTCGAATCCCAGCTCGGCCAACATTCTTTCCGAAGTTTGAAAAAAAGTCACTGTGAGAAGCGTCATTCTTCTTCCACCAATGGGCTTACAGTCTATGTTGAAAAGCAGCCAGTGACTTAGATAGCATGGTGTGATGAGTACCTGTGTGAGAAAGCCAGGAAACACATGAGTAGGGTGACTGGACGCCGTGATATGACTGAGAAATTGATGAAAACGGTGTTAAACCCCAATCAATCAATCGATACAAAATTTACTTCTGCTTCTGCCACATTGTATAACTAATCGTTTCCCATATACAGTCGATTTCTGACGCCTCTGTAACAGGCGACAATTGAAAACAGTATAGCAAAGGGAGAAAATTACTCATGATGAGCAATTTATCCATTTGCCAAAAGGTTTTCAACTATATTCACTTATGGTCTTGATCAATAAGTATGCCAAATTGCATATTTTCCAATCAATAACATGTTTAAAGAACACTCTGTAAAGAATGGTCGTTGTTGCGCCTCCTTGTTGCTCAGAATTGCAGCATATATAGCAGTGTGTCTAATCCTTCGGTTTCTGAATAAACCAACCGGTAACGCTGAAAATTAAGCCACGTTTTGTCGTTGGATGATGCAATATTGTTGAAAGTGGTGTGAAACATCTAATACATAATGTATCGACTTTATATTATGACGGCACTTTAGAACTGAACGATTGATTGGTTAAATAATGACACGTGTTCTCTTCAATAGTACATATTTTGACCTTAACCTTCGCTATGTCACGCCTATGCATACATCTAGCTCCGCCCAAACGCATTTCGTTACATATAAATTGTGCAAAGGTTATGTAGGTTTCCATGTTCCATTCACACTACGACGGATACTTTTGTTTTCTTTAGATAAAGAAAAAAAGAGCTTCGACTGTTGAATATTTCTATTAGAGAAACACCTTACATATCAGGCATCCGCGAGCTGTGATCTGAATCGTCGGTATTCGCCATAAGGCCATACACACGTAAGTAAATATCTGACAATTATATCAAGCTAAGGATGGATAGCATGGATACAAAGGTAGATTTTAATCTTTACTTGTCACATACTTAATTTGGTTAGATTTCCACTGGCTTGACAATTATGTTAGGCATCTTTATTGTTTTCTTTGCTATTTCGTAAACTGTCGAAACTGTATCTTATAAGAATTCAATGGGTTTACCCTCTCATATACCCATGCATGTGTGTTTAAGATATAACAATATATATCTATATGTGTTTTTTTTCAATTTTGTAACGAAAACGTTAATAATTCCGCATTTACTAATTAATACAAATATGAATCACTCGAAAACAGATTTTTGAGATTTTTGCTACCAGAGAATCTCAAGTTTATGTAATGCTTCCGGACAGTCCGATCAGGAGCGTTCATGTTCCCAACATGGCCGTTCAAGCACCCAATATGCCTAAAGAGAACGACTATATCAGGCCGAACACGGGAAAATATGCAAGCTGACTTTTGTGGACAGTGTATCTCAAGATCAGTCTGTGCATCCGTAAAGAATGATCACTATCCACATTGTTCATATATAATTTACACAAGCCTGTTAAACAATTATCTTCTGATCAGACTGGGCAGACAGACGGTCATGGTAAACTGAGCAAACACTGAAAAGAAATGCCAACGTGTAACTTTATGCAACTCGATCGTAAATGCCATTAATTCTCAAACATCCGCTGTTTGCTTGGCGTCGGTCTCATTTAAACCAGACCGTAACTTCACTCGCTCGTATATAGATCTGATGACTTCCCAATACTGGTTGAGCTACAGTAACATTGAAGAAGGACCCAACACGGAGCATCCCGGATTAACACGAGACACCCCGGATCAAGAGATTTCTTGATCCGGCGTGATCCTTGGTGAAATTGAGTCGACGGTCCCTCGCCGGTCGCAAAACATGTCACCCTGGACTAGCCCGGACCCAACACGGCACCACAACGGATGAACACGGAGCCGTGTTAACACTGAACCAACACGGATTACCCTGGTACCACCACGGCAGTGCCACGGACCGTCCCGGGATGATCCGGACCCAACAAGGTGTCAACACGGATGACACCGGACCATCCCGGATCAGCTACAGACTGTCCCGGACCTAACACGGACCGACCCGGATCAGAAACATTTTGAAAGGCCTACATTTTGGTTTGTTTCTCATTCATTCGGCTGTCACCTCCTGAACGCAAACTGACAATAGAAAAAAAGTGAACATTTTAAAGACTGAAGAGAATATGCCACCGAGAAGGAAGGCTGCTGGGGTGGTCAAGGTACCTGTTCGTGCGCTTTATAAGAAAAATGCGAGAAAGTCGCCCAACCTCTCCGTATGAGGCCTCTGATGTCGAAGATGTCCCTATTCCCTTGAAGACAGCCACTTCGAAGAAGCCAAGCCAATATGCATCTGCTTCCCAATCTGCAGCCGTCATCGCGAATATATATTATAAGGTGCGATAGGTGTGGAGTCAAACACAGAACTAAATTCAATCTGAAAACGCGTCCCTTTATGGTTTCGAACTCAGGTCCGTAGTGATCCGTCTTTATCCGGATCGTCCGTGTCTACTCCGGTACCATGTCCGTGCTGATTCGTATAGCTACCGTGTCGCTATCATGTTTATCTGGGGCGATCCGTACTCATATCGTGTTCAATCCAAGAAGAGCCTTTTCATCCCTGTTCGCATCGTGTTGGGTCCGTGTTCATCCGTGCATAGTACGGCAACAGCCCTGTATGGTGCGGGATACTCCGGGGTGACCCGTGTCCAACCCGACATGCCGGATTGCACAGGATCTCCCAGGATCAACACACTGCCACTACGGACCTTCCCGGAGCTAACACAGTCGCTACACGGACCGTCCCAGACTACCCAGGATTGAAAAATCCCCCCGGATGGTCCCGGATGACCACGGCAATTTTAAACAGTTTAAAATTGCCGGAGTGGTGTCCCGGACCATGACGGACCATGACGGACCATCCCAGATAAGCCCGGACCCAACACGGATCTGACCCCGGATCGGCCAAATTTCAGTTTCGGACGTTCCGGGACAGTCCGGGAGGTCGGTGGGACTGGGGCTTTACCCCAAACTTACTTTGCGTCAGCCAATCAAATTTTCGCTTACAAAATAAATCAATCGGCATAAAACAGGTCAGATAACCCATATAAATAAGCGAGTGTTCCGATTGTTATGAAGTTGGTTGTATCGTTTGAATTTATTGAGCACGTGCACATGGACAATTTTAAGTGTAAACAATTGACCTTTTAATTGTCCGAAACTGAAATTTGGCCGATCCGGGGTCAGATCCGTGTTGGGTCCGGGCTTATCCGAGATGATCCGTCATGGTCCGGGACACCACTCCGGCTGTGTCGTCAGATCTGTACAGCGTAGTATTCCAGTCTGACTTTAATGAGATTAGATTGTCGTAGGACACGTCAAACATATTTCGTTTTTGTTTACAGATTCGAAGTAATGAAGGCGGCTTACGCTTTTTTCCTACTGGGTTTTGCCTGTTACCAAGCGACTTTAGTCGAAAAAGAGTATGACGGTAAGTATTTGCATTTCCATATACCATACCATATAACGAAGAACATTTCCTCAACAACAATTCTTTCCAATGATTAATAACAGACTAAACTCTCCCACCAATGTACCGAAAAGAATTTTCGATATGGTTAAAGGCTTACAACCGTAATGTTTGTTTATAAATTAAGTAGGTTATGTTCGAAAAACAGCCATCTCAGGTAAAACATGACAATGTTGAAGTTAATAAATCTTCTTCTAAGCGATTTTAAACACCCAATCCATGTAATGTGTATTTTAAAGGGTGGACTGTCTGCTATTAAACAGCATGCTTACAATTTCTTCCTGTTGTCTTGCTAATCCAATGGAAATATTATTATTGAATACCGCACACAAATAACGGGGGAAAAACCTCTCAATCGTTGGCATGACAGTTAACCATTGTTCGACTTATGCCCGTTCGATCAGGTACATGCGCAATGCGGCTTCCGGTACTAGACAATGGTCGACTATTGTTGATGATCGAACTCGCCCTAAGTCAGCATTACTTATGTGACAATTTGCACCCCTGTAATAATTCGCAAACTCATTATTTATTTATTTTTATTATCGGATTTCCTTTCATTTCCTGAAAATCAAATGTTATAGTTTCACACATGGCATCGCAACTTTTGAAAATAATATAAGGCCTACTTTGATTTTCACTCAAAAAAAGCATTTTAAAAACTACACCGAAACATACAATCTATATCTAAAACGTCCACTTTGCCAGAGGTATCTTCTTTGGAGGTTTTAAACGGAGACTAATTTAAAATATCATATCTGGGAAGCTTTCAAATAACTGTTCCTGTAGATGTTATGTCGCTACATGTGTATTCTAACTACAATAAGTCTATGTATCAATTTATAGTTTCTTAACTAACAACCACCAATCCGACCAACTCACTTGTTTCTAAGAATGGACTTTCGGAGTCGACGGATTAGGTCCCTTCTCAATACAGAAATACTGTACAAATCAACTACCACCACTTTTGAAATCATCCTGGCAAAAGAGCAATTTCCCCTTTCGCCACAATGTTTACAACTAAACTGAACAAAATAAGAAACTCTTGTTAAAGCAATGATTGTGTAAAGATAGTAGATATTTAATATTATCCTTGACCTGTGTTATCAGGATTCATCAATGTTAGCGATTATGTTTGCACTGTTAATCGTCGTCAACGTGTAACTCGATTTCACACGTGCATGCATTGTTCAAAATATTCAGTATGGTAATTGGTCAATCTGTTTTACTTGTTTTACTGACGTTGCTGTGATGTGATCGAAAACGCTTCCAAGTTTGTTAAAAATATAACATTTTTTACTTAGTAGCATTTTTAGTATGCCAAGAATACCTAATAATATATGCAAACATGCGATTAGCATGCTTGATGCTGGCATGTCACCAAAAGACGTTGCAAGGCATGTTAGGAGTTCTAGTCAAACGCTACGAAATCTTCTCGCACGATTTCGAACGACAGAGGACGCAACGACGACTTGCCACGTCGTGGACGTCCGCGTGTTACAACGCGTGATCAAGGCCGCTTTATCATGAACATGCATTTATGAACATGCATTTACGCAATATATTCTATATTGCCACTGCTACTGTTGCTAACACACATGGTGTTCATAATAACCAAATCAGTGGGCAACTGTTCGTAATCGTCTCCGGGAGAACGATTTACACGGATGACGTCTTTACATCGGATGCAACGTCATCGTGTAAATCGTTTTATTGTGCACGTGTCACAAATGAACGCTATGCTGACTGCTGTATTCTTGAACGAGATCGTTTCGTTGTTGTTGTTGTTGTTTTTTGTTTTTTTTTCAGCCAATGCCCCTGGTTATCGTTCATCACTAGACATCATCAATGGCAATTTTTGAAATGATATTAATCATATTTATTAAGTGATTTCATTTTTTGATTTACGTTCCTGTTACGACAGGAATGTATTTACATTTCCTACATTCCTGTTTCATCACGTACGCCTTTTTTTGTTAGCAGACAGAAACAGTCCATACATTTTACTATTTAAGACATTTATACAATAACGTTTTATGCGAACTACACAAATCAAGACAATTTGGAACAACTACTAAATAGAGAAAATTACTTTATTTGACTTAAAAAGGAGAATTCGACAAATTATAGTCTGCTGCCAGTCTAATAGGGTGCGCATTATTACTCATTTGTCTTCGTTAATAAGATAAGAAAAAACAAAAATGCGAGTTTAAGGAAACTGCAAATACTTAAAACATCGGAATATTTATTTCAAATTAGATGTGTCACAAGTTAGTGTTATTAAAAAAACGCAATTGTGATATGTTCAAGACATTAAAATTAGGCTTTTTCTAACAACAACTCGTCCTCCCATTTCATTTCTGAAAAGCTTTTAAAAATATAAGTCGCCGGCTCCTGCCCGGTGACTAATAACAATGATTCTCACGATTTGGTTTCATCTAGCAACTTAGCGGACGTTTTTTATTTTTATGTTTTTAGTATACATTCAATATCTATACGTACAATGTATAGAGACTATCCCTATTTTTGTCTACACGTTTTTAAGGTAGCCTGCTGCTGATTTGCTTTATGTGGGAAAGGGTTTAAATAAATCTGAATACACTCCAGATACTGTCCTGATTGTCTAACTCGGCAGGGCGGGTTAGATAAAGGACTCTGCATGTCGGATATCGTCTAAGACACGTTAAATTATCATAGATCGAGACATTTGGTACATTCGATTGCATTAATTCTACATGTTTATCCGTTTCCCACATACAGACGCTGTTTGACGCCTCTGCTGCAGACTACATTTGAAAACACTGTGACGAAAAAAGAAATTGTTCAAAACGAGCTATTTCTCCTTTAGCCACAATGTTTTCAACTCTTTTTAATAATAAAACCCTTATTTATAAAGACTGTTCATGTCTTGTCACTATATATCGAAGTCGTCCGCTTCAGATTTGTTTTACTTTGAAAAGGTTTATAGAAATCGAAAATGCATGAATGATTTCGAGTGGATATGACGAAGCTGTCATAGACAACTACCGATGAGTAGAGAGCCGTATCTAGTCGCTACAGCTTGCCGTCTAAATTAATCTGATAAATATATTACTCTATTCCTATTGTCATTTTCTGAACAGTTAATATACAGGTAAGATTTATCGAAGACACCGACAGGGCGCCTAGGGTACGGAGACAAGCAGGATACATCAAGAAACTATTCGGGCGAAACCAAAATTCTGATTCTTCGGAAACAGTCGAAACAGAGGAGAGCTTCGCAACGTCAGAATTCAAAGAGAGCTTCGCACCGTCAACATTCGAAGACAGCTTCGCAACGTCAACATTTGAAGAGAGTGAAGAGAAAGAGACAATATCCGGGAAAGCAGCCAGAATGCTTGAAGTGTCAATCGATCTGGGTAATGGGAAAACAATGAGAATGACCGCCTATAAGAGAAAGAAGATACAACTTACGATCCCATCTTATCGGCTTAAGGATGGAAATCTGGTTGAGGACACTACTGACACATCAAACATTGTAAGACCTGTTAAGGGAGTACACTATTCATTTACCTCAATTGATCTGATTACCAAACCAGACTTAAAGATGTGTATGCTCCGAATAATTGTCTTAACACGAATTTCCTTCATAAATAGACTATGAACTTGTAGTAATGGCTGCCCTCCTTGGCACTCATGGTTGCGGGGTTAGTATTACGACGGACTGACTGGTGTCAGGATAAATGGACCAGTAGTACTGGTAACGATCGTCGTTTTCCGTCGGTAATTAGTAGCTGCCGGTAGAAGAAAACAAACTTGTCGATTTCCGTACGAGGTCAGTATTTATTAACAGTATAAATGCTGGTCGATTTCGGTACGAAATCAGTAGTCCTATTTATCCACAGTATATAAGATCGCCGAGTTCCGTACAAGGTCGGTATTTATCAACAGTAAATTAGCTCGTAGATTTCCGTACGCTGTCGGTATTTATCAACAGTATATAGGCTCGTCGAATTACGCTGTCACTATTTATTACCAGTTTATAGGCTCGTCGATTTATGTACGAGGTCGGTATTTATTAACAGTATATAGGCTCGTCAATTTATGTACGAGGTCGGTATTTATTAACAGTATATGGGCTCGTTGATTTATGTACGAGGTCGGTATTTATTAACAGTATATAGGCTCGTCGATTTATGTACGAGGTCGGTATTTATTAACAGTATATAGGCTCGTCAATTTATGTACGGGGTCGGTAGTTATCAACAGTATATAGGCTCGTCGACTTATGTACGAGGTCGGTATTTATTAACAGTATATAGGCTCGTCGATTTATGTACGAGGTCGGTATTTATTAAGAGTATATAAGCTCGTCGATTTATGCACAAGGTCGGTATTTATTAACAGTATATAGGCTCGTCGATTTATGTACGAGGTCGGTATTTATTAACAGTTTATAGGCTCGTCGATTTATGCACACGGTCGGTTTTTATTAACAGTATATAGGCTCGTCGATTTATGTTCGCGGTCGGTATTTATTAACAGTATATAGGATCGTCGATTTATGTACGAGGTCGGTATTTATCAACAGTATATAGGTTCTTCGATTTTCGTACGCTGTCGGTATTTTCTAACAGTTTATAGGCTCGTCGTTTTCCGTACGCTGTCGGTATTTATTACCAGTTTATAGGCTCGTCTATAAACGTATGAGGTCGGTATTTATCAACAGGATATAGGCTCGTCGATTTATGTAGGAGGTCGGTATTTATCAACAGTATATAGGCTCGTCGAATTATGTACCGGGTCGGTAATTATCAACAATATATAGACTCGTCGATTTATGTACGAGGTCGGTATTTATCAACAGTATATAGGTTCTTCGATTTTCGTACGCTGTCGGTATTTTTCAACAGTTTATAGGCTCGTCGTTTTCCGTACGCTGTCGGTATTTATTACCAGTTTATAGGCTCGTCTATAAACGTAGGAGGTCGGTATTTATCAACAGTATATAGGCTCGTCGATTTATGTACGAGGTCGGTTTTTATCAACAGTATATAGGCTCGTCGATTTATGTACGAGATCAGTATTTATTAACAGTATAAAGGCTCGTCGATTTATGTACGAGGTCGGTATTTATTAACAGTATATAAGCTCGTCAATGTCCTTAAGATAATGTCATCGTCGATTTTCGTACGAGGTCGATTTTAATTAACAGTTTATAGGCTCTTCAATTTCCGTACGATGTCGATTTTAATTAATAGTTTATAGGCTCTTCTATTTCCGTACGAGATCGATTTTAATTAACAGTTTATAGGCTCTTCAATTTCCGTATGAGGTCGGTATTAATTAACAGTTTATAGGCTCTTCGATTTCCGTATGAGGTTGGTAGTTTTTAACAGTTTATAGACTCTTCAATTTCCGTACGATGTCGATTTTAATTAACAGTTTATAGACTCTTCTATTTCCGTACGAGATCGATTTTAATTAACAGTTTATAGGCTCTTCGATTTCCGTATGAGGTTGATATTTATTAACAGTTGATAGGCTCTTCGATTTCCGTATGAGGTCAATTATTATTAACAGTTTATAGGCTCTTCGATTGCCGTATGAGGTTGGTAGTTATTAACAGTTTATAGGCTTTTCGATTTCCGTACGAGGTCAGAATTAATTAACAGTTTATGGGCTCGTCGATTTCCGTATGAGGTTGATATTTATTAACAGTTGATAGGCTCTTCGATTTCCGTATGAGGTCAATTATTATTAACAATTTATAGGCTCTTCGATTTCCATATGAGGTTGATATTTATTAACAGTATATAGTCTATTCGATTTCCTTACGAGGTCAGTATTAATTAACAGTTTATAGGCTCTTCGATTTCCGTATGAGGTTGATATTTATTAACATGCTATTCGATTTCCTTACGAGATTGGTATTTATCAACAGTTTATAGGCTCTTCGTCTTTCGTAGGGCATAGCTCAAACACATTATATTAATAAACCTCTATATTTATCTTTATTAGGAATGTTCCTTGTTCACAGGGACTGGCAATGGGTCTGATACAACGATTCTAATGTGCTGTGACGACGTTGAATGTAAACCGGTAACCTATCAATCTTTATCTCGGTTAATCATTTCCCATGTACAAAACAAAATATGTTGCAGACAACTTTGAAACAATATGGAAAGTCTCTTTAAAGGGAAGTATGTTTATTGAATAGAGTTGAAAACATTGTGGAAATCGTAGAAATGTATAAGGAACAACTTCTCCTGTTGTCACAATGTTTACAAAAGACGGCTGCTGCAGCGGCGTCAGAAAGCGTCTGTATATGGGAAAGGATAAAAAGATCTTGCAACTAGACGGACATTTCCTATGTTGTGTCATAAAGCAAACGTTGTGGATATGTTAGTTATAAGTGTCTGTTTATTGTTCGATAACTGATTAAACTATGGACTGACGAATTGTGTACGTCTGAGGCACTGAGATCTGACGAATGTATTTAAGGGCAAGAAATGCTAAAATGTGCGATAATTATCTTCCAATCGAAAAACTTCGTTGGTCAAATATAGACCATCATGAGAACATTTGTAAAATATAGATATAGGTGATGAATATCACTAATTAGTTGAATGCGCTTATTTCAACAATTTGCGAAATCAAACTTATACCTGGAAAGTATAGTAGAAATAAAAAAAATCTAAGTTTAGATTCACTCATGAATGAGAATGAAGAAAATATCCTATTCAAACTTTGTAAATTCATTAATAACATTTTGTCACATTATTTGTATGTTCTGCAGATACATCTAAATACGTCTGCAATTGGGAAAGGGTTAAACAATGTTATGAGGAGTGTATTAGGATTAACCAGACAAAGTACATGTAGTTGTATGGCGGCTGTTCGTTTTATAAAAAAAAGTAATTTCGTTAACGAATTTACAACGATCGGTTATAAACTTATGGTTACCTTGGATGAAATGAGCCGTTCCGCAAGAAAACCAACATTGTGGAATATTCGTAAAGTATCGACCCGGATCAGCCTATCCATGCCGCGCAGACTTATCCGGGCAGACACTTCTTGCCTCCTGTAGAATTTCTGTTTCAGGAATCATTACGCTACACCTCTATCCCATTGAGACGGAATGCGTCGGCCCAGATTAGCCTGCGCGGATTGCGTAGGCTGATCTGAGTCGATACATTACGCAGAGTCCATACTGTTGGTTTTCTCGTGGAACGGCTCAAATACAATGTACTTGACAAGGCAGTCATTAGATTATTATTAACCCTTTCTAATATTCAGACGCATTTAGACGTATCTGCGGCAGACGACTTCTGAAAATAGTATGACAAACGGAAAAATTACCCATGATGAGAAGTTTCTCCTTTTGCCACAATATTTTCAGCTCTATTTAATAATTACTCTTTCATAAATAGGGATTTTCTGAACTTTTGCCTAGATATTTTCTTAAGAGCATATGGGAAAGGGTTAATTCTAATATTTATCCCTACGACTGTTTTAGCCTTACACAATTAAAAAGTATTTTATGTTCAAATTACTGAAATCAGATGGGTTCGGTATACGATGACACTACCGTCTTCACATTTGAACCAGCCGGGGCTGAGCCTTTTAAAGGAAAAGGACACAATCTTTCTAATAAAGGACCAAAGAAAATGGAAGACGAAAGAACTCTTGGTATGTTTTAGCTGATCCTTTCAGAGGCGTTTGAATTTTCATTTGTTAGCTAGCGTTACTTAAAATAGGGCTGCTTGTAACTTAACCTTCATTCTGCCCTGCAACACTTAAAACAACATTTGTTTATCGCGATATGAGCAACTTTACAGATCATTTACGAACGTCGCTGACCATGATTAACCTGCATATTCGTGTAGTTAAAGGCTGGGTCTACATTGTTTGCTATCGATCACTGTAGAACCATCTTTTGGTATTGATACAGGTAACAGGAAGTAAATGGATTAACGTTTCAAACTCAAAGAGTACAGCTCTAAATATTTCATAAGTTGCTTTTCATTTTCAGTGGATAATGAAAATAAGATATCTACATTTGCTTAATGCCATACTCAGAGGAAAGTGTTGTATACATGCCCACAATTCATGTTTAGGTATTGGAAAACACACTAACCATGGTAACAGGTTCAAGTTTGCATTTCTGAAACACTGAAGGCTCCGATCAGGTTATCAGTCTGCCCAGTCTCACCAGAATATACACATCAACTTCTAGTAAGCTTGTGTACGCAATATGTGGACAGCGTATATTTTTACTAGACTATGCGGAAGCGCAGGCTGATCCGGTTCTATATTGTTCCAAACAATCCGACGTGAAATATTTCCCTCTGAACGGGCTCATTTATTCATTATGCTTATATGTGTTTTAGTATTTTACTACGAGGGGTGTGGTCAATTAATATCGAGAGAGATGTCAAATTGTGCACGCCTCGAGTAGACAATACTAAAACTTGTATCGCGTCTGCAATATAAATTTCCTTTTCTTATATACCATGAAACAAACTACAAATGTCTATATGCTAAGTTAAGAAATGGCATAATTTACTCATTTAATATATCTATAGGTGCTACCTATTTACGAAAAAACAGTCAGATGATTGTAAATAAAAGTTAAAGAGCATACTTTGGCAATAAAAAATGATTTATATTTAACTGACTAGACGATAATAATGTTAATCTCATGTTTTTTGCATGATCACAAAATGTTCGGAGGTCGTTTTGCTGTCGTCTATTATTATGAATAGAAAATAATAAAGTAAAGACTTTCAGAAAATCAATGAATAACAGTTATAATGAACGAAGTTTAAACATGAGGGCCAAGATGCTTAACGTCTTGAATCAATTACCTATAGTATGGTAAAGAAGAAAATGTGTAACAGCCCTTTTCTGATGCCATCTGGCAACTACCTTTTTCAACCAGTCAATATGACTGGAATAAATTATGAAAGGGGTCACATTTCTGCTTAACCCTTCCCCTAATATAGACGGTTTCTGACTCCTTTGCAGAAGACAACTTAGGAAAAGATTGTCGTCAAAAGTACAATTGCTCAATATGTGAAAGTTATTCTTTTTCACACAATATTTAATAATTATACTTTGTATGAGTGAATCTATACCTCATGCATAGGAATTTGAGGTATAAAATGTTCTTACCACTTTTTTTGCGGGAAACGACGTCGCTCCATTTGACGTTACGCCAAATAAAGTGTTACGGAAATTTATATTCTGACGTCGAATTGCGGTCGTTTATTTCAAAGTTCCATTTATTTTTTAACTTTTTTTGTACAAAATTTAGATAAAAAGAAAATAACACAGTACTTTTATGACCTTAAATGTCGATTTAGATTTTTTTCATAAAAAATTAACTAGACGACAATAATTTTCAATCTGTGTTTTACGTCTGGCCGACCGCTTTGTATACATATCCAAAATGGCGGCCCCCATTGATTTTGCCAGTTTCATTTCAGAAAGCTCCATGGGTTATTGAAAAAAAAAAAAAATCTCACACATGTTACCTACATGTATGAACGGAAAAAAACCATTATGTTTGTGGTTTTTTTTCGTATTATTGTCGTGTGAATCACGCCCAACTACCACGTTTTAATGACGTAAAAGAACAATGCAATGACGTCACATCATATTTTAGTGACGTACCATTACCATATTTGATACAAGTCAAAATACGAAAATTTGAACAGCCCATGACCATCTTTATATATTTGCGCCGGAAAATGTGCAGGTATATAATAAAACCTTAAATCGCCAGACCTGACTCATATAAATACAGGTAATTGTCATGTTATTGGTTGATTTGGTACTTTAGCTTTAGTGTCAGTTATCGGATTGTCCTGCAGGTATTGGCTCGAATGGATCGCCGTTAAATATCCCAGTAAACTTGAGAAAGAAGAGAGACTTACTACTGTCGCCAGCCATGAAGGACAGTATTCGAGCCAGAAGACGCCGTCAAACAAGTAAAAGTAAAGTTGTGGAATTTGTTTTTATCGTGGACTATTCAGAATACGCTTAGTAAGTTAATATACAAGACAAAACATTTAATTACTTTCTGCATATAGTAAGTTACAACATACACTGTACAAAGAACAAACGTAATCATTTTACGATAAGCGAAAAAAATAAATAATCTTCAAATATAAAACACAGAACAAAAGCATTTCAAAGACAGAGGAAACATATTTCTCTTTAAAAGGTTTACAAATTATTTCTACAAAATCAACTATCCAGATACATTCTACTATAGCGAGTCTGGCTTACTTCTGATTTTACAAAATAATTAAACGCTATTTCAGTTCTTGCTCACATCAAACGTGCATGTTCTTCTAACCATTTCCCACATTTAGATGCATTTATATGCACCTACAGCAGACGACGTATGAGAAAGTCGTAGCATATGGTGCAATTGGTTATCATGAGCAATATCTCCATTTGCCACAAGTTTTTTTTTTTATCTCTTTTCAATAATACTCAAGTTTCTATATTTGTGTTTACTACGGTCGTCTCTTGCTGCTTGCTTGTATGATAAAAGGGTTTTGATGCACATATGAAACGAAATACGAAAAAACCAACATTGTGGACATGACGTAAAGTATCGACCCGTATTAATCTAAAGATGCATAGAAGGCTAACCCGGACAAACACTTTTCGCCACCTTAAGATTTTCTGTTTCAGGAATAGTTACTCTAAACCTCTATTCCCCTGTGACGGAATGTGTCAGCCCGGATAAGCATTCGTGGACTGCGCAGGCTGATCTGGGTCGATACATTACGCAGGGTTTTCTTGTGGCAGGGCTCAAATGGTAGTAAATTACATGAGCGGTGGGTGCCCCAGGACGACCACGCTTTACGATATTAGGACAGGTGTGGACAAAATACTTGACTGTGCATCCACGCTTAAGCGTCCAAGTAGATATTGCTTGACAGAAGTGTCTTGAAGTCGTGCTAGGATATACGAGCGTGTATGGATGCGCGTGAAGGAATGTTATATAAAGCCATATCAGCCTGTCTGGTTGCGCTGTATTGAAAGTTATATAAAGCCATGGCAGACTGTGTTGGTTGGCTGGATTGTTATATGAAGCCATATCAGACTGTGTAGGTGCGCTTGATTTAATGTTGTATAAAGCCATGTCAGACTGTGTGGGTGTGCTTGATAAAATGTTATATAAAGCCATGTCAGACTGTGTGGGTGTGCTTGATTAAATGTTATATAAACCCATATCAGACTGTGTGGGTCCGCTTGATAAAATGTTATAAAAAGCCATGTCAGACTGTGTGGGTGTGCTTGATTAAATGTTATTTAAAGCCATATCAGACTATGTGTGTGCGCTTGATTGAATGTTATATAAAGCCTTATCAGACCGTGTAGGTGCGCTTGATTGAAAGTTATATAAAGCCATATCAGACTGTGTGGGTGCGCTTGATTAAATGTTATATAAAGCCTTATCAGACTGTGTGGGTGCGCTTGATTGAATGTTATATAAAGCCTTATCCGACAGTGTGGGTGCGCTTGATTAAATGTTATATAAAGCCATATCAGACTGTGAGGGTGCGTTTGATTGAATGTCATATAAAGCCATATCAGACTGTTTGAATGCGCTTGATTGAATGTTATATAAAGCCATATCAGACTGTGTTGGTGTGCTGTATTAAATGTTATATAAAGCCTTATCAGACTGTGTTGGTGCGCTTGATTAAATGTTATATAAAGCCATATCAGACTGTATGGATTCGCTTGATTGAATGTTATATAAAGCCATATCAGAAGTTGTGGTCGCGCTGGATTAAATGTTATATACATCCATATTAGACTGTGTGTGTGCGCTGGATTGAATGTTATGTTTGATTCATAAATGTGTTTCTCACGAAGGGCAGAAAGGAAGTGTTCTTTATTGGACGGTTAAATATGATAACATGTTGGGAACAGTATAGGATAACAAGAATTTGCTCTGTTTGAGCATTTTCCTGCTTACCTACACTGTTTACAAAAGTCTGCTGCTGCCGAGGCGTCAAAAGTCGCCTGTATCAAGTAAACACACTGTTTGATCATTTCATTTCAGTTGGTTAAAGAGATCGTCAAATAATGAAGCTAGTGCAAAGTTAGCAATTCAACTGTACCTCGTCTTGTTAATAAACATGGTAAGCTAATACTGTTGCCAAACATATGCTGGCTTTTTTAAGCCGATGTCAAATTGCCCTTTATCCTACATTAAATTCACAATGCGTTTAAAGGTTATATGAATTAATGAGAGTATTTTTCTCGCAAAACACATTGCACTACATGTAACTACATGTAGTTAAGGCTGTCGTATGATCTAAAACGTAAATCGATGTCATTTGATACAAACGACAGATGTCTTTGCAACAGTCGATTTATGTCTTCCAAATTGTACCAGTATGTATGATACCATTAGTACAAACGCTAGCGAACAAACGCCATCGTACAAACGCCATCGTACAAACGCCATCGTACCAAGTCACGAGATATTTGACAGGAATAACCTTTATCGTTTACGAGTCATTTAAACTCCTCACCAATCTCATTAAAACCGGACATAAACCTCGCTTTATATAGATCTTATGACTGCCCAATACGGGTCTTCTCGGATAAACCTTCGCGTCCGCCAATGAAGTTCTTGATAACACAATAGATCGGTATGAAAAAAAAAATTAGATCGCAAAAATAAATACACGAGATAAAGAAGCGGTGATTGTCCAGTTGTCCGAGCATTGGCTGGATCATGAAAGTTCATATGACAAAAGACCCGTGTACGTGCTCATAAATACTTAAGTATATATGATTATTTCGAGACGACCTATTAGGCGGTGTCACCAGGTACAAACTACGTCCAGCGAAGTCGTTTTGTATGATTGTATTAGATAAACTCATGACCAACCAGGAATCAATCACATGACCGTTTCTTTTATGGTGTCTCAAGAATTTAATAGTTGTCCCATTAAATCCCATTGACCCATTTGTATATCTATAACATTTTGCCGACATGTTTTCGAAGCCATCTGCTGCAATTGTGCTGCATGTGAGAAAAGGGTTGATCATTATACTTCGTACGGCATTAAAAAAATTGCCAGCAATACAGATCAACATTTGCCCAACCTTATCGTCGTCAAATAGTTCGATACGCATTCAAATATTCAAATTTTCTGTTCAAAGAATATGCATGTCGCTGTGGCTTGGGGACGCTTAATGAGAATGGCAGTCACAGTCTGACCCTTACTTGAATCGTAAGACCCGGCTAAATCGGTGATCGGTTGGAGTCAATGCAACTCTTGAGATCCAGCAGGTGGTGTTGTTTTTGTTTCATACCTTTTATATCTGTATCTCGATGTAAATATAGGTTGTGGGATCAATACAAACAAATCCAGTCCGCAGCAATATGATCTTAGCTTTTGAAAGCATCGTAATACTTAAAACAAACAAGTTAATGAATATAACATAACATGTGCAAATACTATTTGCTGGAATTCAGTACGAGTATAGCTAACTGTTTAACCTACGTTCTTCACTTTCAGATGGACTTACGATTCCAAGACTTAGACGTGACGTTTATGATCAGTCAAATCATTTTCGCAACCGTGAGTTTGTTTTATGATTCTTATTCCTGATATAATGTGAAAGTATGCTGTTGTCGCGGGTCGAACTTATACACAATTGGTGGGCTTAGATGTATGCGGCCTGGTTAGATCAGTTTGTAGAGTAGTTGCCCTGAAAGCGAGAGGTCCCGGATTCGAGCCTCGGACTGGCTGCATGTTTGTCACTCCTTGTGACATTTGCGGCCAAAAGGGGACCGTGACAGTACTGCTTGGTCAGCGTTTCGGCGCTTACAGTGTATGCTATGAAATCCTTGGCACTTGTGCTTAGAAATTCCAGTTAGCAAGGGGTGTTTGTCGTGGGTAGAACAACATTGGATGTATTACATGTAAGCGGCTCGGTAAGCGGCTCGGTTCTCCCCTTGTGACAGGTCGTTAACTGAAATGCGCCTTTTACAATGTGAAAGCATGCGTCCGTTATTTGAACTGTGTGATTGTTGAATTGTATGACTATGCATGTATTCATACTATTGTTTGACTGTTATTGTACTGATACCATTGTATGACTTCTCTTGTACAAATACCATTGTGTGACTATCCCATGTTCTAATAACAATTTGAGACTACTCCTGTACATATACCTATGTATGACTGTTCAAGTATCCATACTGTTGTGTGACTTTTCTTCAACTGATACCACTTTGTGACTTCGTATGTACTCAAACCATTTTATGACTTAACTTGTACTTATACCATTATGTAACTACTCTTGTATTCATACCATTATGTAACTACTCTTGTATTCATACCACTTTCTGACAACTCTTGTATTCACAACATTAAGTGACTACTCTTTTATTAATACTACTGCGTCACTACTCTTGTATTCACACCACTATGTTCGACCCCCAGTCGCGGCGCTACGGTTATGGTGGGGTGTTCTTTGGCAAGGCACATTTCCTAGCCTAGTAAAGGTGTGTTTACTCAGGGATCGTAAAAAAAGGAACTATCTCCGTGATATGACTGAAATAATGTTGAAATCGGCGTTAAACCTCAATGAAATGAAACAAAGACATACCGTGTGTGACTATTCTAGGACGCATATATCTGTATGACTACAGTGAACTCGACAGTTCCGGGTCATCGACAATTCCGGGTCAAATTTGGAAAAAAATGTTTAGTATTCAAGAATGATACAGTATTTTGACAATTTGATTATCAAGTCATATTTCTCGTTATCTTGGCTAGTTTCACTTCGATTTAGGACGTTGTCATTTCAAGAACGGATGTCGTAATCTCGAAACACATGACTGCATCGATTCCCGCGAAAGCAAAAGCTCAATATTTTTATTTACCTGTCACAGCGTAAATTGCTGATTGTAGCCATAATTTCAGTAATACAGTTATGTATTGCACATACATGTATAGGTTATTTACTACTGAACAAGATATATATCTTTTATTGACCTGTCGAAGTTGTTTATGCCAAACTAGCGGATAAATTTGACCTAGTTCACATACGACACTTTCGGGTCAGCCAAAAGGAATTTCTCAAAATTATCAATTTATTAGTAAAACTATTTTGGGAACTTTTTAAGAATAATTTAAAGCTTATGGTGATAAATCAATGTTATCAATTTGTTTATTAAAATTTACATTTTTTGTCAAATATGACTTATTAGTTGGTTGAAAATTTCATCAGTTTTCGTGCATGAAAGTGTGTACTGTAAATTTACCCCCATCACTGTTCTGTTTTTCGCGGCAACAGGTAATTGCAAGTGATATCTTTTAGTTCTTTTTTTTCATATTATTTTAATAAAAATGTTAAATGAATATCTTGTTATTAAGAAACAGATGTTTGGGGTTACCTCTGATAACAGAAATAAACCTTTGTCACGTGACCCGGAAATGGCAAGTTCGACCTGAAACTTTCAAATTTACAGCTTGCAATTGCAGACACTAAAGAAACATTTTAACAAATTTGTATAATTGTTGAATTATATCATCGTGGGGAGGAAGTATTTGTTTAACATTTTATGTAGTTTTGTTTCTCTCAACTTTCTTTTCAAAGAGACAAGATTCGTTAATTTGGTTAGTGACCCGGAACTGTCGAGTTCACTGTACTCTTGCATTAATACCATTGTAGATATATGTACGTATATATGCACTTATACCAGTCTGGGAGTATACGCTTACCCATACCATCGACAGACTCTGCATGTACTCAAACCCACCCGAGCCATTTATCTTCATAGCTTAAAGTTTAACACATTTCGTTTCAACAGACACCTTCGTCAAGTCCATGGATTGAGGAAAACCTGATTGGTAACGTGGTAAATGTTGACAAGGCTTTGGACGATGTGACTGTATGGGCGTGGCCTTTAAGGGGCGACTTCCTGCCGCATGATCACATAATGGTTTTTAGCAAGTAAGATTACAATGGTTATGCGCTTATGAATACCCAAATGCATCATTTGGCTCACTTTACCATCATATCTTCTTCTAAAGCTCTAGCCCTAATTTCAACAAAACTCTAACAGAATGTTCATTCGGTGGACCTCTTTCAAAATCGCTCAAAGATTAGGATTTGATGTAGAAATGGAAGTGATCTTGCATCACAAACCATAAAAAATACTTGTCCTCTAAGTCGCCTTGTCCGGTTGTAATTTTAAATTGGAAGAAATGTCCCTGTCTACAAAAGTTGTTCAAGCTTTATGGAATACTTAACCTTTTCCCGCATATAGACGCTTTCTGAAGCCTCTGCAGCAGAAGACATTTAAAACCATTGTGACAAAAGGGTAAATTGCTCATAAAGAGCAATTTCTCCATTTGCCACACTGATTTAAACTCTATTCAATAACCATACCATCATATATAGATTTTCTATCTTTTTTATCTTGATAATTTCAAAGTCGTCTGTTGCAGATTTGCATAAAGGGTTAACCATCAGGCGACATCAAGAAAGGATAAAATGACAAAAATTAATAATTCCTCAGCTCTGAAATTGCTTGTCTGATTTCAAGATAATGTGGTAGAAACTATATTTAGGAGTTCCTCTACAAAGGTTGATTGGTATAAAAACATTACCACCTAGCGATATCAGAAAACCCATCCTCAGAATCTGCTCGATAAATTGTCAGAAGAATTACTTAGGTGAAACACTATCCGTATTCATTGATTGAGAAACATGGCAGTTAGGGACTGTCGGAAGCTATACCCGCGTAGGTTTTTCAAATTGCTTGTTAGTTTTGGCTTCCCATAGGTTGTTCAGAAGTTCTTATCAGAGGACTAGATAAGAGGGAGTGAACAGGTCTTTTCTTAACAATATTTCTCTTCAAACGCAACAAAATCCTTTGTTATGAGTACTCAAAAGAAGCATTTAAATGTGCATCTTTAAAATGAACAATCACCTCATTTTATCTTCTTGTTTTAATTTTATAGACGAGATCTTGGAACTCTTGTTAACGGCGTGATTAGTTCGGATACCATAGGTAATTATTGTTTAAATAAAATCCTCCTGAGTTTGTCATATTTAACCCTTCCTCACTGACAACGATTCTGTAGCATGCGACTTTGAAAACACATTGACAAAAACGTGAAATACCTCCATAAATGAGAGTTTAATTATAAAATAGAGTTGAAAACATTGTGGAAAAAAGAAGAAATTGCTCGTCTTGAGCAATTACTCCTTTTGTCACAACGTTTTCAAACGTCGGTTGTTGCAGAGGCTCAGAAAGCGTCTATATGATGGAAAGTGTTCAAATCACATATATATATTTAAGATCAATGGAGAATTTATAAATCATTTAACTACAATTCGTTTTCAACAGATTTTTATTTAAGTTACATCACTGCGATCATTTCACATAACAATGTGTCTTCTAGAGTTCTCGCACCACTACTCTCCTTTAAACAAACATAGGTTTCTTTAAAATCAATGTTGGAAGTCGAAAGAAGCTAGTCACAATTTCCATTGTCAATCATCGGAAAGAAGCAATGGCCGAGTTGGAGTTCGAACTCACGACAACCGGTTTGATGGCTCTCAAAGGAGAAAATAGACGTATTTTGACGGAAGACTTTTGTACACTTTGAGGCGAAAGGAAATCTGCATATGAGCCGTTCCGCGAGAAAACCAACAGTGTGGACTCTGCGTAATGTATCGACCTTTATCAGCCTGCGCAGTCCGCGCAGGCTAATCGGGCCGACACATTCCGTCTCAGTGGGATAGAGGTATAGAGTAATAATTCCCAAAACAGAAAGTCCACAAGAGCCGAAAAGTGTCTGTCAGGGTTAGCCCGCGCGGCATGCTTACGCTGATCCGAGTCGATGCTTTACGCAAAGACCATAATGTTCTAACAATTTAGCCACTCTATTCAATTACTAAAAGATATTCCAATTTTTCTCTAGATTTTTTCAAAGTTGTCTGCTGCAGATTTACTGTATTTCAGAAAGGGTTAGGCATTCTAAGAGTGATATGAGATTCTTACTTAATATAGATACTTGGAGTTATATTTTAATAGCAAGAGTTGCATAATTAATATACATACTTGGAGTTATATCTTAATAGCAAGAGTTGCATGATTAATATAGTATATGCATGAATATGAACTGTCAAGATATAAATTCGCCTGAATTTTACAAGTGTTAGTTAAGCCATGGCAAAAAGGGTTCACTCCTAAGTCGTGTCACTGTCTGTCTGTCCATCCGTCCGGTCTGTCCGTAACACTGTGATTAATGTGCAGGTGACGCGTGTGTTCATTCGAGAATTGATTTCCTTCAGGTGTGGCATGGACTGGAGGCATGTGTAATATTGGTTACAGTATATCTATAATAGAGGACCCAGGACTTGGTCTCATTGACTTTACAGCAGCTCATGAGATCGGCCACAGGTACGACCTTAAAATGTGCTGAACTCCGGAAAATAGATATTATAGTCAAAGTTTTAAAACTGTTCAAACGTTGTCTTGAAACATTAGAATCATAATTCTGTGATAAAATCAAACTAATAATTTAACTTTCCCTTACCATAAACATTTGGTCGTTTATGCTTCATTTTTACAGGGTAGACATACCCGGTAAGCCAAATGTTGTTAACTGCCAACATAGTATTGAAATACTTATTACTGACTTTGTTTTTATCACTGTTAGCAATATTAGCAAAAGTTTCAACATTTCAAAATTGTGATGTCCATCTGGAGTTCAGCACCTTAAAAGATGGATATCCTCCTATATTCTGGTTATGTTTATATCTCATTTTGTTTCACCGATTGTAATTCTTTGGATGTTGTGTGATTAATGACAACATTGATCGAATTGAATGTATTTACAGTTGTTGACCCGACCAGGAATGGCACTTAAATTTCCATTGTTTACCAGGAAAAATAATATAACGCTTATAAAGACTTTATAGCGAGGTGATTAACCTTGGTCAAAAAATACCGATTTTAGTTACAACTGTTTCACACCAAGCCCTCAATACGCTCATGTTAGTCTAAATGTCGTACACTTCGGTCTTCGTGTGACATGGACAACATTGTCTGCCAGGAAATCCAAGTTAGGATCCAGGCTTTGCGGAAGACCAACAGTATGACATTTTCGACCAATGTATTACCAGACTAACAAGCTCATCTGGGCAGTCTGATCTGGCTCTCCACTGTTCGTAAATCAGTCACAGAAGAGGAGGTTTTTATGAAACTTCTGTTATGTTATGTAATATCAGTTTGGATCCTTTAGTATAATAGGCAGGCTTTTGTCCGCACGTGTTACGATTACATCAAGGTTGGTTATCGCAGAACACCGATCCGATATAAGACATATGTCGTTCCACGAGAAACCCAACATTGTTGATTCTGCGTCATTAAACACATCATCAACGTCTATAGTGTCATCTATTTGCAAATCATCTAAATCATTGTGTATATTGTCGTTGTTGTATTATAATATGTCACGACAACTTTAAATAGTTTTAAAACTTTGAATAAACTATTTATAATCTGGAGTTCTGCACCTTTATAATCACATCGTTTGGTGCAGAGGTCGAATACTAAATTGAATATTCTTCACATTTCAGTATGAATTCAAACCACGATACTTCCTCGGGATGTTCTGATGACGATTACTACATCATGGGGTCAAGAGGGGGCGGTCCGGCAGAAGGCTTATCAACCGTCAATAAATCGGGAAATCCCTTTCTATTTTCTTCTTGTGCTACTGATTCGATTAATAACTTCATGGCTAAGTATGTACAATAAGTGACGTCACAATACTGGTGTTTTTTTTACAATTACTATTTATATTTGAGCCACGTCTTAATGCATCCTGGCACAGTCTTCTTATTTAGTCACGTACGCATCATGTGACATAACACAGGTGCTGTACTCCCTTTAACATTACCAGAAGTGTCTGAGCTTATAATTGTGAAGTAAAGAAAATTCTCAGTAATAAAAGTATTTTGTCCTATTTGAAAAATAGCCTCGATTATATAACATATATTTGTTCATACTACCATGTAGAAAGGTTATTTTTAGTAACACGATCTTTAGGTTGCTTTTATCTCCAAATGTTCGCAACGAAAACTTCGATGCCTGTGGATTTACACCCATTTATCTTTATACGATCCTGTTACGGAGAGACAATAAGACCCCAAATCGCCAAGCGTGGCTCATTATATCGTGTATAAAATACAGTATACTAATGATTGATAATCAGTTCTTCCTCATGGCTGCTCTCCAGACACTTCCAGGCTGCTTAAACAACTAGATGACCAATAGATAAGAACCTGATCAATATACAATTTACAAATGAGCCATTCTACGAGAAGGCCAACATTATCGACTCTGCGTGATGTATCGACCCAGATCAGTCTGCGCAGTCCGCACAGGCTAATCCGGGCCGACACATTCCGTATCAGGTATAGAGTAATGAATCCTGAAACAGAAAATCCACTGGAGGCGAAAAGTGTCTCCTCGGTTAGCCTGCGCGGCATGCTTAGGCTGATCCGGGTGTATTCTTTACGCAGAGTCAATAATCTTGGTTTTGTCGATGAGTGACATGATTAATTTTTTGAAGATATTAAAATATAGAAATAATTAGTTAATGACACATACTTTATGATTCAAATAGAGACCTGTTCATCTTAAAATAATTTTCTGATTTTAAATGCTTAAACAAGATATTTTATCAGTGAGTGTACATATGTGGGTCTACATTCCATCATTACGTCACACAACAACCTTTGGAAATATAAAAGCCGAAGTTCATTATAAACTGGACATACTAACAAAACGTGAAATTCAGCTTTAACAACATAGCAGTTTATACCAAGACAAATATTACAAAATCTCAACCAATATACAATATGTTGGTGTCTACCCTTTTCTACATTTTAAACAATGGCTCGAACATCTCAAATTTGACCATAAACGACGACTATAATATGACATAATGACTAGAACATCTCAAATTTGACTATAATATGACATAATGACTAGAACATCTCAAATTTGACCATAAACGACGACCATAAACGACAACCATAAACGACGACCATAAACGACAACCATAAACGACGACCATAAACGACAACTATAATATGGCATCATCGTTAATCGCCGCGTCTCTGCACATCGGCTGGTCCTAAGGAATGGAAAGTCGGGTTTCCTTTCACGTGACCCTACCACTAATTAAATGTAAACAAACCGTTCAGATTCTTATCTTCATATTGATGTCACAAACAACTACATTCAAAACTTAGTAATAGTTTTGAATGAACAGTTGTCTTGTATAACCGCTTCCCACATACAACAAATCTGCAGCAGACGACTTTGAAAGTATCTTTGGAAAAGCATGGAAATTCTCTATACATGTAGGTATAATTACTGAAAACAGATGAAAACATTGTGAAAAAAGGAGAAATTGCTCGTTTTGAGCAATTTCTTCTTTTGACGCCATGTTTTCTTAAAGCCGTCTGCTGCAGAGGCTTCAAAATGCGTCTATATGAGAGAACGGGTTAATTAAGCAACCACTTTTAAGAAGTAACCACTATGTCGGGTTCTCATGTCCATACTACCAGTGTTAAAGAGTCTTTTGAACAAGTTCTAATTATTCCGCTTTTTTTTTAAATTGTATTCGGCTGCAAAGACGTGAAATATCATCTGTATCTGGAACTGATAAAGGGTAAGCAAAGTTTGTTGTCGTTGCTGTTTTTCAGTCTAGGAGCTGGCAGCTGTCTGTTGCAGAATGACTACAACACGACTCAGTACGAACAATTTAAATCGTTTTTCGCCCCGGGTGTGTTTTTACCGATTGATACGCAGTGTGAGCTTAACTATGGCAACGGCTCTAGACGATGTTATGTAAGTTTATAACGCGTCCTTTGAATCACGTACTTTCAAAACAAAATTTCATTAGTACTCCGATTAGACTTAACCCAGATCAAGTCCAAATGTTTAACCATTATCCCACAGCAATAACGTATTACTTTCAACCGCAACAAATGACTTGGAACCAATTTGCCACCAATGTTACGCGTTTAACCTTGAACGTTTAAGATGAAATCCTTGGGTTTACATGTATCTAGAAATTATTCTGATAACGAAATTAACGAAATTAACGAAATTTTAAATTTCTGATCAATTTTCCTAAAGTCATTATAAACAAATAAAGTAGTTAGTACATGTAGTATACAACTGCTTCATTTAAATTTGAAATATATCATTACAACATGGTAGATTAGTTTATTCTAAATGTAGTTTTAAGTGAATTATTTTCTTTCCTTTCTAAAAGATCAGGAAAATGAACTTTTAACAACGGCGCAGGCTGATCTGGTCGATACATTACGCAGATGATATGAGCCGTTCCAAGAAAACCAACATTATGGACTCTGCGTAATGTATCGACCCAGATCTGCCTGCGCAGTCCGCGCAAGCTAATCCGGGCCGACACATTCCGTCTCAAAGGAATATAGGTATAGATTAATGATTCCTGAAACAGAGTCCACAGTGTTGGTTTTCTTGTGGGACGGCTCAATTTTTATCAAAGCTAGCCTGTCATAAAAACTGTCTTCCTATTCACTCTACAATTCAGGCCTTGGATCCAACCATATGTTCAGATGGAGCTTGGTGTTGGAACCCGGCTGAACCCAACTATTGCTACAGTTTGTATGTCAGAGAGGGAACACTTTGTGCCGAAGGACAGGTGCGTATTGTGTCTATATACCATAATTATCAGGCGTACCTTACATTAATATCAGCTGTGACTCGAATAATCTTAGACTGGAACCAGTCCCAAATGTTAGAGTTATATTACAATATCAGCACGTACTTCAATCTCTCTTTCTTTAAGTAGCTTCACATGACCGATCAATCCTGGTTCTGCGAGATGTTTTGATTGTTGTATTTTTGTAGATTATATATAATGTTAATACAAGTATCTTTGACATAGTTGAAGCTCTCTATACATAAAATAACAACCATTGAATAAAATTGAAAACATTATGGCAAAATGAACAATTTGCCACAATGTTTTCAAACGTCATCTACTGAAGAGGATCCAGGAAACATGTATACTTGTGTATGTGGGAAAGGTTTAAACAATTGTATTAAATAGAATACATGTCGAGGGCTTGGCGTGAAACGGTTGTAACTAAAATTGGTAATTTGTTACCAATGTTAATCACTTCACCATAAAGTCTTTATAATCGTTAAATCATTTTTCTTGGTAAACAATGGAAATTTAGGTGCCATTGCTCGTTTTGAGCAATGGCACCTAAATTTGCATTGTTTACAAAAGGGTCAAAATTGCCCCTAAACCAGGGTTTTCAAAATAGGATTTAAGTTACAACTGTTTCACACCAAGCCCTCGACATGTATGTGAGAATGTGGTCATTTGTCTTTGAAGAATTTTGTTATGAGTTATGGTGAGAACATGTCAGGATGCAAGGGGATAGATGAATTTTCCACTGTTATATAACTGCAATCCTGAAAAAGTGGATTCAATGTATTAATCGACCTATTTTCTGTCTGACAGCGCTGTCACATGGGTACATGCCAGAACAGTAACATCGTTGTTCCAACCTGTCCTCCGTCAGCATACGCCAGTATCTTAGCAGACAAAGAGGGCAATCAAGATGGTGTGATAGTCGATTCCGGGAATAATGTGGCGGGAATGAGCGTGACAGTTGGGCCCTCGACCGGAACGTCGTATGCCACGTATCAGAGTGTAGCAGCGCAAACGGTGAAGAGCGCTGACGTCATTTGCTAATGACCCATTTGTTAGTAAATTACCTGTAAATGTTGGCGATAAAGACATTTTGTGCATCTGAACATTTGTTGAGTTTTTATATAAATTTGTCGATGCTTTTAGTTCAACCCTTTCCCAGATACGACAACTCTGCAACAGACGACTTTAAAAACATACAAGATCTTTATTTTGGAAACTTCCTTTAAATGAAAGTACAATAATTGAATAGAGTTGAAAACATGGTGATAAAAGGAGAAATTGATGGTTTTGAGCAATGTTTTCTTTTGTTTCCATGTTTTTTAAAAAGGAGTCTGCTGCAGAGGTGTCAGAAAGCGTATTCATGAGGGAAAGGGTTAACGTTACAGTTATCCTTCATGGCATGTATTTTAATTAGCAATGCTGTCAACGTTATCCACAGATCATATTGGGGACATTGATCTTAATGATTTGAGAATGTGTTCCCCATAATGCGGAGAAGTCACAAGGAACCCATATGTTACCCATAATGTGGAGAAGTCACAAGGAACTCATATGTTACCCATAATGTGGAGAAGTGACAGGAGATTTGAGAGTGACAAGGAACCCATATGTTCCCTATAATGTGGAGAAGTCACAGGAGATTTGAGAATGACAATGAACCCATATGTTACTCATAGTGTGGAGAAGTGACAGAAGATCGGAGGAAGATGTTAATGTTAAAAACGGCGTTAAACCCCAATCAATCAATCGATTGATCTTAATGTGTAACACATGTGTAGAAGAAATCAAATTCAGGCTCTATAACAACTGACGGAACTTAACTCGGTATGTAGTTCAATCTATGCCTTGGGGTGTGTGTACTCAAAGATTGATTGATTGATTTGATTTGGGTTTAATGCCGTTTTTAACCATTTTCTAGTCATATCGCGGCAGCCAGTTCACCTAATCATGCGTTTTCTGGCTTTCTCACACCAGTACTCCACACAATATTTGCTGCTTTTCAACATAGACTGTTAGCCCATTGATGGAAAATGAATGACACTTTGTCACACTGACTTTTGTCAAACGTCGGAAAGAATGTTGGCCGAGCTGGAATATCGAACTCACAACCCCTGGATTTACGGCTCGCGTCGCTACCGTGGCTCAGCGTATACCAAAAGAAGGTATTTGCAACAATGACCTTGTCCTTTTACATCTGCAACATCTAAGGTGTATAAGGGATTGTTTACAATTCGTTATGTGGTTGAATTCGTCTTCACATTAGGCCGCCATTGTAATGTGACCTTTTACATTCGGCACTTCTCGGCTGATTCCGGTACCCTACATCAAACTTTTTTTTCAATTTCAACCTTTTATTACCCATGATGCAATAACGCGTGTAGAATAATATAAAATAGCATGTATCGATGTTATACATATGGAGAAAGCCTATACATTGTAAAGGATGTTATTCTATCAGACTATTGACAAAATAATATGTGGTCTTGCTTAACTCTTTCAGCGCCAAAGGCAATATTGAACTTTTTGCAAACAATACAGATTCAGGTGAGTCAGCTCGTAACGAGCTGTCTCACCTGAAATCTGCATTGTTTGGCTGTGAGTTATAGAAATATCCCAAAAATCCTATAACATGAAAATAGAGTAGTCCGAGTTTGAACATGGAAGAGTCTACTTTAAACAATTCGGCGCTGAAAGGCTTAATTAGTAAAGAAACAGTTGAGTTGAACACACGTTGACATAAAATGAAAACAACACGAGCAAAATCATGTAATGAAAACAACACGAGTAAAATCATGGCTGCCTTTGAGCTTTTCATGGTCTCCTCATGCTGCTTGCGTACATGTGCCAACGGAGATAATACAAATTTATTAAATTATATTGCAACAATAGATCGAAATTTATTCATACAAGAACGGAACCAGAACAGAACAGAAACGTGTTTGTTTCTTTTGACTTGTATATAGTACATCGTCATACAATCAAATACAAAATACAGAAATACATGAAAACATGAAACGAACGGAAAGATAAAAAACACATGGCGTTTTCTACAAGTTTTCTTGAAACTGTCTATTGACTAATTTGTAAATACTAAAGTGTGCAGAGCCAGATCAAACTGCTAGGAATCGCTGGCTGATCTACTTATACAATGATCGCAAAATACATTAGGTGTATACAAAGACAAAACTGAAATGGGCAACATTTTTCAAAATATTTTATTAGGTTAGGTTCTATTCCAATAAAAAATATCTAAACATTTAACAAATAAAATAATACAAGAGGAAATCAACAGCTGCTCGCAAAACACATGACACGAAACCCGAAAAAAGACCTACCGTACGGTAGTACATTATTTATAGTTGGCAGAGACCAGTTATAAGTTGTCAACGAACAGAGTGATGATATCAGTTACAGGAACAACTCAGAACGATTATCGTTAGAATTAGAGCTGATAGATGTCGCAACAAGACTCCTGAAGTTGTTCCAGCAAACGTGTTGATGAAATTTGCACCGCGCTGTTTCGAGACCATGGATGAGTAACGATTGTGTGGAAACGGCATTAACCAACATATAAAAAACAACATATAACCATTCAACGATATAATTGTTTAGTTTATTTAAAACTTCTTATAATTGTAAGGACAAATTTGATCTACATATCGTTTGCATCTTATAATAATTTAAGGCCGGAATTAGCGATAAAATGTTTCATATAACCTCGTGGGTAGTCTGCTGTTAATCATTATACAATTTCAAGGTCGATTTAAGTGTGGTGTGGGTCCAATGAAAATACAAACGGCAGAACTTCTCAAATTGACATGCTAGTTCTTCACGCGTTACCTTCCAATTGGTTCAATGTAACTGAAAGCAAACAAACATTCAGTATACTACCCAGCCCACAGATCGTTCAACCACGGACTTGGATATAAATTAAATATCGATTTACTATGTAGTTTACCATTGCGCTATTTGCAACACATATCGCAATTATATCACCCTGTATAACCTGAAAAAAAGCCCATTTGCGAAGTATGAAATGGTACATCCATTTGGGTAATCAATCGGGGGTTCTTCGGCTAAACTCGGAAGACTCAATTTGAACGGTGCTCCAGGAAAACCAACAATATTAATAACGTAATTAATATGAGTATAGGTGCTACCTATTTCGGGTAAACATTTATTAACTTTTGTGATCGGTAAATAATTCCCTGCGAACTGCAGTTAGCCCCTTGCTTGCAGCACGATCAGTTATTTACGTCAATTATGAGTCCTACCGACCTAAGCAAAGAAAATAAAAATCATCATCAGGTTAAGCTTATATTTAACTTTAAAATATAGCGAAGATTTTAAATCCATGAAATTTTGATGACAGGTACAACAAATAATCAACTTGCCCTTCATAAAGTACTTCAGATAAAACGATTCCATAATTTACGGAACTTCATTTGTGACAAGTCAAACTAACGTTTCCTATACTTTCTGTCGTTTTCCTTTTGGTAATTTATTCATCATTTGCGTTACGCTAATAGAATGACGTCATATTATGACGTCATATTACAGGAATTTGGATTTGTAACTTCCGGAAAGTCAAAAAACCCTTATGCGTTATTATTTGAACTCGTTTTAGAAATAGATGACGAGCGTTATTAAACGGAAATTATCACACATAAAATGTATTGTGCTCGTTCCTTTATCGAGTACGTATTATCATATGTAATTATTTCCTCTAGAAGTTTATTTGTTTCGATATTTTCTTTTCATCCAATCAAAACGTAGCAGAATCGTGACTGCATCGAAAAATCCACTCTGGACACAATTTTCGGAAAGACGGTATAGCATAGTTTTGCAAAGTTTATACACATTACCTATTGACGGGAAACATCGCCGTCGATTTTTTTACCCGTATTACACTTGTGGAAAATGTGCATGCTGCGCATCCTTCCTAAAGATCCAAATGGTCGCTGCTTTACACCAAATTATTGAACCCTTTGGCGAACAGTATTGAACCAGATATGTTGATCTGGATCTACACTGGACCTTAACTTACGACTCATATTGCCGCCCATTTAGATATTGGTTATCGATTGAGAATGATTGTTAAAAGTAATCGCTGAGTGACGTTGAATTTTATGAACTGGTATGGATGTATCTGCCCAAACCATTCCATTATCCGGCCAGACATACACCAATAAGGTTGGCACCATTTAGACGGAGCCATAAAATGTTAGAGAGACAACCGTTGTGGATATACCTTTCTAATTCCATAATTTGCTTCAGTATTCTGATTATGCACATACAGTTTAATTGAAACACCGTTGAGTTTACGACAAATTCTTGTATACATACTTATTAACTAAGATTATTTATTTTTAAAAAGTGCGCCGGTAACCAGATTAATGCAAGATGTACTCATTTACTTTAAGTACGCCGGATACCAGACTACAAGGCAAGCCGCCATTGTTGGTGCATTCCAGACGTACTAGTACACTTCACATACAGGGTTATCAAAAAACAACAATGGAATACATCCTGATATAGTGTCCATATCGAGGGCTTGGCGTGAAACGGTTGTAACTAAAAACCTATTTTGAAAACCCTGATTTAGGGGCAATTTTGACCCCTTTGTAAACAATTCAAATTCGTTCTGAGCAATGGCACCTAAATTTCCATTATTTTAACGCTTATAAAGACTTTATGGCGAGGTGACTAGCCTTGGTAAAACAAATACCAATTTTAGTTACAACCGTTTCACCCCAAGCCCTCGATATGCTCATTGGTTTAAACAAGTTCCCCGTGTGCCTCAATAATGTCAACTCTATTTAATTATTATACCTCAATTTACAGAGATGTTCCGTTTTTTTGTCAAGATGACTGCTGCTGATCTTTTGTATTTGGGAAAGGCTTAAATCTACCCCCAGATGTTTCACAGATGAAACAATTTAAGTTAAGGAAAATATCTTTAAGGGCAAGTTTGATTATTGAAAAGAGTTATAAATAATGTGACAAAAGAAAATTCAGAAAGCGGCTGTATGTAATAACCTACCTCGATGTTTCGCAGATGAAAAAATTCAAGTTGTCACAAGGCTGATCGTTCCATTGATACACGTGATTATCATGTCCCCATAACACCACACAATCTTCAGATCTGTAATAGTTCGTTTATTAACAGAGACTTTGTGAAAACAGTCTGTGAAAAGTAGATATTTATCACGACAATCAATTTCCGTCTTTCCCACATTGTTTTTCAACTTTCCATCTTCTAGTTTTCTATTGTCTCCATGGTTTTTTTCTTCATATATCTAAACACATCTAAAATGTCATATAAGGTATATGGTGTATATAAAGATTAATCTAAACTAGTAAACTTGATCAAGTAAATCAGTTTTCGTGGTCATTCTAGCAGTAAATAGTTGGACTGAACTGCATGCAGATATAGATCAACAATTTGAAATGTTGGAACTTCTGCCAATATTGCTAATAATGACAACAACGTAAGTGATAAATAGTTCGAAAATATTTTGGCAGTAAATGTTGAAATACAGTCAATTGAACGTCATGAAAATGTACAAAAGTTAGCTTACTGGGTATGTATACCCAGTAAAAATGAAGCATACATAAGAGATCAATATCTGGAAAGTGAAATGATTACTCTCCTTTTATCTCAGAAGTTCATGACAACTTTCGTACAGTTTTAAAACTTTGACTATTCTTTCTATAATCTGGAGTCCAGCTTCTTTTAATACTGGATTCTAGATATTTCTAAAGGAAGCACGGTTCAGTGAACAGTAAATGTGTTAGACTGCGTTATCATATAGTCCTGAATGTGTTAGACTGCGTTATTACATAGTCCTGAATGTGTTAGACTGCGTTATCATGTAGTCCTGACAATTTCAATACAATACAATACAATATTTTTATTTCGATAGTCGATACTGAGTGTGTACATAATACATAAATGACAGCTCTGCAATATATTATACAACGTGATCAGAGGGCAACAAAAGGCGTAGTAATTAAATCAATATCAGAGAGAAATTGAGAATAAGAAAAAAAGAATGAAGTATATAGAGAAAAGAAAAAGAAGAAAAAAAGAAAGAAGGTACAGAATGGAGGATAGAAGCATGTTTTTTAAGTTTAAATGTGTTTGTTACGTATGTTTATTTGAAAGCTCAATAAGCTTGTTTTCGTCATGTTTCCATATTTAATTATTTTCCCTTTCTTCGAAACAAAATAAAAAGAAAATGGTTATGGAAACATTTATATTCCTATAATTAGAAGGTACATAATGTTAGCGGTGTGTTACTAAACAGTAACAGAGAAAGGGATCTTATGAGACTCGTGTCGCTTTTGTAAGCCGCAAAATATACAGATGTAAAATCAGGTCACGAGAAGTTCATGCAATCACAAACAAATTTCCATGATTACTGGCGTACTATACTTTGGATATCAAACTATAATTAGATTTGCCTAGACGAAACATACTTCAGAAATTGACCGCTTAACTACAGTTTACCTACAAATTTCAAAGTAATTCCAATTTTACATGAACTATGTTTCACAAAAACAAATATATATCAGACGAACTTTGAACACTCCAAGAAAGAAATATTACAAAATCTCAACTAATGAAGGTATAATTATTGAATAAAGTTGAAAGAATAAATAAGGGATGGGGAGAGAAGAAATTTATCATATTAGTTATTTCTGCTTTTGCCTCAATAATTACAAAAGCTGTTGGCATGGCCGCAACGTGCATGTGGGTGTTTGGTAATTGTTAAAGGAATTGGGTTCCGATTGAAATAACTTAAACATTTATAAGAATTTATTTATTTACCTAAACAAAATAGTTCTGTGAACTCCTTTTGAAATTGTCTTGATAAGTTAAACTTATCAAATTAAAGCGGTACTTATGTTGTTAAATCAATGTCAACCAATATCTGATTGAGTCCGTAATTATCAGTCAGCATACATCATTCGACATATTTGGAGAGGAAAGGAACTGCAGTAGATTAATTGGAAAACTGTTTTTCAACTGTATTAACCCTTACTCACCTGCAGAGGCATGATAACGCATTTGCAGCAGACGACTGTTGGAAACGTTGTGACCTTTTGCCACAATGTGTACACTGTACTCTAAATTACAGAGAATTCTCACATATGTGTACAGATGCTTTCAAAGTCGTGTGCTGCAGATTTATGTGGGAACCGAATAATATAACAAGTAGAACAGTTGTGCCACACTCACCTGTGGTCATACCAGACGTTATTTGGCTCCCCCGGGAACCAGTCGCTGTATGTCAGAATCAAACCCCCGGGGTAACCCCATACCCATTCATTCTCAACCTCAATGTCATTGGCGCCCGTCCAATATCCGATGGTTTGTGGGTCTGAACATACAGAAATTCAAATTTATCCTTCTGTGTTCCACCATTAAATTGCTAAAATAGCTTCAATCATCGGCATTATTTTTGATAATCTAAATGCTAGTTGTGAAAACGAACTTTAAATAAAAAACCTCTATTCAAAAGATTGCTTTTTTGGTAGACTTGCGCATGCGCAGAGGCTGCCATAGTCATAGTGAGTTTGAAGTCACGTGATGTATATGCCCTTCACCACCAACAATTAAGTGCAATTTTTGGTTTGACTAATTTACGAATGCTCACAAAAGCAAACATAGAGTAACGAAAAAAAATCCGATTATTCAAGCTTATAATAGAAAATAACAAGTCTTGTAAGTGTAAATATCATATTTAAAGTGTACACAATTATTTAGATATCACTACGCCAATATAGCACTGCACCGCGCAATTACCCTTTGTAAATTGTAACCCTTTTTTCCCTCTCGGCAGAGATGTAAACATCCACTCGCCCGCTAGCATAAGCGAGTGGAATGAAGGATCGGCTAGTACGAAATTCTAGGCGCTAGTCCATACATATTCGTTCATGTCCTTATTCATAAAGATAGTATGCATTGCTAAGCCTTTTCTTTCTCTTTCTCTCAGTCCATCTATTCCTTCGACAACGATTAACGATGACTTCCATGTTGGATAGGTGCTTTCGACAAGGTCCGCGTCTAAAGAAACAAATTTCATCAAATGATTTGAGCGCTTTAAATCACTTGTTTATAAAGCGTTTAGAATACTTTGATTATAATAGGCAGAACGAATAACGAATAAATCTTGCAAGAAATCGATCATTTTTTTCGGCCAAAATCAGGTAAATGACCCGCGGATATTGGTTGTTACAACATAACTGATTCATCCTTTTATTCTAAATTTGTATTACACAGTTCAAAATTAGATTTTGACAGTTTGTTCGTTAATATGTTAATAGGCAAAGCCTAGGTCGTGTGAAAGCAAGAACAATTAATTAAGCACTGTCAGTCCCACAACAAGAAACAAATTAATAGGCAAATTGTAGAAAGTTACCAAACAGAATTTGAAAAACATATTGAAAAAACCCAAACTTATCATGCATTTAAGTTTAATTAATTTGTACATATCTGTTTTATTTTTTATTAGGTCAGAATTGTAACAGACTGTAAGATTTCCAAGGATGTTGATGGAAAACAACACTAGAAGGCATTGAAGAATGTTTTGATTTATTTTTACAAATGCTAGTTATTTGTAAACTGGTAATACATATAATTGGAAACTGACTCTTACCATGGTTGATTGAATGACTTGAGCTTAACATTACTTTCGATGGTACTTCAGTTCACCTAACATTTTCCCCTGGCTTTCTAGAATACTAAAATACTCCACACAACAATCTTCCAAGGCACATGGCTAACTTTGCATGATCTGGCTGAATGTTTTTAAGATGAAAACACTATGCATACAGACTGAGAAAACTGTAATTTTTGACAAATATTTTCAAAAGTCCCATTTATAATGATGTATGTTGGAAAGGGTAAAGTTTAGCCCCTTGTCTGATGTAAATTACTTGATTTCTGTGACTAATCTGAATACATTGTCAGAATGGTGTAATTGATCCAAAATGAACATATCCAAAATGAACAATATATGTTCCTATTCAACATTGAACAACATTTTCCTTTGAACCCCTATCTCCTTTTCTGGTCTTTAATTTGTAAAACATGAAACAGCATCAGGTTATTTGTTAATAAGTTCCAGACTTAGTGTCTGAACAACTGATTATGTATGTATATATGTCGTTTGAAAAAAAAGTGGATAGTGAAAGATCTTAATTATCAGACCTTGAACATGTACAGATTCTCAGAGTTATCAATGATGATAACTTTTCCTTTTTTTAATTGTTATTGCGCAATTATAAAAGCTTTTGAAAAGGGTACAGGGAGTAAACTAATTTTACTAGAAGCCAGGATAAAAATGTGATAAGTGTTTAAGTAAGACTACTCCCCACAACATAATTGTTTCATGTATAAATTGTTAAGTTTAGTTGCTTCTTTCAAATCATGTACCTGCTGAGATTTGAACTCAGAACTCTTGTTAGACCAGGTCGAGGGCTTGGTGTGAAACGGTTGTAACTAAAAACCTATTTTGAAAACCCTTGTTTAGGGGCAATGTTGACCCCTTTGTAAACAATGCAAATTTAGGTGCCATTGCTCAGAATGAGCAATGGCACCTAAATTTCCATTGTTTACCAAGAAAAATGATTTAACACTTATAAAGACTTTATGGCGAGGTGATTAACCTTGGTAAAAAAAATACCAATTTTAGTTACAACCGTTTCACGCCAAGCCCTCGAGGTGTTCTACCATTAAACTACAGTATAGGTTTTTACTTTGAGCAGCAGTTCATGAAAATATGTATAATTTTATTACCAGTAAAGTATAAGATTTTTTTTTTGTTACAATGAATGTATACTAGTTTAAATTTTACCATTTCTATTGTATAGATTATACAATTTCACACAGAAAAATGGATAAATTTCACAATAAATTACATAGAAAACAGAAAAGATATACATTTCGGTGGTATTTCAGTTATATCAGAGGATAGAACACTTATGTGAGGTCACTGGGTGACTTATAACTGACATTAATTATGATTTATAATATAGCCCTTTCTGTTGAAAAACAGTTCTATGACATCATTGGTTGTTGTGCTCCCAAGTATGAAAATAGTGCTGTCAATAGATGTTGAATCTTTTGTAAATGTGGTTTGAATACATACATGCAGAGTATTTAAAATAACCTAGTGGAAATATTGTTGAAATTTTAAGTAACAAGTTTGTCCAATCTGATCAATAAACAAATTTTGGATAAAAACAAATGAAATTCAGCCTGTTGAAAGAAAAGTAATGTGTTTTACTGATAGCCCACATATGACATCATTTCTTTAAAACAATCATGACTCATTTGAGTTTGATCAATAAACATAATTTGGTTAAAAAAAAGATGAATCTACTAGAAATGCAGCCTGTTGAAAGAAAAGTAATGTGTTTTATTGATAGCCCACATATGATATCATTCCTTTAAAACAATGGACTCATTTGAGTTTGATCAATAAACAAATTTTGGATAAAAAAAGCTGAAACTACTAGAAATTCAGCCTGTTGAATGAACAGTTATGTGTTTTACTGATAGTCCACACATGACATCATTTCTTTAAATCAATGGACTCATTTGGAGGCATGAAAGTGTTTTCCTCTCTTTCAGGTTGGAGGATATATGGCTTAAGACATTTACTATGTATACCTCAAAACCAGGGTAGCTGATTCTGGCCCATACTTTCATGATTTGACAAATGCTAGGTCATAGACATAAACTGTTAAACTGTACAATGTAAAAAAAAAGTATATTGAAGGCAAATAATTGCCTTCAGAAATTGACTGAAGTTTTGTTTGTTTACTACATTTACTTCAATATATTAATAAACGTCTTAAAGTAAATACAACTAGACAGTCGAAGATATGATAGTTTAGCTATTTCCTTGAGTGGGGTCAACATTTGACAAGACGGCTTCGGCTTCAAATGACAGATACAGACAAAAACAATACACACTATGTGACGTGACGCGATGTGACGTAAGCATCGTGGAACAGATACAGACAAAAACAATACACACGATGTGACGTCACGCGATTTGACGAAAGCATCGTGGAACGGTTCTCAACAGATACTAACAAATAATTTAGAAATGAAGTTATATTTTTAAGCAAATTATTGATATAATAAAATATCCTACCTTGAAATGAAGCTATGTCGATACAGAAACAGAATTGTTCGTCCTTTTCAGTTTAAATAATATCCGAGGCCAGTGTAACGAACGATAACTTCCGTTGAAATATTTACAATCCATGAATTGAAATAACTATGACAGGTACAAAAGAATAGTCGACTTACCCTTCATAAAGTCCTTGCAGTGAATGAAATCCATTTCTGACAAGTCAAACTATCTTTTCCTACCATTCCTGTCGTTTTCCTTTTGTTAACTATTTATTACTTGCCTTACAATGACGTTACTTTCGTTGCAATGACGTCACATTTGGATGTGTTTACTTCCGGTTGAGAAAATATCATTTTAAAAATAGAAAACGAGTGCAATTACACGCAAATTATCACGTGTCAGATTCCTTGTTTTCTTTCCTTTATCGAGAAGGAATTTAATTTAATTTTTCTCTCTAGTTCTTAGTATTTTTTTATTTGTCAAAACATACGAATATCGTGAATGCGGGTTTTACCGTATACGAAATTAATAGGTTACGGTAATTTGTCCGTCCAGTAAGACCGGAAGCAAAATGGCCGAAAAAAAGTGCTATGGGGTTGAGATTTGATATGTGAAAAATAGTAAGATTGTACTGAATTCTCGTTGTGTTCGTACGTGTAACCTATAGGCGTGCTTCGCTCGAGCCTTTGGCTCGAGCTTTCACACGTATGATTTTGACGCGATTCAAGATTTTGACGCGATTATTTCGTTCATAGAGTTGATTACTTACAGATGACTAAGTTGATGATGGAAAGAACATTAACAAGTTAAGTTAAGCTAAAACATGCACAGGCAGGCGAGTGTTTCATTAGGATAAGTGCAACACTCAATTCCCAATCCTGCTTGCCCTTTAACAAATCACAACCCACCCCACAATATAAAAACTCTGCAGCAGACGAATTAAAAAAAATCTGAGCAAAGATACAGAAAATCACATTTATTGGAAGTGTAATCATTGAATATAGTTGAAAACATTGTTGCAAAAGGAGAAAGCTTGTTATGAGCAATTTCTTCTTCTGCATCAATGTTTTCAAAAGTCGTCGGCTGCAATTACGTATGCAAGTGGGAAAGGTTTAAATAAGAAACACTTTTTCAAATGATAGTCAGTTGGCTATTCTAGTATATAATGTCCGTCTTAAATAATAATGACAAAACTTTCAAAAAACAAGAAAAAGATTTTTTACAATTTAATTGAAAACATATTTAATCAAAGTTGGGAAAGTTGTCCCTTTCCGTGCTTTTTTTATGAGAGTTCAAATCACAAGCAAAACTTATGGGACAGAGTTGACAAATAACACATTGACACAATTTCAGATTTAGGCTTTGTTTCTGTCAAACTGCTGAAGAAGACAACACTGAGACACACATTTTGATTAAAAGTTTATTTGAAAAAAGGAATAATTTTATTTATGATAAACAACATTACAATGATGGTGTAGAAAATACATGTCAACAATACATTTTTCAATTTGTACATTCATTGCACAGACCAAATCTTAGCAAGTTTGAAATTATGGACCTCTCAGCACATTTTTTTCTCAATTCATTACTTCTTGGCAGGATTTTACTGCTAAAATTGATGATTTATTTTTATTTTTGGCCGGATTGCTCTAGCAATTCCGGTCTATAGATTGGCGATGTCTGTCTCTCCGTCTGTCTGTTCGTCAACATTTTGTAAAATAAATATTCATATATGCACTTCTGTATCTCTTCTTAAACGATCGCAATTCTACCTTCAGTACTTCAGTACTTTGATTACTAACTAGTAACTACATAAGAGTCAGGCAATGTTTGATCTGCTACACGACATACAGTGGAGACACAGGCGTTAATGTGCATATACACGGGCACGATTACATCTCAGATATGACTCGAGGAAATAAACATGAACCTAAGACTGGCAGGCTTTACGTCAATGTACATATGAGTGTTACTCCATAAAAAACAACCTTAACGTAATAAATACAAATCTGGAAAAAATACATGCCTCTGTGCATTTTTGTTCAAAGAATCCAAATAGATATTGCTTGAAACCTTCTGTGATAACATGTATTTGGCGAACAGAGCAGATGCTCTGATTGATTGTTTGGTGTTTTACGCCGCTTATAACAATATGTATGTTATATCACGGCGTTTCCCGGTTAAGCTACCAGCACTACGGGTCCATTTATACTGACACCAGCCAGTTAGTCGTAATGCTATCCCCCCGAAACCCTGAGCGCAAAGGAGGGCAGCCATTCCTACCATTCTGAAGTATGTGGTGTGACCCGGCCGGTGATAGAACCCGCTACCGCGTAGATGCGCTGACTGATCTGTATCTACTCTGGTCGCAAGTGCCTCACTGTTGGTTTTCACAGATCGCCGCTCAAATCATATAGTATACCAAAGCGGAGTTTAGTTCCACGAAAATTTGGGTTTCAAATTATGCTACATGAAAAATCCCCATTGAGCAGTTGACGTTGAAAATGCCCTCTACCTAGCATACTCAATAGAATATTGACATGATCTGAAAGTCTGCCAAATTAAATAAGGCATACTCAATTAAATATTTACATGATCTGAAAGTCTGCCAAATTCAATAAGGCATACTCAATTGTATATTTACATGATCTGAAAGTCTGCCAAATTCAATAAGGCATACTCAAATCAATATTTACAAGATCTGAAAGTCAGCCAAATTCAAATAGCTTACTAAAACAAGAGGGCCATGAGGCCCTGAAATCGCTCACTTGATAATGGGTTATTTAAGACTTAACTCTTTCAGCGCCAATGGCAATATCATCAAGACAAACTTTCTGACACAATTTCAAGCTGCTCAAGTCAAAAATGCATTCTCTATAGTGTTAACTAGATTGTTCTACAATTTGGCCTAGTGACCTAGTTGTTGACCTGACCTGACCCATATTCAGACTTGGCCTAGATATCATCAAGACAAACTTTCTGACAACGTTTCAACATGCTTAAGCCAAACATGTGGCTTCCAGAGTGTTAACAAGATTTCCCCTAAAATTTGGCCTAGTGACCTAGTTTTTGACAGGACATAACCCGTATTCGAACTTGGCATAGGTATTACCAGGACAAACTTTCTGGTAAAGTTTCAATATGCTCAAATTTAAAATGCGGCTTCGAGAGTTACAAGTGTTTCCTTCAATTTGACCTAGTGACCTAGTTTCTGACCGGTCATGACCTATATTCAAACTTAGCCTAGATATCATCAAGACAATTTTCTGACAAAGTTTTAACATGCTCAAGTTTGAAATGTGGCTTCCACAGTGTTAACAATATTTTTCTTAAATTTGGCCTAGTGATCTAGTTTTTGACCGGACATGACCCATATTCGAACTTGGCCTAGATATTACTAAGACAAATTTTCTGACATAGTTTTAAAATGCTCAAGCCAAAATGTGGCTTCCAGAGTGTTAACAAGATTTTCTTAAATTTGGCCTTGTGACCTAGTTTTTGACTGGCATGACCCATATTCGAACTTGGCCTAGATATCATCAAGATAAACTTTTTGACAAAGTTTCAAAATGCTCAAGCCAAAAATGCTTCTAGAGTGTTAACAAGATTTGCATTAAATTTGGCCTAGTGACCTAGTTTTTGACCCGACATGGCCCTGTTTCGAACTTGGCCTAGATTTGATGGAGATTTCTGTTCTGATAAACTTTCATGAAGATTGGATGCAAAATGTTGCCTCTAGAGTGTTAACAAGCAAATGTTGACGACGGATGACGAACGACGAACGACGGACGACGGACGACGGACGACAGGCGATCACAAAAACTCACCTTGAGCACTTCGTGCTCTGGTGAGCTAATAATATAGGGCCTAGAACCATATAAACTAATTAGCTAACATAAGATGATTTACCATCATTCGCATGCAGTCCTGTTATGGTCTGTTTAATAAATGTTTCTTCATCGATGTTGTCAATTTGGACAAGAGCGGCATCCATGATACTACATTTATGCTGACAAAAGTAATGGAAAATATCACCATGACGTCTTATTGAAAATACAGTCTCTGGTCTGAGTTGGCATTGTGTTCGCTTAAGCGTTAACCTAGGGATATGAACTGGGGCTGAATAGATATGAGCCGTTCCATGAGATAACCAACATTACGGACTCTGCGTAATGTATCGACCCAGATTAGCCTGCGCAGTCCACGCAGGCTAATCTTGGCCGACACAATTCTTCTCAGGGGGATGGAGGTATGGAGTAATGATTCACGAAACAGAAAATCCACAGGAAGCGAAACGTGTCTGTCCGGGTTAGCCTGCGCGGCATGCTTAGGCGCATCTGAGTCGATACTCTACGCAGAGTCCATAGTGTTGGTTTTCTCTTGGAACGGCTCATATATATCGTTAAATGTCAGCAAGAAAGGGCAACCATCATTGTCGCCATTGTTCAACATTGATTTGTATCGTTTTGTTTGAAGAACAATGCCATTTAAGGCAACAGATGGCCACTATATTTATTATAAGTTCTTCAGTCGCATTGTACTATTGTTACAAATATTTCCTTCGTCAGAAAATTATATGTATCGCAGTCGACATCGATGCAAGACGAGCGCAAAGCAAATAGACTAATAATGACATTAAACATAAATCGTAAAAACAAAATGCATGGGCTCACAGCAGCCTGTAGGAAGAAATGATAAACAACACAACTAGACTCATGGCAGAAAAAGATATAAATCGTAAAATATAACAGCATAGAGCAAGATGCGTGTATTGTAAAACAATAGATTCATGGCAGCATCAGACATAAATTGTATAAAAAAACATGGGCTTACAGCAGCAAGGAGTAAGAAATATGAAACAAAGCAAGAGATCACGGCGAAGAGGAAATCAATGGACAAAGCCTCACGGTGGTAAAGTCCCAAACAAAGCATATATTCTCATGTCGGCAATGAAATGAAAAATGAAAAAACAAGTTACATAGTCTCAAGGCGGCGATGAAATTGAATGCTTCAAAACAAAGCATATAGCGATAAAATAAAAAAGTACAAAACAAAGTAGAAAGTCTAAAGGCAGCGATGAAATAGAAAAGTGTAAAACAAAGCATATAGTGTCACGGCGGCGATGTATTAGTAGCGTGCAAAACAAGCTTATATACTCAAGGCGGCGATGAAATAGAATAGTGCCAAACAAAGCATATATTGTCAAGGCGGCGATGAAATAGAATAGTGCAAGACAAAACACATAGTCTCAAGGCGGCGATGAAATAGAATAGTGCCAAACAAAGCATATATTGTCAAGGCGGCGACACAATGGAATAGTGCAAGACAAAACACATGGCTCAAGGCGGCGATGAAATAGAATAGTGCAAGACAAAACACATGGCTCAAGGCGGCGATGAAATAGAATAGTGCCAAACAAAGCATATATTGTCAAGGCGAGGATGAAATGGAATAATGCAAAACGAAACACATAGTTTCAAGGTGGCGAGAAAACAAAGTATCTAGTCTCAATGCGTCGAATAAGAGAATAGTGCAAGACAAAGCATATACTCTCAAGATGGCGTTGATATAGATTTGTGAAAAACAAGGCAAATAGAATCTCAGATGCATAGGACAAAATAAATGTAAAAAATGCAAATATACTGTGGCTTGTAAACAAAGCACATACATGTATACTGTGGCTTGTACACAAAGCGCATATACTGTGGCTTGTAAACAAAGCAAGAAGAAACGCTGCGGCATGGTACTAGAAATGTACAAAAGAAATAATATTCTCTCAGGGCGGCGATGAAAACAAAGCAAAGTGACTCACGGAGACATTCAACTGAACTTACGGTGGCATAGAACTAGAAAATTGCAGATTACAGCAAATAGACTCACTGCGGCATGGAACCAGTTTGTCTTTGTTTGCACGAACATATAGCAGGATGATCCGTGTGGTATCCATGGCGATGGACAGTCAGCTCCTGAAAAAACCACAACGTACTTGTACCCATTCATCTTCGAAATTGAATGTTTACCTTCAGAATTTCGAAATAATCTCTTGAAACGATATAACAAGACCATGGGATGACTTTGATAAATGGGCACCGTTATAAATGTGTTTGTGTAGTTATGCGTAGAATTGTTCCTTTTTGCATAGGTTTCGTTGACATTTGTTTAAAGTGTTGTTTACATCATTACCAGTGGTCTTTTTTCTATGTACGTTCTTTTGCAAAATGAAAATTGTAAATATGCACATATTGACTTCGTCTGGTAAAATGTAACGATGATTTCAGGTGCAGTAGATCGATTGTAAGTCATGAAAAAACATATATTTTAACAAAGTTACCCTTCATTTATCTTCTAAATGGTTAAGGGGAATCTGACGATGTCATGTAAACCTAGTTTGGTTCCCGGCGTACTCTAGTACATTATTACGTCTGGAATGGACCAACAATCGCGACTAGATTGGTCCACCACTCCTTAGTATATCACTCTCTCATATATAGTAAGTTATTATTAAATGTAACATTAATTCATTATTTCGTAAACTCTACAACAGATCAATACAACTTGATGGTTGGAATCAATACATACTTGATGAAGCAAACTACTTTCGAAATTTTCAATTGTTCAATTGATTGGGGTACAACAATTTTTCAGTCACATCACAGCGGCCAGTTCACCTACTCATATGTTTCCTGGTTTTCTCACACCAGTACTCCACACAAAATACTTTCCAAGCAACTGGCTACTTTCGAAACTTGAAAGGTTTAACAAGTTTGGTCCACAAAAAGGATATCTCTATAGCATTTTTATTGCTACAAACTTTCCAAAGTTCACAAGAGACGTATGCGTTAAATAGTGTTTGTCTGACAGATACGCTGTATATTCCTCTAAATACAAGCCAATACCACCTAGCTAGGAAATTATTATCTTTAAATCTTATAACATTTTTCACATGTGTCCGTATTATGCAACACTGTTTAACTACATTTTCGTGGAATGGGTTTTGTATTTTTCCATAGTGTTTTATGCCGTTTTTTCAACAGTCTTGCAGTTAACCCGTACCGTTTCCTACATGTATATGAGCCGTTCTCCGAGAAAACCAACAGTGTGGCCTCTGCGTAAAGCATACACTCGGATCAGCCTAATCATGCGGTGCAAGCTTACCCGGACAGACACTTTCTGCATCATGTGGATTTTCTGTTTCAGGAATCATTACCCTATACCTCTGTCCCCCTGAGACGGAATGTGTCGGCCCGGAATACCCTGCGCGGAATGTACAGGCTGATCTGGGTCGATACTTTACGCAGAATCTATGATGTTGGTTTTCTTTTGGAAGGGCTCATATCATTTACCAGTTCTACCGATACAATTTTATCCTGGCACCGATGTAATTCCCGAAAACCTCAACGTCAACCAGGGACGCCATTATTTCAATTTAACTCTTTCAGCGCCAAATTGTTAAACGTAGACTTTTCTATGTTCAAAGTCGGGCGACTCTATTTCATATGTTATAAGAGTTATGAAATATTTGGATAACTACAAGGCAAACAATGCTGATTTCAGGTCTTTGAGGTTGTACATTGCCAAGCATTTAACCTTTACCAAGATACAGACTCTTTTAGACGACTCTGCAGCAGAAGACTTTTGAAAACATTGATGCAAAGGTGAATTTGCTCATGATGAGCAATTTCCCCTTTTTCCTTAATGTTTACATTCATATTTAATAAATGTGATTTTATTTATAGATATAATTAATAGTTTTGCGAAGATATTTTATTTTAAAGACGTCTACTGCATATGTGTTGTAAGTGGGAAAGGGTTACTCATTTACCAGATAAGATGTAGCCTACTTTTAGTGGTCTGCTTCGAAGCGCCGTCAGAAAAGGGAAATCTTCTAGAAAATTGGACGTATGATTTGGAGAAATTGCTTGCTTTGAGTTCATTTTCCTTTTTTGTTACATGGTGAGAACGCGTCAAATCCGATCAAACGTTGTCTGTTTCAAACATTGATGGGTTATTGTTTGAATCAGACATAGCGAAACGAGACCAGCTTTAATCCAATTAAATAGTAACTGAATGGAACAAAACATTGTTGAAAGAGAACTTTTGTGAAAATAACGTTTCAGATCAGCCTGTGCACTGTTCACACACACACACACACTTGTTTGAAGCGTCTGTCAATTTGTGCGGATTCTGATAAGACGGACCAGATGTAAACGCTAGTCTGAACGTACACCGAGGGCTTGGTGTGAAACGGTTGTAACTAAAAACCTATTCTGAAAACCCGCTTTTAAGGGTGATTTTGACCCCTTTGTAAACAATGCAAAGTTAGGTGCCATTGCTCAGAACGAGCAATGGCACCTAAATTTCCATTTTTTACCAAGTAAAATGATTTAACGCTTATAAGGACTTTATGGCGAGGTGATTAACCTTGGTAAAAAAATACCAATTTTAGTTACAACCGTTTCACGCCAAGCCCTCGACACAGTACAGAAATACCAACTTATAGGCATATCTTTGGCACAACTTTATTTCAGTGTAGCTTTTACAATGTCGTCGATAGGATTAACGTACAGAAGTCTTGCCTCATACAAATTGGTATCGACTTGGTTATAGAAATTCAACAGCTTTCACGGGATGTTATCATCAATCATACACTCCATACGTCAGTTTCTATTGATGCGCCCTGAAAGGTGAAGATATACATTTAGTCATCGCCTGTTCCGTCCATTTGGCACACACCCTCGGCCGAATCATAACTATAAAACTCAACTGAAGATTCACTTTGGGTCTGCAAGTATGTGACATTGAATAGACCTTCAATGCTTATGAACATACCATATACTTCTGGCCTGTTTGGTTTTTTAGGTCATCAGCTCTTGATGTTTTTCAACGTTGAGCCGTGTATGGATCGTAACTCAAAATATACTCAAATCCCCTTTCTTAAAACTTGCATGGCAAATACTATGAATTATGTAGGTGGCAATGAGGGGAGAGTAATCTCAGTAACTTTATCATTATAACAATTCTGAGTTATTCCCCTTCATTGCATTTCGTATTCATACCATCGTCGGACACCACGGCTATTGACTACCGCTATACTCCAACATCACTCGTGGGATAGTTCACTGCCTTTTCGCCGTTTTGACAGATATCAAGAATAGTGTTGCTGATTGGATGCAGTACAATGTTGTACTGCTCCAAACAGACAATTAGATCCCTCGTAATAAAACTATTATATTGTTATTTGTACATAATTGAAGAGGTTGCATATGAAGGGCCCGGTTAGCTCAGCCGGTAGATTACTCGACCTGAAAGTCCCGAGATAGAGCCCTGGATTGGATGCATGTTTTTCTCTCCATGTGACATGACGCGCCTTTATTTCTGACATTACGATCAGTAAATAAGTAAATATGAAATCGTACTGCTCCTTGCTTCATTTTGATTCCAAACTGCGCTAATGTTTAGATTTTGGCCTGGGTCATAGTAGTAATACCATTTTTTCGGAGTTGGCAGCCTGCCAATTTATGTTAGCACAAACAACGTATGAGAAACTGCGCGAGAAATATAATTCATCATGGATTCAACAATAATGCATTTAAAAAGGTTAGGATCTCCCCCATAAATATCATTTTAATGTTGTTGGAACATCAGTGAAGTTAAAGAAAGGCTTTAGAAATTAATGCGTCGAGAGGTCAAATATGGACGCTTATTAACATTATTAACATTCGGGAAGAGATACGGAAAAAAAGAAAGAAGTCACGTGAAAAATACAGTGGCGGATTAACCGGGGGCGTCGATAATCTAATGGTAAACAAAGAAAAACCGTGGCAAATGTAGTGGCGGATTTAGAGGGGGGCCGTGCCCGACTCCCCCACCCCACGAAAGAAGTCACGTGAAATATACAGTGGCGGATTAACCGGGGGCCGTAGGGCCAGCGCGTCTTAAAGTCCAACCTTCCAGTAGCCCCCAGGCCGTTAGCACTGCAGTGCTTTTATTAGAGACGTGGGCGCAACGTAGGAGAGTTTCGGAAATGTAAGTGAATTATATTATGTTCTGTCAATACGAAAAATTGTTTATTGATTGGGGTTAAACGCCGTTTTCAACAATTGTTCAGTCATATCACGGCGGTCGGTTTACCTATTCATGTGTTTCCTGGCTTTCTCACACAAGTAATCCACACAACAATCCCACTTTGCAATATATTATACTTCGTGATCCATGGGCAACATAATGCGTAATAATGCATACAATATGAGAAAGAAAGTGAAAAGGGGAAAAAGAAAGACGTATAGAGAGAAAGAACGAAATAAGGTACAGACGAAAAAAGCATTGTCTATATGTTATATACTAATTTTGTAATAAATGAAAGCCAGCTGAATGCGTTTGTTTTGTGATGCTTTTATATCTATTTATTTTCCCTTTAACGAAAAAATAAATAAAAGGAAACGATTATGGAAACATTTAAAGTGGGTTAACTATCATAACAATGCATAGAATGTAAGCGATGTTATATATATATAGCCATATAATGCAAAACAGCCCCGCCCTTTGGTGGACATGTTTTTCAATCAATCAACATGGCTTAAACGAATCTGATAGAGGGTCACCCTAGAAACATTTCTACAAGATAATTTAGAAATCGGATACTTTGAGAGAAGAAGATTTTTAAAGTGTTCACCATATAAGAAAAAACCGCCCCATCCTCTGGCGGCCAGGTTATTTACCACTCAACATGGCTTGAAGGAATCTGATAGAGGGTTATCTAAGGAACATGTCTACACAATTGTTTGGAAATTTGCCAGATACGTTTGGAGAAGAAGATTTTAAAAGATGTAAACCAGAATTATGCATGGATCTAAACAAAACAAAATAAGATATTCTGGAGAGTACATTGAGAGGATGCTTGCTGTGAAGTTTCGTCCCAATTGACCTTCTTGTTACTGAGCAGAAGATACTGATTGACGCGCGCCGCATGACGCACGCCACACGACCCACGATGGACATAGGGTGATCACAATAACTCACCTTGAGCACTTTAGTTGTGCTCAGGCGTGCTAAAATAATGTTCAAAATAAACAATCAACATCTTCACGAGGGTCCAATAAATGAATGAAATGTGTGTAAGTTAAACAAGGTATATACTTTTAAAAAAAGTGGTCGCAGTAGCGGTACCGAGAAATTTTTACCGCGTTTATCATAGTACAATACGACCCACGTACGTCTCCTAAAACATGATATTCCCTATAACATAATTATAATACGGCGTTACCTGGGTATTTTTGTTTTAGTACTACTGTTCTGAATAATCCCAGCTTCGATGAATCAGTCGTTAAGCTATCCCCAAAACTCAGAGTATCACGGAAGGAAGCCTGTTATAAGTGGCACATAACTACGTGCTACGTGTCCCCTCAATGATGACTATTGTAGATCAATGCTTCTTCTCCACTGGCCAAATTGGAGGAATTTACATGATATAAAAGGAGATACTGAATCTTGACCCGACACATGTAATACATTTATGGAAACTGACCATTGTCCTAATTTTGTCAAGGCTGATATTGAAAGAGCCCAACGTCATGGACCTCCCTCAGGTGAAAATGAAACTGATGAAATAACTTCTAATTATGATTATGAGGAAGAAGATCAGCCAAAATGGGCCCAGTTACTGAAACCTTCGAAAGAGTTTGCAGAAGCAGATGTTGACATTTGTTTTCATGATGGGGGCCCGGACTATGACTGGAGTAAAACGAAACATGATTACCCAAATGGATATGGTTTGAAGTGGTTGGAAGAACTTGGATCAGTTTCCTCTAAAACGTCTGATATATAAAAAAAAGAATCTTTAAATATGTTAAACGAAGAGCAAATGTTTGCATTTAACATTGTTTTGTCAACACTTTTGCAGTACAGAGATGGTTCAAATTCAAAATCCACTAAACCACTTCGTATAGTCATAACAGGAACTGCTGGTACAGGAAAATCCTTTCTGATTAAGTGCCTTGTCTTTGCAGTCCAAATCATTTTCAATAGTAACAAAGGCATTCAAGTTCTTTATCCAACTGGAAATAGCGCCAATCTTATCACGGGGCGTACTATTCATGACTTTCTGAAAGAACCTACTTCCAAAAAACCTAAAAATGAAATGTAATTGCCAGATGGTGCTATTGGGGAAACCATCCAAAATAACTGTTCTGGTCTCAAAGTATTGATAGTGGACGAACGTTCCCTTGTCGAGGCTACAACTGTGGGATGGATGGAACATCACTGTAGATTTGATATGGGGGATCTTGAAAACTCTTGGAGTGGCCTTCCTGTAGTAATATTCCTCGGTGATGATGTGCAACTTCCACCGTCTGTGACACACCAGTATATATAACAAAGTCTTCTGCTTCATTTGCTGCAATGCATGGTCATTTAGTTAGGAAAAAGTTTAATAATGTGGTTGAAATGAAAATTATGGTCAGACAAAATAATGAACAACAACATTTAAGAGATATCCTACTTTCATTAAGAAATTACAGTCTGACATCTGAAGATACATTATGGCTGCAGAAGTTTCAATGGGATAACCTTAGCAATGTGTTTGGAAATGATCTTCTTTAAGACATGTATGTTAATGGTTTATTTGTCTTTCCAACACATGAATTAGAGAGAAAACATAATGTTCAAAACCTTCTTAAAGCAAATGCACATGCACCTGTTGCTAAAATGGCTGCTGTAAATACAGGCCCTCATGCTAAAACTTTAACTGATGGTAAGGCTGGACGACTTCTCAACACCCTTTACCATTGTGTTGGGTCAAAAGTTATGCTAACAAGTAATCTAAGGGTTCAGCTTGGACTGTTCAACGGGTCTATGGGAATTGTGCAGGACATACTGTATCTCAATGGTAATACTCCCCAGACTTCTCTACCAGACGTTGTCATGGTTTCATTCACTAAATTCACTGGACCAAACTTTATTGATAATGGTCCTGTACTTGTACCAGTTGTTCCTATTGCAAGGAGAATTGAATGTCCTTGCTATGCTTGCAAACGAAAACAGATTCCTCTAAGATTGGGTTGGGAAACTACTATTCATCGCTGTTAGGGCATGACAATTGGCGCCGGTGAATTAAATATATTTATTGTCATCCATCCTGGAAAAAAAAGAAATCCTGATGCGTTTTTTGTGGCACTATCTAGAGCAAAATCTGCGGGTGGTAATGGAGAGGTACCAGACATTGCATGGAACCCTGAAGTGTTAATAAATGAAGATAGAAGATGGGATATGTCATAAAGTACATACTCCAACAACTACAGCGAGAAACATAGAAATAAGCTCCTTGGTAAAAAAGAAAGGCAAGACACTTAAAACAGATACAACTCTTTGAACAACAAACATATTTTTGAAACAATTTTTAAACATCTTATGGACACAAAAGCAAGACACTTAAAACAGATACAACTCTTTGAACAACAAACATATTTTTTAAACAATTTTTAAACATCTTATGGACACAAAAGCAAGACACTTAAAACAGATACAACTCTTTGAACAACAAACATATTTTTGAAACAATTTTTAAACATCTTATGGACACAAAAGCAAATTATTATGAAGAATAAGATAAGAATCAACAGTATGACAAGAGTAATTAAATTGTAAGGTTCTTCAATACACATCAGAGGGTAAAACAACCAAGTTGACCCTCCTAAGTGTGTTGAGGATCCTTAATGCACATGCCCATAACAGCATACATTAAATGCTAAATAAGTTTTTAAGATTGTTTCTTCAATTTTATTGGGATCATACTGGATTTCAAAACGTTTTCAGTTATATCATGGTGATGACACACCTATTCACGATCACTAAGTGAAAGACTAGTAGTATGCTTGCTATCTATCATTATTTAAAACCCTCTATCAGTGAAACTTGTAAATGAAACCTGAGTAATAAAGGCAGGAACTGACTAGCCTTATTACATTCTCACCCTACATTACATGTTATCCTTTTTAACACCTTACAGAATACTGATCTTGTTTGGTGGCATGTGAGCTACGATAATCTACAGTATTTACATTCTAAACCAATATTTTTTCGTCATTTACAACCCTCGATCAGTGAAACTTGTATATGAAACCGGAAAAATCCAGGGATCAGTTAAATACGTTTCACAACAAGCTAAACAGTATGCACATTATACAAAGTAAACGTACACAATGTAAATTTTTAATCCATGAAGTTGTAGACATAATTTAACAAATTTAAGTTAGACATAAGGATCTTAAATGTTTCTTTTAAATATATGGAAAACGAGTAGCTTGAAAGCGGGTAGCTCAAAAACTTTTTGAGAAAATCCCTGCAATGAAAAATACGGAAATACGGCTGTCGTGCATCGTCAACATTTTCCATTGTTAACACTCTACAGGCTACATTTTGCATTGGATCTTCATGAAAGTTTATCAAAAAATTCATCTCCATCAAATCTTGGACACGTTCGAAACTGAGCCATTTGAAGTCAAAAACTAGGTCACTAGTTCAAATTGAAGGAAAATCTTGTTAACACTCTAGAGGCCACATTTTCAACTTGAGCATGTTGAAACTTTATCAGAATGTTTGTCTGATGATGTAAGTCAAGTTCGAACATGAGTCATGTCGGGTCAAAAAGTAGGTCACTAGGTCAAATTGAAGGAATAGCTTGTTAACACTCTAGAGGCCGTTTCAGCAGTTTGAAATGTTGTCAGAATGTTTGTAATAATGATATCTAGGTCAAGTTCGAATATGGGTCATATTGGGTCAGAAACTAGGTTACTAGGCCAAGTTGAAGGAAAATCTTGTTAACTCTGTAGAAGCATCTTTTATGGCTACAGCAGCTTGAAATTTGGTCATAATGTTTATCTAAATGATATCTAGGCCGAGTTCGAATATGGATCAAACCGGGTCAAAAACTAGGTCACTAGGCCTAATTGAATGGAAATCTTGTTAACACTCTGGATACTGCATTTTTAACTGGAGCATGTTGAAACTTTATCAGAATGTTTTTCTTGGTGATATCTAGGTCAAGTTATAACATGGGTCATGTTGGGTCAAAAAGTAGGTCACTAGGTCAAATCGAAGGAAAATCTTGTTAACACTCTAGAGCCAACATCCCCCGCATTTCGTACTTTCAGTACTTTGAATCATATATGTATACACATTCTTTCTATCACAACTGCAAACAAATTGTGAAAACATTGTGACTAAACGAGAACCTGCTTATGGCAATGCCTCTTTTTGCCTCAATGCGTTCAACTTGATTCAACACTCATGCATACCCCAGTTAAAGAGATTTTCCACAAAGTTGCCTATATATTTGTTGGCAAAATTGTCTGCAGCAGATGATTGTATGTAGGAAAGGGTAAATGTATTATCAGCTAACTCCATTGGTTACAGCTATATTGTATACATCAAATTCAATACCAAAATTAATTCTAAATATTGTTTTTGTTTACTTTTCATTTAGTTCAACGGTCATTCTTTTGGACCATTTTGATCATTTTTCAAATCAAAATTTGGCTCTTAAAGAGGTGGCCTCCCCTAGGCTAGAGCTGCGCAGCATTATACGGGTAAACAAATCGATGTTTCCCGCCGTCAATAGTTAATGTATATGAACTTTGCAAAACTTTGCTATACCGTCTTTCCAAAAATTGTGTCCAGAGTGGATTTTTCGATGCAGTCACGATTCTGCTACGTTTTGATTGGATGTAAAGAAAATGTCGAAACAAAAAAATCTTCTAGAAGAAATAATTAAATATGATAATACGTACTCGAAAAAGGAACGAGCACAAGTAAGTTTATGTGTGATAATTTCCGTTTAATAACACGTCGTCTATTTCTAAAACGAGTTCAAATAACAACTCATAAGGGTTTTTTGACTTGCCGGAAGTTACAAATCCAAATTCCAGTAATATGACGTCATTATATTAGCGTAACGCAAATGATGAATAAATAACCAAAAGGAAAACGACAGAAACTATAGGAAACGTTCGTATGACAAGTCACAAATGTAGTTCCGTAAATTATGGAATCGATTTTTTTAAAGTACTTTATGAAGGGCAAGTTGATTATTTGTTGTACCTGTCATCATAATTTCATGGATTTAAAATCTTGGCTATATTCTAAAGTTAAAGGGTACCAAGAGTCAAAAAATAAAATTTGACTATCAAAAAATTAATGCTTAAATAATAACATAAGAACAAAATTGTGCAATAAAATTACGCTTTCACGGAAATTGCCGAGTGCGAAAAGTGAAAATAAACTGACTTCCGGTTTACCTTGATGACTTAGTGATGAGGAGTTGTTTCGATTAAGAATTGTACTGTTCATTGTCTTCTTTCGAAGAAAACAGTGAAGAGTCAGTTATTTACAGTAAGACAGATGACCTAGGCAACGGTCTAGCACCTTTAGGGATCAGACCATACCAGTTTGAGTCAGTAAAATGATCTGAAACGAGCAGCGAGTCTGAAGACGAAGCAGGACGTGAAATTGTTCGTGATGAATGAAAGTATTGATAACATGCGAGAATAAATTAATTTTTGTAAAAGGTTATTTTAAGAAGCATTTAAACTTTAATTATTTATATCTAGAACTACTTTTAGTTTGATTACTGTTCGTTTTGACAGGGATCTTTGTTTTTACTCCACAAGTCAAATTTAAACACATGTTCGCGTATTTTCCCGATTTTTAATGCAGAAATTACCTATTTTCCTGTCATGATTCAAAGTCGATGCCACGAGAATAACATCCCATATAAATATGATTACAAAGTTATTGAATGTCTAATGTCCTTACATTTTCATTTCTAACCATTTCCTTTTGAAGAAATAGATCGGCAATAGAAAATTGTCAAATTTAAACACATCTTTGTGTATTTTCCCGATTCTCAAGGACGATTTAGTTCTTTGTTTACTTACCCTTGGTTGTTGAAACTCATTATTCCAAGACAAGAACAATCCGGAAACGACTTCCAGATCAGAAATATCCGATTGAATGCCAGACGGGGTGAAGCCAGAAAAAAACCAGCTTCAGTATTGTGTAAGTGTCATAACACGCGATTCTAATCTGCTCCCGTGAATGACCCATTTTATTGCCCTTCTGATTTCGTTCCGCAGTGTAACTAAATCAATCAATCAAAGACCCGCCGGTATTGTGTAGCTGAAAACAATAACCACTTATGTCAGCTGTTCATCCCTTTCCCCATTACAAGAAATCACAGCAAACGATTGTGAAAATGTCGAGACAAAAATAAAGAAAATCTATAAAAAATGAAAGTATAATTATTGAATTAATTCAAATCATTGTGGCAAAAGTTATCTATTAAATTTAATGCATTTAGGCTTTCTCATTTTGCTGCAATGTTTACCAAATTCGTCAGCTTTAGTTGCGTCAAAATGAATCAACATCTGTGAAAGCACTTGATTGTCAAACCGGTATAAACCGGATATATAAACACGACTTCTTATCGGTCAAACAAAAGAACCGACGTTGCACGTGTGCGTTAACCCTGTCCTCTTTCAACAAATTTGTCGACGAAATTAAAAATATCTTGACAAAAAAATAAAACTCCTTAACCTTTCTCTCGTGAAGACAATTTCTACAGCAGAAGAAAAGATTCATACAGGGGTGCTTCATTGTGTTTGGGATCATTACGCTGTGAGCAATTCTCTCGTTTTCAAATGTCGTCTGCTCCTGATTTTTTAATATGAAGAAAGGGATAAATGAACAACAAAGCACTGTTGTCAAGGTCATTTTTACTGCATGCGTCAGTAATTTTCCATTTGATCAGGGTAACTTAAAGTTTGTAGCACGTGGTTAATTTACTGCGAACACATAATAATAAATACCGTGTCAAATGAAAACCCGCCTTCCGATAGTTGGGAATATTCAGATCAATATGCTCTTCTGTTAAGACTGATCAGAGTCATCACTGTTCGTAAATCGTACCACAACAATTATCGAAGTCTTTGGAGAACAGTAATGACCAAAAGCCGGCATTGCAATTACGTAAATTGATACAAACTGCCTTAAAATTTGGAAACAAAACTGATTGTCTATTTTTATGTGTCGTGGATCAATCTTTATATGGTGCATAGTGATGTAATGTTAGAAAACCCTTGTGAAATAATTACATTAAACAATTACAAATGGAAACGGATATTTTTCATAGGAATAAGGTAATTTTCAATCTTATCAGTTCCCGACGCATTTCATTCAGCCTGGTTACTGAATGTTTAAACACTACACCTGTGTGGACGCTTTTTAACAAACTTTATATAGTGACACTGTGATTTAAAGTCTGAGATCCCTTTGTAAATAATCGAATTGTATGGTGATAAACTTTCGGAGGACCTTTTCACATGAAAAATGTTCTTGTCATGAGCACGTCACTTCCGGTATTTTTTACGGAAATTGACGATTTTTTCTTTTTTTCGTTAATCTCGACCTTGTTTTGAGCCCGGATTTTAAATGCTTATTAAAGTTTTTTTTTGTTTTTTTTCAAGAAAATTCTTATCACATTAGGTTTTTATGACTTTTCCCTACATATTAATCGCGTATTTGAATGTCATTCTTGGTACCCTTTAAATATAAGCTTAAGCTGATGATGATTTTCATTTTCTTTGCTAAGGTCGCTAGGACTCGTTATTGACGTAAATAACTGATCGTGCTGCAAGCAAGGGGCTAGCTGCAGTTCGCGGGGAATTATTTACCGATCACAAAAGTTAATAAATGTTTACCCGAAATATGTACCACCTATACTCACATTATCAATTACAGGTAAAATGTTGACAAACTGTCTCTTCCAATCATACTTAATATCATCTTTAATAAGAAAGACTTTATTAAATGTGTGTGAGATAGTTAAATAATTGGTAGTTATGTTTGTGGTAAACCGATCCATTCCCGCAATAGGTCTCACCTTCAAGCAAAAAACATGGAAAAACTATTGAAAACGTTCAAAGAAGAGCAACCAGGATCCTAGGAAATTTAAAGGGGAAATCTTACCCAGAATGACAAATTGAACTTGGATTACCATGCAACACTGGAATACAGAAGGCAAAGGACTGATTTAGTACATACATACAAACTAGTTAAAGAAATAGACAAAACATCGATGAAGCTTCTTAACATATGCAGCGCTGTTGAGACAAGAGGGCACACATATAAAATATACAAACCTCGAGCAAATAAAGAAACAAGCATACTGCGACGATGGTTCTCTCTTGTCTCTACTCTCACGACACCGCACGAATAATGAAACAAGCTATCGAGTTGTCGCGAGAACAGCGTCAAATTCACTTGAATATTTCTTCTCCTCGTGTAAAAGTACGGGAAACGGAAGTTGTAATGGCTATGTGAAGTGCTCTCTGGTTGGTCGATATTTGGTCGTGTTCGGATTTTTAGCGAATCAGCGATCAGGTAATAGGAAACCATTTCTTTTTGTGTCGATATATTTAGTTTTGACGTGTCTGTGTTTTCCGCGGAAATGGTACCCCTTACGGCAACTCAAATATTAAGAAAACGAAGAGACGGATCAAAAATCGGGACGATCATCGATGTAGCAACTGGTGGGCTACACAACGCACACCGAGTGGTTTCTAAATTCGAAAAACTGTGGGAGGAGATAGTTTTCACAGGAAACAGGTTTTCGCCCGTTTCCATAGCAACGGTGGTTTCTATGGCGACCATACTACAAAAGGGACAACTAGAGCCTAGACCCTTCATCCCTACCAAGTTTGGTCGAAATCCGTTTAATAGTTTTGGCGCTACGCTTGCCACAAACAAACAAACGGACAGAAACGAAGAAGAGAGAGCACCAATAAGAATCAAAGCGCTGAAAGCGCTGGTGGTATAGGGGCATATGTAAGTTGAAAATATATGGCATAGATAATATAGACAAACATTGTTGAAACAATGACCTTTAAACAAACCAAACCAAAAATGTGCGAAGCACACATATTGCCTGCCTTTACAATACAAATACCTAATTTATCAAAGTTTCACCCTTTTCGTGTATAAACAAAATAAAAAGATTGACAAAAAACAGAGCAGCGACCCTTAATTAAAATATTTCCAGTTCAGAAATCACTAAAGATTCACAATGTATATTGTAATCATGCTGATAAATGAAAGACAATCGAAAGCATGCTAGAGTTATGTTTCTTTTGCACTGCACATCTGTAGCTCTGAGTTTCCTATACAACAAGTCTTAACTTGATACATTGGACATCTATTGAGACAATAACCGAAGAAATGAAAAATGAGTTTTACACCTAAAAAAACCAGATCAGATTTGTGTTCAAAATATTGTATCGATCTCTTAATCCCAATGTATACGTGTGACGACTTTGAAATGGATCCGCGAAACAGAAACAAAGTTTTGACCCATTAATGCAAACCGTAACTGACAGACGGACGGATGGATGAACACAAAGACGGACAGACAGTCAGTCGCTCTGGACAAAGTACAACGCTTTGGAAACACTCATTAACGAAACAAGGGCATGTGTTTTTCATGCGAAAGTCATATAATAAGTGAGAACATGAAAAGACAAAAATATACACACTCCAAACGCAGCATGCTAAAGTTATGGTAATGGTGCACTGCAAATGTGTAGGTCATAAGTTACCTACAAACCAAGTTTGGAAATGGATACAATGGAAATTAATTGAGACAATCGCTGAACTAAATAAGGAAAAATGAAGATAACTAAGATAAGCAGACCAGAGTTATGTACCTAGTATTTTGCCGTTCTCCTGAGCACACGGTATAAGTGTGACCACTTTCAAATAAATCTGCCATACAGAAACAACGTTTTGACCAATACATGCAATCCATGACGGACGGACGAATGCACATTCAGGCAGACAGCCGGCCGGACACCGGATTATACCTCCAAGCTTTACAGACAGAGACAACTTATAAAGTATTGATTACAGAAGACTGGTTCGATGCGTCAAAACACGTCTGTGCTTAGGAAAGCTTAGATTATGGTATTTGTAAAGTATTTGCAAATTAATTGTATCTCCGAAATGGGACCGTACAAGGTTAATTTACAAAAACTTATTTAGACTATACTTCTAGTTTATTTGTCAACAGATACGTCTAGGACTAGATTACACGTTGACGAACGTTGAATCTTCAATTAGCGCAAATGCATATACATTATAATTTTAGTCCCAAAATCGGTAGAAGCGCCTCAATTATAAAATAAATAATGACCTTGCGGTTATAACTCGTGTGTATGTTGACATTTTCGGCCAACTTTCTTTCCGACGTTTGACAAAAGTCAATGCGACATGCGTCATTCGTCTTTCACAAATGGGCTAAGTCTATGTGAAAAAGAACCCAGTTGGTTGGGAAGATTGTTGTGTGGAGTACTGGTGTGAGAAAACCAGGAAACATATTTGTAGATGAACTGGCCGCCGTGATATAACGTAGAAAATGTTAAAAACGGCGTTAAACCACAATCAATCAGTGTTGAAATCTTATCTCTAATTTGTAGATTTAATTCCTATGTCCTAGTTGGTTGGGTCGACATACAGCGACACGTGAGAATATTCAACACAACACGCGACCTGTTTTACCAACAATTCTCCAGTAGCGGTGAGACCGTTAGTTCCATTCTTTCATGGCATGTATACAAAGTAGGACCTCTCTCTTTGGACGGATTATGTAATAACAACTCCTTACCCTTGACCACGTAGACTAAATATACAGCAAACAACATTTAATTAAGCCTGAAAGTATTATTTTGAATAGTAATTAAAACATTGTGGAAAAAGACAAACTTGCTGATTATCATTTATCTGTTAAGGTTAGTCAAATGTGTCTTAAAGGGGCAAAGGTTAAAATAATAACTGTAGACAAATATTTTCGTTATCTAGGTTATAGAAAAAAATTGATTCATGTTTCAAAGCATTGTTTGGAAAGGAGGAATTGCTCATTGTCAGCAGTTGCTCCGTAGGCAAATATACTTTCAACATTCGTATGTAACTAAGTTGCTATAAGGGAAACGGTTCAATCCTTTCCCGTTTAAAGTCGCTTTTTGACGCATGTGCAGCAGACGGCTGCAGAATGGTTATTCGTGACCCATTTCCTCTTTTTCCACAAAGCTATGTATAAACTATATATTTTTCCTTTTGATGTAAGGCGATATTGCTCGTTATCATTAATCTCTAGCATGTTATTCAAAATGTGTCCGGAAAGGAGATAGAGTAAAAGAATGTCCACAGTAAAACGTTTAAATATGAAAAGAATTAATTTGAAACGTGTTTGAAAGCATTGTGTGAAAAGGAGAAATTGTTCATTGTCAGCAATAGCTCCATTTTCAACAATATTTCAATTTTCGAACTGTTATATTATGACGGAAAGGGTTCCGCTTCCATGGGGAGGATGTAACCATTTCCCGCTTACAGACGCATGTGCAGCAGACGACAATCGGAAACATTGTGACGAAAGGAGAAATTGCTTATCGTAGGCAATTTCTACTTTTGCCACAATGGTTTCAACTCCTTTCAATAATTGTATTTACAGTGATTTGCACATTTCTCTATGTAAGTCGTCTGTTGTAAACTAATGGGGTCACAGCACGGTCGACGTTACCTTACACCACTGACATTAAGGTCAATCATAGTTCAGAGTGTGTTTCACTCGTTTGAACTATTTCGTATCCGATGATTAATAAATGCAAGCGGATGGTTTTTCGTGATTCGGTCGAACCAATGAAATCGTTGAAAAGGCAGATTATAACCAATCAAAACTCGATTTTGGTGTAGGTATACACATGTGGACTGTGGTTGCAGCTTTAATCCGACTTTTCGAAATCAGCATGAGTATGGGATAGGCGCGAAACGCCCCTATCCCAAAAACTGCTACAGTCATAGGGTTATTAATGACTGGAATAATCTCAAATCTCAAATAGTCGAGGCACCTACACTTAATACATTCAAAGCGAGATTAAACAAACACTGGTTGTTACAAACAAATTCAATGCAAAATGTTCCATACTAAGTTAATAAATACAAATTTAAAATAATTAAAGGAGTCGATTTTATGTACAAAAAAAGTATATACAATAGTAGAATAAACAATAAAAACAGTCTTGTATGAAATAGACTGTGCAATAGCTGTGATTTATAGAAATCACATAATTCAAATATGGGTAAACAAATAATAAAAGGACCAATAAAAGCATAAATGCTTATAAGTCATAAAACAACTTATCAGGTTTCTAATTCTACATGAACTACATGAACTATATTCATATTACACACAAATACGGCAGCTGATTGGTTTTCCGACATCGGTCTGCTTTTCCCCCTCTATAATCCATTGGTCTGCTTAATGCGGCGTCTGCTTTATATACAGACCCAGGAGCATGCAGTAATGTTATAAGGAGTGTTGAGTATTCGGAGAATGACTATTATTTAAACGTTTTAAAACTTAATCCCAACTTGACAAGTTTATTTTGTTTGCTGTTCTCAAGATCTGTTTACAAGACTCGAAAGTGTTTTTCACGACAGCTGGTTATTAAAACAAGTCACCGATTCGAAAGTGAAACGAAACTAGGCAGGTAACGAACAAAAGGATCGAATGTCATTCGGTTGGCGCCTGTCATATGAAGGTCCGTCATCTGAATCTAAAAATGAATCGTAAGCAATTGGGAATTTATTTCCTTATTTTTGTGGTATTAGAATGCATGCAGGTGACATGTATGGATGCAAACAATGCCAAGTTGTCATTGTTGCCAAACCGGGGCACGTCCCCCATTTTATTCGCCAACTTTACCGAACTCTACAGTGGCAATGTGTCATCCAAAAAAGTCGACCAGTATGTGTATTCCTACAACATATCGAATATCAGTGTAAGTACTAACATAATAAGCAAGTACTGTCTGTCTGTATGTCTCTCTCTCTCTCTCTCTCTCTCTCTCTCTCTCTCTCTCTCTCTCTCTCTCTCTCTGTCTCTGTCTCTCTGTCTCTCTGTCTCTGTCTCTGTCTCTCTGTCTCTCTCATATCTATATATCTCTATCTCCCATCTCTCTCCTTTCTCTGTCTCTCTCTCTCTGTCTCTCTCTCTCTCTCTCTCTCTCTCTCTCTCTCTCTCTCTCTCTCTCTGTCTCTCCCATCTCTCTCCTTTCTCTATCTCTCTAATATCTATATACCTCTATCCTCTCTTTCTATCTTTCTCTCTATCCCTCTCCCCCCCCCCCCCCCCCCCCTCTATCTCTCTTTATCTCCCTTTCTCTCTCTCTTAAAATGACATGGACTCTGCTTCAAATAAGATTGATTCTGCATACATATTACAAAAACAACTTCAAAGCTGTAGAAGTGGTATTTGTACCTATACCCTATTCCATCAACCTTAAATCAATCGGACATGGAATTTCTTAGAAAGTCTGCTTATAACCCTTAAATCCCCACATATGAAACATATGCAGCAGGGTACTCTCTACTCTCTATAAATACAAGAACTATAATTGAATAAAGTAAACCACAATATTCTCGAAGGTCAGCTGCTGCAGAGCTTTCAGAAAGCGTCCTGTATGTGTGAAAGGATAAAGAAACCTGCCTTTGATTGAAATCAACAGTTACTCTCTTCAATCTATCCCTCCCTTATATATATAATTATATGACTTTGTTTATCCCCATCTCTGTGCAGTGAGTCTATGCATTATATTGCTGATTATTGTAATTGTACAGCTATTGCAAATATGAATAGAAATTTTCAAAAAAAAGGCCTGGATGTTTCTGTAGTCATCTGTTGCAGATGTGTTTTATGTGGGAAATGGTTTAACCAGGATCTAAATATTGGAAAAGATGAAATTGTAATATATCTCCTTTCTTAGAGAGTTTTCAAATGTTTTCTGCTGCATACGCATCACAATAGGTATAAATAAATGGTGCTAAGAAAAAAAAAAATGTTATTTTTGTATGCAGAGAACTGCTGTAAGGATATTTACTGTGAGCCTGAACAGTAAAGTGGATTTGCCAACAATATTTGTGATCCGACAAGAGAGGGGTGTTTTGTCATGGCAGATTCCGTTGCTGCTGCGTTACACGTAAGTTCAAATCTGCCCTCCTTATAAACCAACCGTTACGCTCTTTTGTCAAGTGGCAATAAAGGTCAAATGAGCCCATACATAGGAAACGGTACAATTGGCTTTTCTGAAAAGGTATAGACCCAGAATGAGATCAGTCTGTGCATCTGTATTTCAAAAGTTGTTCTTTAACCTTTCCCTCATACAACATTTCTGCAGCAATCGACTTTGAACGTATTTTGTCAAAAAGTAGAAAATCTCCATAATTGAATGGATAACCTATGACAAAAAGTGGAAAACATTGTGGCAAAAGGAGAAATTGCACGTTTTGTGCAATTTCTTCTTTTGTCACTCTGTTTTCAAAAAGCCGTCTGCTGCAGAGGCGTCAGAAAGCGTCTATATAAGGTAAAGGGTTAATGATTTTTAGAAGAAGATCGGACTACAAAGTTATGCAGGTTGATCAGCGTCTGGATCTGTAATTGTCTGAATGGCATGCATTGGTCGGAATTCCCTTGAATACTGCTGTTTAGCTTTCCTGAAAAATGTCTGCTAAAGCTTTTAAGTGGACACATTTATAAAAAAAAAAAAAAAAAAAATTAAAATGTCATACAATTGAATTAATTATCAATTCATCCCTTTTCAAAAATAAACTGCTTAGAACAGACAAAAACTGCATACTTCATAAATTATTGTATTTGATATGAGAGATTGTGAGAATAGCATTCATTGTATCATCTTGGATTTGAAGAAAAAGATTGATGCATGTGTATTGTGGGAATATGAGAAAGTGCTTGTTTTAAACATCAATGACTTCTTCAAAAGTCTGTTTCACAGGATCAAAAGGGTTAGTTAACCCTTTCCCTCATATAGACGCTTTCCGACGCCTCTGCAGCAGACAGCTTTTTGAAAACATAGTGACAAAAGAAGAAATTGCACAAAACGTGCAATTTCTCCTTTTGCCACAATGTTTTCCACTTTTTGTCATAGGTTATCCATTCAACTATGGAGAATTTCTATGTTTTGACAAAATAAGTTCAAAGTCGTCTGCTGCAGAATTGTCGTATGAGGGAAAGGGTTAACAAAACAATCCCATACAAGTCCTTTCCATGTATGTAATCTTTCTTGATCTACATCCTTGTATCATATAATTGATTGTGTTTATTTAACACTTTCCCTCATACGGCAATTCTGCAGCAGATGACTTTGAACGTATTTTGTCAAAAAATGGAAAATCTCTATAAGTGGAAAACATTGTGTCAAAAAGAGAAATTGCACATTTTGTGCAATTTCTTCTTTTGTCACTATGTTTTCAAAAAGCTGTCTGCTGCAGAGGCATCAGAAAGTGTCTATATGATGGAAAGGGTTAACACTTTCTCACTCGCATTTCAACACATCTGTAGCAGACGTCTTTTGAAAATATTGTAGCAAAAGGAGAAATTGCACATAGTTGGCAATTTCTCCATTTGCCACACTATTTTGAACTGTGTTCAATAATAACACATTATTTTGTGGAGATCTTCCATATTCTAATGCAGGCGTTATTTTTAAAGTCGTCTGCTGCGGATTTGTTGTATGTGGGAAAGGGTTAACCATTGACCTCATAGCAAGAATCTTGACAGGTGACTTTAAAAAACCCTTCTAGGCAGAAACATGGAAAATCTCTATCAATGAAGGTACAAGAGAAAGTTGATGCAAGGCATCAATGTCACCGGAAAAGACTGCATTGATTTATTTTTTAACACACATGTATTCTTGACTTTCATTAGTCTAAACATACACATAATGTTTTCATAAGGACTAATTCCAGAATTTTTAAAATTCCACATAGATCTACATATTTCAGGATTTCTTTTGGTCAGGATTTTGGATGTTTTGTATTTGTCAATAAAACCACAACAAATTAATACATTTTGGGATTTAAATCTACATGCAATAAAAAGCTTTTAAACCCTTTCCATGTCTGAAGCAACAATGAAAACATTTAAATGCTTAAAACATTGAGAAAACGGTTAAATTGCTGAAGACATGAACTTCCTCCTTTTTAATAATAATTATAATAAATATTTCACAGATGTTAAAATTTATCCTCTATGTTTAAAAAGTAGACCACACTTGAAACAACATATCAGCTAAATTGTTTATCTAAATCGTTGATGCATACAATATATGTTTGGCGCAAGAGAAATGCCAGTTGCGAGTCCCATTACTATTTAATAGGTGGCAAGTATGAAATTAATTGGGTGCGAAAGAGCAGATTTTCTTTATTTCTAAATCTATTGTTTATCAGAGTTTGTTCTTCTCTTAATTTGTTTCAAGCCAAATAATCATTTAATATCACATATATTTAATCATTAAAGTGTGTAATATTAGCTATCTATCTGTAATAAGGTGTTTGAGCATTCTTTCGAAATGTTGACCCTCAAGATCGAGTCATAGTGTCAGACATCGAAGAAAAATCAGGCAAAGCTTTAGTGCATGTTTTATTCCACTACATTCGAGAGAAAAAAGCATTTCTATAGTATCTGTCTTTCTCCTATATTCGACCCATGCAATCGTCGTGACGTTTAAGAAATCAATTTGTCGTGCGACATTTTTTGTCTGCATAAACAAGTCACTTTTCTAAGTTTACATTTTACTTCCGGTTACTTCGCTTTGTTTACATTTTGGCAATATGAAACTAGGTCACGAACTGAGGAAAAGGCGTTTCGACATTCACAACCGATAAACAGGCTTATATTTGAGACATATTTTCACAAATAATTCTTATTTTTGTTTCTGTAATACCAGTTTATGTTGATACTTATCTATTAAAAGGAGAATTTGACGTGATTTTCATATCGATAGTCTGCTGCGCAGGTGCGCGTATCTTAACAAATTAGACTGTGCGACGTAAAGGTTTGTAGTTATCGCCTTTTGATTACATAGTTTATGAAAACTCTTCGTAAATAAAACACAAAAACGTAAATGCCAGTCAAAATAAAGAAACTGCACATACTTAAAACATCGTAATATTTATTTCATTTTAGATGTGTTATAACTTAGTGTTTTTAAACAAACGCAATTGTAATATGTTCAAGACATTTAAAAAAAAAAAAATCTAATAATAACCCCCCCCCCCCTCCCATGTCATTTCCGAAAACCTATTAAAAATAGAAGTCGGGGGCTTCTGCCCGGCGACTAATAATTACTGAAAAAGTTGAAAGCATTGTAGATATAGGAGAAATTACTTGTTTTGAGAAAATTCTCCTTTTGTCACAAAATATTCAGAATTTGTTTGCTAAGGCGTTAGAAAGCTTCTGTATGTGGGAAAAGGATAACCATAAATTTACCTCATGATATTTTAAGTGTCATTTCCTTTAACCCACTCGAACATATATATACCACTTCGATGCATTTGTAGCAGATGAGACGATTTTTAAAGCAAATGGCAAAAAGGGAAATATTTCATAATAAGCCATTTCTCCTTTTGCCACAATGTTTTAAACTATATCCAATAATAATATTTTTATTTAAAGAGATTTTCCTTTTGAACACAATCTGAAAAGGCCAATTAAAGTCGTCTGCTACAGATTTGTGCAATCTGGGAAAGGGCTTAACGCTTTCCCACATACAAGAAATCTGCAGCAGACGACTTTGAACATATTTTATCAAAGGGTCTATATAATATCCGTGTGTGAAGTGGCTATTGTCTTTATGCAGGACTACATATAAGTAGTGTATTGGCTTAAAAAAGCAAAATAATTGACAAAAAAAGGAATTCTTTTTAAAATCACAAGTACTCAAAAGCCAAATTCAAAAGTAAATAAAGCAATTGTTTACATTTGTATTGATTTAATACTTTACATCAAAGGGAATCAAAGAAGATCCGAATGGACGAAAAAGTATCTATGGCCTGATGTGCATACAGATTAAACTAATTTAAAGCAAAACTAAATTTAAAAAGTGTCTTGGTGAATCAGGGATCCCCAAATATATAGATTTGCCAACAACTAGAAGTATAAGTTAAAACAACATTGAAAATTGTGAGAAAAGTAGAATTTTCTCCCTTTGACATGATGATTTCAACTCTGTTAAACCTTACCCACATACAACTAATCTGCAGCAGATGACTTTGAAAATAATCATGCAAAAACATGGAAAATCTCTTTAAAAGAAAGTATACTTACTGAAATAAGTTGAAAACATTGTCATGAAATTGCTCCTTTTGAGCAAATTCTCCTTTTGCCATTATGTTTTCAAAATGCATCTATAAGTGAGAAATGGTTAAAAACAGTCATACAAAAAAGCAATTTGAAAAAAAATGTAAAATTATCCATAATTACTCAATTTAAAAAAAGATCCAATTGTCTAAAAAACAATTGGGTAAATACCCAATTCACTAAACAAATTATCTGTAGCCCTGTATATGTGAAGGGGCTAATGTCTGTGTATGAAGCGGATAAGGTCATCATGTGATGGGGCTAATGTCTGTGTGTGAAGAGGCTTATTAAATATATATGTGTGAAGATGCTATTGTATGTGGGTGAAGTCTCCAATGTCTCTGTGTGAAGGGGCCAATGTCTATGTGTGATTGGGTTAATGTCTGTGTGATGGGGCTAATGTATATGTGTGAAGGGGCTAGTGTCAGTGTTCGAAGCGGCTAATGTATGTGTTTGAAGGGGTTAATGTAAGCATGAGAAGGGGCTAATGTTTGTGTTTGATTGGGCTAATGTTGGTGTGTGTGTGATAGGGCTAATATATATGTGTGAAGGGGCTAATGTCTACATGTGAAGGGGCTAATGTCTGTGTGTGATGGGGCTAATGTATATGTGTGAAGGGGCTAATGTCAGCATGAGAAGGGGCTAATGTTTGTGTGTGAAGGGAATTATGTATGTGTGTGAAGGGACTTATGTCAGCGTGAGAAGGGGCTTATGTCAGCGTGAGAAGGGGCTAATGTCAGCATGAGAAGGGGCTAATATTTGTGTGTGATGGGGCTAGTGTCTATGTGTGTTTGATGATGCTAATATCTGTGTGTAAAGGGGATAAAGTCTGTGTGTGATAGGGCTAATGTATGTGTGTGTGAAATGGCTAATGTCAGTGTGTGAAGGAACTAATTTCTACATGTGAGGGGGCTAATGTATATGTGTGAAGGGGCTAATGTCAGCGTGAGAAGGGGCTAATGTATGTGTGTGAAAGGTCTAATGTCAATGTGTAAAGGGGCTAATGTGTGTGTGTGAAGGGGCTAATGTATGTGTGTGAAAGGGGTAATGTCAGTGTGTGAAGCGGCTAATGGTTGTGTGTGAAGAGCTAATGTGTGTGAAAGGGCTAATGTCAGTGTGTGAAGGAACTAATGTCTACATGTGAGGGGGCTAATGCCTGTGTGTGATGGGGCTAATGTATATGTGTGAAGGGGCTAATGGCAGCGTGAGAAGGGGCTAATGTATGTGTGTGAAGGGACTAATGTATGTGTGTGTGAAGGGGCTAATGTCAGCGTGTGAAGGGGCTAATGTCTGTGTAAAGGGTATAATGTCTGTGTGTGATGGGGCTAATGTATATGTGTGAAGGGGCTAATGTCAGTGTGAGATGACGCTAATGTTTGTTTGTGAAGGGGCTTATGTATGTGTGTGATGGGGCTAAGGTGTGTGTGTGTGATGGGGCTAATGAAAGTGTGCAAAAGGGATAATGTCTTTGTGTAAAGAGGCCAATGTATGTGTGTGATGGGGCTAATGTCTGTGTGTGTGAAAGGGCTAATGTCAGTGTGTGAAGGAACTTAATATGTCTACATGTGAGGGGGCCAATGTCTATGTGTGACTTGGCGGGTGACGGAGATAATGTCAGCATGTGTGAAGGTGCTAAAATATATGTTTGAATGGTCTTATTAAATGTCAGTGTGTGAAGGAGCTTATGTCTGTGTTTGAAGGTGTTTATGTCTGAGTGGGAATTGGGCTAATGTCTATGTTTAAAGGGGCTAATGTCAGCTTGTGAAGGGACTAATATTTGTGTGAAAGGGCTTATGTCTGTGTGTGATTGTGGGGATGTTATAATATTTGTGGAGGGGCTAATGTCTGTGTGTGAAGAGGTAATGTCTGTGAGTGATGGTGCTAATGTCTGTGTGTGTGAAGGGGATAAATGTCAGCATATTAAGAGGCTAATGTCCGTGTGTGAAGGGGCTAGTGTCTGTGTTTGAAGGGGTTATGTCTGTGTGTGATGGTACTTTGTCTCTGTGTGTGTGAAGGGGCTAAATGTATGCATGTGAAGAGGCTATTTATCTGTGAAGGGGCTTATGTCCATGTGTGAAGGGGCTTATGTTCATGTGTGAAGGGGCTTATGTACATGTGTAAAAAGGCTTATATGTTCATGTGTGAAGTGACTTCTTTTCATTTGTGAAGGGGCTTCTGTTCATGTGTGAAGGGACTTATGTCCATGTGTGAAAGGGTTTCGGTTCATGTGTGAAGGGGCTTATGTTCATGTGTGAATGGGTTCTGTTCATGTGTGAAGGGGTTTCCGTTTATGTGTGAAGGAGCTTATGTCCATGTGTCTGTCTGCCTAAAATACTTGATAATGTGATCATTCTAAATATTTCTGTATTGACGACACTGTTTGTCTAAATATCTATATCGTAGCAAACAAAGTTCTCAGGGGTATACTGCTGTTAGTTGGCTGGTCTTTCAGTATGAATTCTTTGATTTTTAGCTTACCTGAGCTCGAAGTGCTCAATTAGGTGAGTTATTGTAATTTGCCTTTGTCCGGCGAGTGGCAAGCATTGTCAACATCTTCTCCTCTGTAACCTGTGAGTTAATTGGGATGAAACTTCAAAGCAAGCAATCTCTGATTGTCGTCACCAAATTTCCTTCAAATATTTTTGATTTGTTCAGAAATCTGGTTTCCATGGCAACAGAAAGAAAAAAATAATTGAAAAGCTTCTTCCCCCAAACTGATTTGCAGATTTTCATAGGTGTTTGTAGAAATGATCTTTGGCTGACCCTCTATCCGATTCCTTCAAGCTATGTTGATGGTTCAATACATGTGGCCATCAGAGGGTGGCTGTTTTGCCTTATATAGCTTAAGTCAAAACTTTAATAATCTTCTCAAAAGTATGTGACCAATTTAAAAAAATAAATGTAAAAATTATCTGTGGGTGACTGTTACTCAGATTCCTTCAAGCCATATTGATTGTTGAACAAACATGGCAGCCATGAGGCAGGACAGTTTTGCCTTTTATGGCTAAAGTGAAAACTCTTCTGCTCCAAAAAGTATCTGACCTTTTTTTCAAAAGAAATTGTAGAAATGTTCCTTGGATGACTTTCTATCCCATTCCTTCCAGCCATGTTGATTGGTCAAAAGATATTATTGCCAGGGGGTGGGGCTATTTTGCCTCATATGGCAACATAGGGTTCTGTTATTGCACCTTGAGGCAGTGGTCATCTTAGGCCTCTTGTTTTAGCTTACCTTAGGCTGAACGCAAAACAAGATATTGTGGTTGGCATGACATATCACATTGCATTACTAAGATAAGCGATCCAGGCCCTTTGTGTAAAAAGTCCCCATTAATGACAGTTTTTGTTTGTTCATTCTTGCATTTCTTTTTCATTATTATATGAAGATGTTGATAATTTTGAATAGTTTAAAAGCTGCCTAGTTTTGCCGTTAAGTTAAGCTATCTTAAACTGAACATGTCTTGTTTTCCCTTTTACTGTAGCCAGTTAGACACCTCTATTCTCACCACTCTTTCTTGAATTATAAAAAGGGAATCCCTCCTACTGGGGTATCAAAAGTAGTTTATCTAATTTAATATGAGGGAATAGGTTTATGTTTGGTCAAAAGCTTTCTTATGGTAGCAAAAAGAATTGCACTCTGCTAGCATTCTCTCCTACCTTTCATAATTTGGGTTTCCATTCATGTTTTTTAGCCCTGATTATTATTGCAAACACTTTCTTATGCCTCTGCAGCAGATGACTTTTGAAAACGTTTTGGCTCTTGATGAGTAATTTCTCCTTTTACCACAATGTTTAACTTGAGTCAATAATTGTTCTTTCTTATAAAGTTATTTTTTTCATATATTCATATAACAAAATGTTATCAAAGTAGTCTGTGGCAGATTTTGATATATGTGGGAAAGCGTTAATGATCAGATACAGAAGAAATAGTTTGAATTTCTAACCTGTCTCAGTGTTTTTAGCAGAGTTATGGCTCTAACAGTGTCATATATCTGTGGATTGTTCAATTTAAGCAATTGGCTGTGGGGCCCTGATTTTCTTGCTGTAACAAATATCACTCATAGTAATAAGAAGCTTTGCACACAATGATTTTGACATTTCTGTATCTCCACAGGTATGAGTATTTTGATGTGAGTAGAACACTGTGTCCATTAGACAGTAATATAATACACCCCCCCATCCATCCAGATCAGGAGATATTCGTTGAAGTGTCGACCCGGTCTGTCGTGTCAGTACCTTACACATTGAAAGCTGAAATACTGACAGACTTTGTGATAGGGTAAGTGATGTAATAATGGGAGCTAAAATCTATCAGAGGCCCATAGGGAAGACTGGGTTTACCCAACTTTGTTACCTCTTTAAATAAAGTCTTTATTATTATCCCTTTTCCTCATATAGACACTTTCTGACGCCTCTGCAGCAGACGGCCTTTTGAAGACATAGTGACGAAAGAAGAAATTGCTTAAAACGAGACACAATGTTTTCCACTTTTTGTCATAGGTTATCCATTCAATTATAGATATTTTCTATATTTTGACAAAATCTGTTCAAATACGTCTGCTGCAGAATTGTCGTATGAGGGAAAGGGTTATTATGAATTTCAGAATTTCCATGTTTAGCTCACCTGAGCATGAAGTGTGTGGTGAGTTACTGTGATGGTCTGATGTCTGGCTTAGTTGTCCGCCGTAGTCTGTCCGAATGTTCTCATTTTCCATTTTTACAGCACCTGATTTAAAAAAAAAGATCATAAGTGGTCCTCTTTAGTTACTTATCAAAGAATTGAATACCTTGGAAAACTCGAACTGCTAAAGCAATTGAAAGCGGTTTTTCCTTATAAACTGAAAAATCTTCTTGTTAATGAGGTTATTATATACTTACCAGCGAAAATTAAGGAGGATAAATTTGTCTCACCATATGTCTCTGTCTGTCCGTCTCAAGACAAGATAGTTTCCCGGCTTGGTAGTTCATATTTCCGGCTAGAATGATGATAATTCACACATACAACATTCAAAGCTCCACAGAGGACCAGATAAAGAGGAGTGAACTGATCTTTCCCCACCAATATCTCTCTTATGACTCACCCAAACCTTATGTTGTGGGTATTCAAAAGAAATCATCTCACTGAGTGTCATTTAATTTTTTTTTAATGTGAAATGTTCCCTTATCTACAGTGTTTGCTCAATAAAGATCCCTTGACTTTAAGGTAAACATTTTTATGTCAAAAATACATTACCAGTCATTTAATACCTGATATATAATCTCAATACCGTTCATCCAGAAAAGAAGCTCGCGCAGCCATGCATAGCCCTCACGCGTGTGTGATATACACAGCCGCCGGTAATACCGGCGCACGCGCCATGAGAACCCCACTTTTTAATTTCTGGACACACCGAACTGACAGCTAAGAATTTATTTCATTTTTATAATTTATTTCTTGGCCTTAAACAAGTTATTATTCATTCAGTTATTCAACTACATTAACAACCTAACAACATAATTGTGTAAATTAATAATTCAAATGAGTCAACTTCCGGTTTCGTTATTATTCTCTGCCTAAAAAAGACAATGACATTAGAAACACAGTATTGGCCCAGAGGTCGTAGTTCAACGTCCTTCTGGCCTGCCTATCGACATAACCGTTACATCTTCCTTAGAAGTAGACAGTTCTTACCGATTAAGGTACGTCAATCAGTAATTATGCTTACATATGTTGCCGACCTCTCGCCTTTAAGATTTGGCGTTGAGCACGACAATTATCGTTCGATGCTCCAATGCGCTTGACTTCAAAGTTCAGATCCATTTCTCTCCGAACTTTTACGTTCTTCGGAAGCTGCCGCTTCTTAAGTTATTAACTGAGACTTATAAATTCGTCTTGCTTGGCGAACACTATCAGGGAAGTGAGTTCTTTGCTTTCAGTAGAAACGAATTTCATCAGGTTTTGCAGCCTTATGGTTATTCAACCGTTCTTATAAACCTGTATTCCTACTGAGACCAAGTTGCCTTTGGTTCTTCCTAACCCATCACATTTCACAACCTTTCTGTGAACTGTGTTCCCTTAGACATAAACAGGATCCTGTACCCTGTCATTAAGGGTCTTAAGTTCTTTATAAAACATTCGAGGACTGTAAGAGCCACAGTAGGGGTTATTCAACCTCTGGTAGGAGAAGGATATTTCAGCAGCGTATTCAAACACTGGATATCCTATTCCTTTAATTGGTAATAAGATCCTTCTGATAACGTCTTAAAACGTTTCAATCAGAAATTATTTCTCTCTGGACACACAAGTGGACTCTCAGCGAGTACTTACCTAATTAATACACAAATTACTAAATACATAAACGGTTGTGTTTATATTTAGTAGTACCGTAGGTACTCTTACCAAGTGCTACGATTTCTCGGGACCGGCATTGTGTTGGACGATCCTCCCGACCGATGCTGCAAAGTCATCAGGTATTAAATGACTGGTAATGTATTTTTGACATAAAAATGAAGTTTTTTAAAGTAAAACATATTTTTATTAGAAAATACTTACCAGTCATTTCAGATTCCCGCCTCCCAACCCCGCGTCGTCACCCAACACTAAATGCTGCAAGTTAACGGTGAAATTAAAAGTGGGGTTCTCATGGCCTGTGCGCCGGTATTACCGGCGGCCGTGTATATCACACACACGTGAGGGCTATGCATGGCTGCGCGAGCTTCTTTTCTGGATGAATTAACGGTATTGAGATTATATATCAGGTATTAAATGACTGGTAAGTATTTTCTAATAAAAATATGTTTTACTTTAAAAAACTTCATGTTGAATGTTAAGGTCCCAAATAAATTATGAGCGATTTCATTCATTTGCGGCAATGTTTTCAAAACTCATCTGCTGCAGCTGTGTCAAAATACATCTGTACGTTGGTAAGGGTTAATAACTTATCTTGATCTTTGTAAAATGACATCACACTTTCCCGCAAAAAGATGCTTTTAGGCATAAGGAGAAATTGATCATTATGAGTAGTTTTTCCTTTTGCAACAATTTTTTCAACTCTAGTTATATTTTCATGTGTCGGCAAAGGGAAGGGAATTACTATCATAAATTTGCCATGATGTTTTCAAAGTAATCTTTAACAGGTTTGTTATATGTGGGAAAGGGGTTTTAATGATGCTATTTTACTTGTAGAACAAATGCACGGAAACAAGTGTCCAGCTCTCCATCGAACCCCGTGTATTTTCTGTACACTTTCCCCAAGAATGTGGATACGGTAGTCGTATCAGTGACATCGACGAGTAAACTGTGTTCTGTATTATCTATCCAAGATACAAAGGTATGTATGAATTCTGTCTATAACAATTGAGCTACTGATAATAAGGTGCATCTTTCTTGTCTTCTTAACCCTTTCCCTCATATAGAAGCTTTATGACGCCTCTGCAGCAGACTGCTTTTTGAAAACATAGTGACAAAAGAAATCGCTCAAAACGAGCAATTTCTCCTTTTGCCGCAATGTTTTCCACTTTTAGTCATAGGTTATCCATTCAATTATAGAGATTTTCCATTTTTTGACAATAAACATGTATGTTCAAAGTCGTCTGCTGAAGATTTCTTGTATCTGGGAAAGGGTTAATTCTTTATTTGATACTCAAACACTATGTTGTGGGTACTCAAAAGAATTGTTTCAGTGAGACGATTCTTTTGAGTACCTTCAACATAAGGTTTCGTTGAGTAATAAGAGAGATATTGTGGGGAAAAGACCAGTTTTCTCCCTCTTATCTACCGGTTGTCCTTTGTATCAAATTAACTCTTTCCCACATACAACAAATCTGAATCAGAAGACATTGAAAACATCTAGGCAAAAAAGTTGAAAATCTCTTTAACCTTTTCGGCGCCAAAGAAATAGCAGAAAGTTGTTCTCAGCGCCAAATAAAACCAGGCGTTTCTTAGAAACAATAGTAACTGATTTCAAAAAAATGTTTTTTGAAGTCAGTTTTATTAACAGTCTATGAACATTTTATTTTTATTATACCTTTTTAGCTCACCTGAGCTTTGCTCAAGGTGAGTTATTGTGATCGCCTTTTGTCCGTCGTCCATCGTGCGTCGTCCGTCGTGCGTCAACTTCTTCTCCTCAGTAACCAGTGGGTCAATTTGGATGAAACTTCACAGAAAGCATCCTCTCAATGACCTCACCAGATTTCCTTCAAATATTTGGGATCCATGCAGAATTCTGGTTTCCATGGCAACGAAATGAAAAAAACTTCAAAATTCTTCTTCTCCCAAACTGGTTGGCAGATTTTCAAATAATTTTGTAGAAATGTTGCTTGGATGACCCTCTATGAGATTCCTTCAAGCCATGTTGATTGGTCAAAAAACATGGCCGCCAGGGGGGGGGGGGGGGGGGGGGGTGGGGGGGGGCGGGGTTATTTTTCCTTATATGGCTATAGTGAAAACTTAAAAAATCTTCTCCTCCGAAAGTGTCAGGCCGATTTTCAAATAATTTTGTGGAAATGTTCCTTGGATGACCCTCTATCAGATTCCTTCAAGCCATGTTGATTGTTCAAAAAACATGGCCGCCAGGGGGGCGGGGCTATTTTGCCTTATATGGCTATAGTGAAAACTTAAAAAATCTCCTCCTCCGAAAGTGTCAGGCCAATTTTCAAATAATTTTGTAGAAATGTTCCTTTAGTGACCCACTATCAGATTTCTTCAAGCCATGTTGATTGGTCGAAAAACATGGCCGCCAGTGGGCAGGGCTATTTTGCCTTATATGGCTATAGTGAAAACTTAAAAAATCTTCTTCTCCCAAACTGGTTGGCAGATTTTCAAATAATTTTGTAGAAATGCTCCTTGGATGACCCTCTATTAGATTCCTTCAAGCCATGTTGATTGGTCAAAAAACATGGCCGCCAGGGGGCGGGGCTATTTTGCCTTATATGGCTATAGTGAAAACTTAAAAAATCTTCTCCTCCCAAAGTGTCAGACCGATTTTCAAATAATTTTGTAGAAATATTCCTTGTATGACCTTCTATCAGATTCCTTCAATCCAAGTTGATTGGTTGAAAAACATGGCCACCAGGGGGGGCGGGGCTATTTTGCCTTATATGGCTATAGTGAAAAGTTAAAAATCTTCTTCTACGAAAGTGTCCGGCCGATTTTCAAATAATTTTGTAGAAATGTTCCTAGGGTGACCCTCTATCAGATTCCTTCAAGCCAAGTTAATTGGTCGGAAACTATGGCTGCCAGGGGGCGGGGCTTATATAGCTAAAGTGAAAAAAAAAAGAATCAGGTGAGCGATTCCAGGGCCATCATGGCCCTCTTGTTTATCTTTGTTAACCCTTTCGGCGCCGAAGTCGCATATATACGACAGCTTGGCTCAGCAGTAACTATACGAGGGGCATTACAAAAGTAGCATAAATGCGACTTCGGCGCTGAGCCAAGCTGTCGCATATATGCGCCTTCGGCGCCGAAAAGGTTAAATGAAAGTGAAATTGATAAATAGAGTATCTGAGTTGAACTCATTTTGGCTTAAGGAGAATTTGTTTGTATATGTTTTCTAATGTTGTCTGCTGTAGATGCATTAAAATGAGTCTGCAAGTAGGAAAGGGTTAAGATGAAGAAAGACTCCTATTTTAATCATTTAGTTAATGCTGTAATATAATACTTACATGTATCTGCTTTGAAAGTTTTCCAAGGAAAGGATTATTGTTATTATTATTAAACAGATTTAATCTGGCTCTCATTAATATTCTGATTGTATTTTGCTAAACTGATATTTTCAATATGAAAATTAATAGCTGAATGCATACTGAATGTCTACTTAATTAAAATATGCAACGTTATTTAATCTGCACAAAAGGAATAATACTGTGATGATGGGTTTTAACTTTGAAAAGAATTTCTCCAATAATTAAGCCTTTTATAAAAACAATGAATCTCAGGGGCATAGCTAGACCTGAAATAATTATACGCACAAGGAGGGGTTGTTGTGTGGGAGGGGGTTGACTCCCATCGGCCCCGGGTGGTGGGGGTACGGATATTTTTTTTGAAACATAGATGCTACATGAGGTATTTCAGCTTCTAACATTTTGAAATTATCTGAATGTTTTATACGCATGTGCACAGTACATGCCTAATGGGCGCTATATATACGCCTATGAATCCTATGTATTGTTTTAAACAAATAAAACAAAAACCAAAACTGAATCTTTTTAATCATAATAAGGATAAGAATGCAGACTATAGTTTTTATGTATTTTATTTTTTTGAATGAAACTAATAGAATTGTATATAATTACATTTATCTCTGCATGGTACACTGTGAACAAGGTAAAATATACAAGGCTTGAGAATTAAAGAATGTTAATGCATATTCTCTATCATGAATTCAACATAGAAAGGTTTGTGTTTGAACTCTTAAAAACATTATTTAGCATTTCCATCGGAAAAGGTACAAATATATTAGTTGGCATTTCTTAACAAAGTAGGTTCCCATCATCCTGTTCATCCTTATCAAGTGGCCTGTAAATTGTTTATACTTTTGACCGTTTTCAGTGTCCTGTCTTTGACCTAGACAAAGATGTGGATTTTCAAGGTCAATATCAGACAGTCACCACAAAAGGGGCTATCGTCGTAGATGTAAGTTTTAGATTTTGTTTTGTTTTATGTGACTCAGTAAAGGTAAACATGGATTCAATACCTATCACCTTGATTATAAACCATGTATGATGATCTGATATAAAGGTTTCCAGAATATTCAACATCACCGGCATTGGATTCATGTATCTGAGTTCAGTGTCAGCATTTGCTACTTTTCAAGATGAGGATAGGTTACTGAGATGAACAAGTTCACTGTTCACCTAACCACACCACTCTACTAAGACAGCAATTCAAAAAACAAACCACCTCAGTTTAGCTGAATCCATAACCTGCTGTTAGATTGAGTTGCATCTTAACCCTTTTCCTCATACGACAACTCAGCAGACGACTTTGAACATATTTTGTCAGAAAAAAGAAAATCTCTATAATTGAATGGATAACCTATGACTAAAAGTGGACAACATTGTGGCAAAAGGAGAAATTACTCGTTTTGAGCAATTTCTTCTTTTGTCACTATGTTTTCAAAAAGCCGTCTGCTGCAAAGGCGTCAGAAAGCGTCTGTATGAGGGAAAGGGTTTAATGACCAGAAGCCAACTCATTCATTCCGTATAAATTTGTGTTACTTACTGAGGCTTGTTACCGGCATAGGATGGTACCCGGTGAAATATTGAGCGCAAACAAATTCGAATGTTTGTTTGTTCGTACGACTCTAAATTCGCCACACTACGATTAACTTTTACAATCATGACACCCACCTGATGAGTTATGCTTTTCTTCATTTGTATGGTGTTTTATGCCGCTTCCAACATTGGTATATAACATCGTTTCCTGGGTAAGTCACCAGTGCTACTGGTCTGTTTATTCTGATACCAGTGAGTCATATTTAATGATTACCCCACATCCCTGAGCACCATGGAGAGAAAGCTATTTTTTCTATAGTTTGCTATATTTTGTTAAGTCTTTAGTATGGCTCAACTGGGGATCGAACCCGAGACCTCTTGAACCGAGATGGAAGCTCTACCACAACGCCACAGAGGCAGTTGGTGGTGAGTTATACTGTCCTGCAACACTTCTTCAACCCATTCGCCTCTATAGACATTTTTTGCCTCCTCAGCAACACACGACTTATGATAATAATGAGCAATTTTGCCTTTTGTAACACTGTTTTCAATTTTATTCAATAATTATACTTTTATTTATAGAAATTCTTTTATACTTTTACCCATCAATAGATGTTTTCAAAGTCGTCCGCTGCAGATTTGTTGTATGTGGGAAAGGGTTTAACCATTTTTACACATATAAACATGTCTTGATGCATCTGCAGCAGAGCACTAGTAATTAACTCTTTCCCTCATACCACAATTCTGCAGCAGACGACTTTGAACATATTTTGTCAGATGGATAACCTATGACTAAAAGTGGAAAACATTGTGACAAAAGGAGAAATTGCACGTTCTGTGCAATTTCTTCTTTTGTCGCTATGTTTTCAAAACGCCGTCTGCTTTAACCCTTTCCCTCATACGACAATTCTGCAGCAGACGACTTTGAACATATTTTGTCAGATGGATAACCTATGACTAAAAGTGGAAAACATTGTGACAAAAGGAGAAATTGCACGTTCTGTGCAATTTCTTCTTTTGTCACTATGTTTTCAAAACGCCGTCTGCTTTAAGCCTTTCCCTCATACGACAATTCTGCAGCAGACGACTTTGAACATATTTTGTCGAAAAATGGAAAATCTCTATAATTGAATGGATAACCTATGACAAAAAGTGGAAAACATTGTGGCAAAAGGAGAAATTGCACGTTTTGTGCAATTTCTTCTTTTGTCACTATGTTTTCAAAAAGCCGTCTGCTGCAGAGGCGTCAGAAAGCGTCTATATGAGGGAAACGGTAAAACATTGAGACAAAAGTAGAAATTGCTTAATTAGCTTGCCTTCATGTTTTCAACTCTATGCAATACTTATACTTTTAGTTAAAAAACAATTCCATATTTTTGCCTTCTAAAAAGGTCTTTAAACAGAAAGAAAATATAGAGAAAGGACACAAATTAATGTCCTGCTTCCATCTTTTTAAGTACCATACATCTTCGTTGTTGCCTAAATAATTAACGGTACCAGTTATGTCAAAGCCTTTTACCTGATATAAAATTTTAGTTTAGGCTGCTTTGAAAATATTTGAGGAGAATTTTCTAACACAAATTCAGTTTTCACTTTTTCTCTGCTTTAAAAAACGTCTGAGAAAATAATTGTTACACCTGGAATGTTTAACTTGTGTTTACACTTCCGATCAACTTGTGAACATAATTGAAAAAGGAGAAATTACCTGATTTTAGCGATTAGTTCTTTTCCCAGAATGTTTTCAACTGTTAAATTGTTTAACCCTTTCCCAGATGTACTTGTAGATGCTTACTGATACCTCTGCAGCAGACAACTTTTGAAAACATTGTGACAAAGGAAGAAGTTGCTCCAAACAAGCTGTTTCTACAATTGCCAAAATGTTTTCAATTTTATTTGATTATTAACCTTTTCCCTCATATTGACGCTTTCTGAAGCCTCTGCAGCAGACAGCTTTTTGAAAACATAGTAACAAAAGAAGAAATTGCACAAAACATGCAATTTCTCCTTTTGTCACAATGTTTTCCACTTTTAGTCATAGGTTATCTATTCAATTATAGAGATTTTCCATTATTTGACAAAATATGTTCAAAGTCGTCTGCTGCAGAATTGTCGTATGAGGGAAAGGGTTAAACTTACATTTATACAGATTTTCCCTGTTTTTACCTTGATGTTTTCAAGATCTTCTGTTGCAATTTTGTTGTATATGGGAAAGGTTTAAAGTCTTGAGTTTCAATGCTTTTTTTGTACTTTTTTGTAGAAGTCATATGAGAGTGATTCATTCTATGTAGTGCTAGTCGTGAAGCCTAATGATGATGATTGCTCTGGTGGAATCAATACAATAAGTCCAACGCAAGCCGTACATCTGAGAGAGAAAAACTTCACTTTACACATAGAAGAGACTTTATCACGTAAGTGGAATTTTGGGTGAAAACCGTAGGTTTTATCCTGTTTTTGACCTATAAATGTGTATTTTACTAACTATAGGGAGCACTTCTCTGTGTATGTTAATGAAAGCATGTTTCTTTAATTATGTCAAGTTTCCTGATCAGACCTGTGTTAGCTTTCACATTTACGATGCACACTTTAAAATTGACCTTTGTCAAGGTCGGAAGATAAACAATGTAATATGTTCTGGTGTGGTATTGTAAATGTTCTGCTTTTGTGACTATGAGTGCTTGCACATACAATTGGTTCAATTAAGAGATTATTTTTCTGAAAATTAGAGAAAAAATGAGCTGACATTTTCTTCATTTCATGGTTTTGTCAAATGACTTGATAGTATTTGTAGTGATAATCTTTATATAATATGAGTTGTCCAGGCAAATTGAAATCAAATTTATTGAAGGGTTAAAGGTTTTAACAGGTCTGCTTCACAGTAAAATGTCAAAAAGAAACTTTTGTCAGATGAAAGGATTGATGAACCCACATAAAACAAATCAGCAGCAGATGACTTTGAAAACATTTAGTAAAAACATGAATAATCTCTGTAATTGTAAGTATAATTGTTGAAAACATTGTGTCAAAAAGAGAAATTGCTCAAAACGATCAAGTTCTCTTTTTGTCAAAACGTTTTCAAAATGCGGCTGCTGCAGAGATGTCAGAAAGCATCTATATGTGGGAAAGGGATAAATTCTATGAAGCCACAGTTCTTCTCGAGATTATAAGTGTCAACCACTAGCTTCATTATCGGATAACTTCAAAACATTTGATTTTATTATATATGAGCCATTCCATGAGAAAATCAACATTATGGACTCTTCATAATGTATCGACCCAGATCAGCCTTTGCAGGCTAATCCGGGCTGACACATTCAGTTTCAGGGTGATAAAGGTATAAAGTAATGATTCCTGACACAGAAAATGCACAGGAAGCGAAAAAAGTCTGTTCGGGTTATAGCCTGAGTGGCATGCTTAAGCTGTACCAGGTCAATAATACTTTAGGCAGCGTCCACTATGTTTGTTTTGTCATGAAACGGCGGCTCCTATACTTATACTATATATTTATTTCATTTTTGTAGAATAATTATGATTTTTTGTGTAAAATTTGGAAAATACAGACAAGAGATATAAATAACAGACACGTTTGGCCATCATCGTGATGTTACAGCAACCAACAAAGTTGTTCAATTGAGCATGAAGTTCCTCATGCACAGTCAAGAATCATTCAACAGGCTATGACTCCATTAAATAGTTTAAGTTTGCTATGGGAAATGTGTATTCCCCGGCCATATCGGTAAAAATTACACCTTAAAACCCGCACAACACTGCCCCCCTACTTAAATCTTTATTTCCTTTTCGATTTGATAATAAAACTTGATTATTTTTAGCTCGACTTTTGAAAAAAAACGAGAGCTAATGTCATGACCCTGGCGTTGGCGTTGGCGGCGGCAGCGTGTTCGTCCAGTTAAGGTTTTTAGATCACCTGAGCCGAAGGCTCAAGGTGAGCTATTCTGATCACTTTTTGTCCGTCGTCCGTCCGGCGTTAACTTTTAGCTTTAAACATCATCTCCTCCCAAACTCCAAGGACAATTTCCGTGAAACATCACAGGACTGTTCCTCTGGTTGGCCTCTTTCAAAGTTGTTCAAAGATTTAAATTCCATTGAGAACTTTGGTTGCTGCGGCATCAGAAAGGGGGCAAAAGGTCCAAACTTTAAAAATCTTCTCCTCCGAATCTGCCTGTCAGATTCAAATATGATTTGGTAGAAATGTTCATTGGGTGACCCTCTATAAAAATTGTTCAAGCCATACTGATTGGTCGAAAAACATCAAAAAAGGGGCAAAATGACAACATTTGAAAATTCCATTTTTATGCAAATGCTTGTCTGATTTTAAGAAAATATAATACGAATCTTACTGTAATGATCCTCTATTTAATTTGCTTAAGCCGTTTTGATTGGTTACACAATCATAGCAACCAGGCGTCATCACAAAAGGGGTAAATTGAACTTTTAGCTACAAATGACAACCATCTCCTACCATTCCAATAGACAAATTACCACAAAACATCACAGGAATGTTCCTTTGGTGGTCCTCTTTTAAAATTGTTCAAAGATTTAAATTCCATTGAGAACTTTGGTTGCTGCGGCATCAGAAAGGGGACAAAATGTCCAAACTTTAAAAATCTTCTCCTCCGAATCTGCCTATCAGATTCAAATATAATTTGGTAGAAATGTTCCTTGGGTGACCCTCTATAAAAATTGTTCAAGCCATACTGATTGGTCGAAAAACATGGCAGTCAGGCGGCATCAGAAAAGGGGCAAAATGACAAAATTCGAAAATTCCATTTTTATGAAAGTGTTTGTCTGATTTTAAGAAAATATAATTCGAATCTTACTGTAATGATCCTCTATTTAATTTGTTTAAGCCGTTTTGATTGGTTACACAATCATATCAACCAGGCGTCATCACAAAAAGGGTAAATTGAACTTTTAGCTACAAATGACAACCAACTCCTACCATTCCAATAGACCAATTTCCACAAAACATCACAAGAATGTTCCTTTGGTGGTCCTCTTTCAAAATTGTTCAAAGATTTAAATTCCATTGAGAACTTTGGTTGCTGCGGCATCAGAAAGTGAGAAAAATACCCAAATTTTAAAATCCTTTTCCTCCATAATCTACTTGTGCGATTGCAAGATAATTTGGTAGAAATGTTCCTTAAGTGACCCTCTAAATAAACTGTTGAAGCCATATTGATTTCGTTGAAAAACAGGGCAGCAAGGCGGCATCAGGAAAGGTGCAAAATGACAAAAACTTTATAATTCCATTCTTATTAAAGTTCTTGTTAGATTTCAAGATATAAATGGCCTTTACTGATAAGCTGTTTCTTGAGAAGTGTCCACTCCTTTCAGTTTCATTTGCACTCTCTGATAACATTTTCCAGATATTTGCAGTTAAATATTTGCTACTAATTTACTATCAATTAGGTGATCGATTTAGGGCCATCTTGGCCCTCTTGTTTGTTTAGCTCATTTTTTTTGTTTTTTTTCTCCCTATCAGTCGAGCGTCTGTACAGTACGCGGTGCTCTTGTTAGAAATATATTTCGATAAACATAACTGATTTTATTGTTTTTATATTTTGTGTCATATAATTTTCGGCCAACACGGAAAACCTACTAAAACCTTTATTTCATATTTGACTTTAATATAATTGGTGTCAAATTAAAGCTGACATTTCTAGCTTTGATTTGGTATATAAAACATAAATATACATGAATGACATATATGAATGTCAACTCAAGACTTTTCCAGTCTCCGAAAATCCTTATTTAGCATCATTTTGAAACAAATTTGATATCATATGACAGTTTATATCATAAGCTTTATGAAACAAACTTATATTGTAATTAATTTACATCATCACCAATGAGTATATATGTATTTGCATATGAACTTGTACTCATTCTGTTAAATTTAATCCTTCGAGAATGATTATGTAACCAATATGTTTTATTTCTATGACATTAGATGCTATTATCTTTTGATGTAATTTCTACTGAAATATATCGGGTGTTCTGTGTCATGTTCCGTCTTTACTTTCCTTAATGACTTTGTTTGTATGTATTACATGTTAATCTACATAGATTAAAAGCAATTATTATAATTGTCCAAATAATGTATAACTGTTATAAATTGATCAGCTACAACCTTTATTGTCTTTGATTAAGTTTTGCAAACTGAAAATGCCTTGATGGATTTCCCAAATGTTTTCAAAGTCGTCTGATAAAGATTCGTTGTTTGAAGGAAAGGGTTACATGTGTTGAATTGTCGCTTACAGTTACCATGACACGATTATTGGTTGTCTGTAATTTTGTAATGGGCATATAGAGTCCCATCTTAATCCCATTAGACATAACATCTGAGGTTTTTTCAACATGTCCGAACATTTTTTGAAAATATTGTCTGCTTCCCATGATATTTTCAACTGTGTTTGATTATGATACATTATACAATTATGGACTTTTCAGCTGTGTGATATGATGTGATATGCACCAGAAAAATTAATATTGACCGAGGCGATCTGTTTCTCTGATTATAGCAAACACGTCAATTATATTGTGGTGCTTTCCGGACATGCTTATTTGATAAGCGACACTTAATTGCTACTGAAGGGTTTAAGAGGCTGGATATTAACACCTTGCTTATCTATCTGTGCGTGTTACAGGTACATTGAATACTAAAACATATATGACACTTGAACACATTGTAGGAAAGGGAGAACATGCTTCGTCGGAAAAGGTTCAATTTAATTTTTGTCATGCAAGATCAGTTTAAGGTGCAATTTGATTTTTGTGAACAGTCTAAAACAAGATCAATTATAATCCATCAAGTGTGCTTTAAAATCATTTACGACCAGTGTATATATCCAGATCAGCAATAGTCGTGTTTACCTTAATATACATATTTTAATTTTCCAAAATTAATAATTTGAAAATAGTAGATAACCTTTAGTTTGCTTATCGTTTGAAGACTTCGACAATATGCTTCATATCAATACAAAGTTAGTAAGGATGCGATAGCAAAAAAACCAACAGATTTTAGTAGTAAACGGGTTTATTAAAATTTTCATTAAAAGTTTACAATTATATTATATATTTCATAAGATGTACCTCACGAAAAAATTAACTGATTAATACGTTTTATATACCACATTAAAGCTTAGACAATTCTCTTCATTTAAATAAAGGAATAATTAGGATGCGACAGTTAAAACAAATTCTTCAGAAAATATCCTTAAATTGTCTCATATTTGAAGACGTATATATCATGAGATCAATTATTGATTAAATATATTTTTACATTTTTCTAAAGGTTAGAATAATAGCTTTAATTTGACATCAAATTGATTAGAATAGAATATGAAATAAAGATTTAAGTAGGGATGGCCCTCAAACGATACAATTCAATATTCTTCAGCAAATATCTTAAAAATTTCTAAAATTTTGAAGACATATGTCACAAGATCATTTCTTGATTAAAAATATTTTTACATTTTTCCAAAGGTCAGAACAATAGCTTTAATTTGTCACCAAATGTTTTGAAAAAAAATATGAAATAAAGATTTTAGTAGAGGCGGCCGTGTTGGCCAGGTTTTAATGTGTTATTTTATTGATATGGCCGGGGAATACACATTTCCTTGGCTATGCTCGAGGAAAATAAGCTTTAACTCTTTCCCTTACACAACAAATCTGCAGCAGACCACTTAAAAAAAATCTCATTTTGAGCATTGTCTCCATTTGTCACAATGTTTTCAAAAGTAGTCTGCTGTAGAGGCAACAGAAGTTTAGAATTGAGTGAAAGGGTTCAACTATTCTGATCAAGTTTAATTTCAGAGCTTCCTACTGAATAATGGTGTCTGGTCTAAGTGTAAAATGTTTGTCAGAAACTTTTTTAAATCTTCATAGACTAATTAACAAGCAGTGTTGTGTCAGACCAAACAGCAGATTCATTGGTTAACCTGATGTTTACTGTTTGCAATTACTTTAACCCTTTCCCTTATATAGACGTTTTCTGATGCCTCTGCAGCAGACGGCTTTTTGAAAACATAGTGACAAAAGAAGAAATTACTCAAAACGAGCAATTTCTCCTTTTGCCACAATGTTTTCCACTTTTAGTCATAGGTTATCCATTCAATTATAGAGATTTTCCATGTTTTGACAAAATATGTTCAAAGTCTTCTGCTGCAGAATTGTTGTATGAGGAAAGGGTTAAGGTTGATTTTACTACCAATCTGCATTATGCGATTTTGAAAGCATTAAGACAAAAACATGGAAAATCTCTATAAATGAAAAGCATAATTATTGAATAAAGTTGAAAACATTGTGAGCAATTTCACCTTTTGCCACAATGTTTTCAGATATCATCTGATGTGCTGCAGGGGCATCAAAATGCATCTGGAAGTATGTAATGGTTATTATATTGAAACATGATATGAGCCGTTCCGTCAGAAAACCAACAGAATGGCCTCTGCATTGTATCGACCCAGATCAGCCTGTGCAGTTTTGCGCACGCTAATCCGGGGATAGAGGTATAGAGTAATGATTCCTGAAACAGAAAATCTACAGGAGGCGAAGAGTGTCTGTCCGTGTAAGCCTACGTGGCATGCTTAGCTCATCCGGGTCAATACTTTATGCAGAGTCCACAATGTCTGTTTTTTCAGGAGACGGATCATATAACTTTGAAATCTCATTTGTTTCAGGCTCCCAGTATTACCGTGCTATTTTAGCAGCGATTGGTGTTTTTTCAGCTTTTTATGTGGTTGCCATTATTATTGGAATATACTACCACGGCTGGTAAGATTAACTCTCTACCCGAGATGACGTTTAAACCCTTTTCCACATACAACAAATCTGCAGCAGTCGACTTTGAAAACATTTAGGCAAAATTATGAAAACGCTTCACAAATAAAGAATTTGTTTTATTTTGGCACAGAGTTTGGTGGGAATGTGAGAAAGGAATAATCTCTGCTTTTCCGACTTATTTTTCAAGAGTCAAATGTCCTTATTTCAGGGAAAGGATTAAGGAAGATTTGTTCTAGTGTACAATTATCTCGCGTATAGTCATCTTGTCGGTCTGTCATGTTGTCCATCTGTCCAAAGGTATCAACCCTTTGCTAAGAATGTTCAAATTATTCAGATCTTTGAAAAAAATGACTTCAAGTGGGCGGGGCTAGTTTTCCTTATATTTCTATAATAAAAAACTTATTATTAATAAAAAATATTGTTGTCCAAAAGTCTAGGCCTACTTTGACAATTATTTGGTAAAACTGTTCCTTTGTTGACTCTCTGCCATGATTGTCCAAGATTTCCGGACCTTGAAAAAGATGGCCCTTAGGGGCAGGGATTGATGTTGATGTTAATGTTGATAAGTATTAAAAAGTTCTATTATATCAGGTGAGCAGTATAGGACCATCATAGTCCTCTTGTTTAAGTTTCAGACTGATACAGTACTTCTATTTGTGTCACTTGCCTTGGCAGGACTTGTCCATTGTCTGTCTGTTTGTCAGTCTGTCGGTCCTTATCACTGACTTATTTGACATCTTGTTATCTTTATTTTACAGCAAAGAAAACTGGGGTGTTGTTGACTATTCTGGTTATCAGCGAGGAATATCAGTGGGTATGTATTTGACCATCTTTCTTGCTTTACTCATTTTTCTTATAGGTCAAAGTCAAAGAGAATGATATTGTAGAAATGGTGTGTCATTGTATATGTCTGTGTTTTCATATATGCAGCAGCCATTACAAAATATGTGGTGCAAACTTCTTCTTTAGACATATTTTGATGAAGTCCATTTTGATGTTGAATGGGATTTTCAAGTTCTGTTCTTTGTAATTTGACTGTATTATATTTTATAGTTAATTAACTTTAAACTCTATTCTACTCACCCTGGTGTCTGTGTCAGCATTGGCGTCTGCATCCGCGTCACACCTTGGTTAAGGTTTTGCATGTAAGTACACCATAACTCATTAACTACTAGATGCTTTGCATTGAAACTTTCTACAATGCTTCCCAATACTTATAAAGTTTGATAACTCTATCCTGCATTTTATGCAAATTATGGCCCTTTTTTTACTTGGAAATTCTGGTTAAAGTTTTGCGTGCAACTACATTTAGAGTCCATATCTCAGTATTTACTTGATGCATTGCATTGAAACTTTATACAACCCTTCCCAACTATCACCCCTATTTAGATTATTAAGTAAAGTTAGATAACTCTATCCTGCCTTTAATGCAAGTTATAGCCCTTTTTATGCCCCCGGAATCACCGATTCGGTGGGCATCTAGTTTTTGGCCTGTCTGTCGAAAAAAACTTTAACCTTGACCACTACTTTTGAACCATAACAGGTACGGCTACCATATTTCACATGTGTATTCCTTGTGACATGACCTTTCTGTCAGTACTAACATTTTTGACCTTGCAACCTTGACCTTTGACCTAGATGTCTATGTCTGTCTGTCGAAAAAACTTTAACCTTGACCACTACTTTTGAACCATAACAGGTACGGCTACCATATTTCACATGTGTATTCCTTGTGACATGACCTTTCTGTCAGTACCAACATTTTTGACCTTGCGACCTTGACCTTTGACCTAGATGTCTTTGTCTGTCTGTCGGAAAAAACTTTAACCTTGACCACTACTTTTGAACCATAACAGGTACGGCTACCATATTTCACATGTGTATTCCTTGTGACATGACCTTTCTGTCAGTACCAACATATTTGACCTTGCGACCTTGACCTTTGACCTAGATGTTGCCATTTGGGGGCATCAGTGTTTCACAAACACATCTTGTTTTACTTAGAAAGTATGGTTAAAGTTTTGTGTGCAACTACATTAAGAGTCCTTATCTTAGTAACTATGTGATGCATTGCATTGAAACTTTGTATAACCCTTCCCAACCATCACACCTATGTAAATAATCAAGTTAGATAACTCTATCCTGCATATAATGCAAGTTATCACTATTTAAGAAATTCTGGTTAATGTTCTGCGTGCTACTACATTAGAGTCCATATCTTAGTAACTACGTGATGCATTGCATTGAAACTATGTACAACCCTTCCCAACCATCACACCTATGTAAATAATCAAGTTAGATAACTCTATCCTGCATATAATGCGAGTTATCACTATTTAAGAAATTCTGGTTAATGTTCTGCATGCTACTACATTAGAGTCCATATCTCAGTCACTAATAAGGGGTGGAATAGTTAAGCGCGCTGTCCTCCGACAACTCCTGTTCTAGATTAAAATGGCTAATCTACTCAATCTAGCATCAGAGTTCCAACATTTCTTTTACCCTTTACCAATATACAGACCCTTTGTGACGCCTCTGCAGCAGATGACTTTTGAAAACATTACAACAAAATGAAAAATTGCTCAATATGACCAATTTCTCGTTTTGCCACAATGTTTTCAACTCAATTCAATGATTAAACTTTCATTAATAGAATTGTTCCATACTTTTTGTCTACATATTTTCAGAGTTGTGTGCTGCCGGTATATCACAGATATTTTACTGTCTCATGTTAACACAACTTTTTGGACAGTTAACAGTATGCTGTTACATGACATGCGCATCTAAAATGTTGGTCATGCACGTGCATGACGTCATTTAAAACAATAACGTCATTGTTATAATTCAACTTTCCAATTGGCATTTGCAACAAAAGCACCTGACTTCATTCATAAAATATTAAGTCAAGCAATGCTGACTAAGACTCGTTGTATGAAAAATACGCTGGAGGAAATTTCAACAGCCAAAAAGAGTTCTGGAAGATTACAGTGATATACTGTATGATATATCACGCTCAAATCCCTCTGCGTATAGAAGAGAAATTATCAATAGTGTTAGAATTATACATTAACGGTCTTTACTAGTTTGTTACGGGTAGACTGCATTCTACCTTTAATGTTGACAACTTAGTTAACCAGTTTCGCATTATAGTATTATAATAGAGTTTTTAGCTCACCAGAGCCTGAGTGCTCGAGGTGAATTTTTGTGATCGCCATTTGTCTGTCGTTCGTCGTAAACATTTGCTTGTTAACACACTAGAGGCAACATTTTGCATCCAGTCTTCATGAAAGTTAATCAGAACATACATCTACATCAAATCTAGATCAAGTTCGAAACTGGGTCATGTGGGGTCACAAACTAGGTCACTAGGCCAAATTGAAGGAAAATCTTGTTAACACTCTTGAAGCCGCATTTTAAACTTAAGCATGTTGAAACTTCGCCAAAATGTATGTCTTAGTGTTATCTAGGCCAAGTTCGAATATAGGTCATGTAGGGTCAAATACTAAACTGGGTTGTGAGGGGTCACAAACTAGGTCACTAGGCCAAATTGAAGGAAAATCTTGTTAACGCTGGAAGCTGTGTTTTTAACATGAACATGTTGAAACTTTACTAGAATTTTTGCCTTGATGATATCTAGGCTAAGTTCAAATATGGGTCATGTCCGGTCAAAAACAAGGTCACTAAGTCAAATTTAGAAAAACCTTGTTAACTCTATAGAGACCGCTTTTTTGACTTGAGCAGCTTGAAACTTTGTCAGAATGATATCTTGGCAAAGTTTGAATATGGGTCATGTCTGGTCATAAACTAGGTCACTAGGCCATATTGTAGAAACATTAATTTGGAAGTAGCAAAAGAATGTTTGTGTTGATGATATCTAGGCCAATTTCGAACATTGGAAGGAAAATCTTTTTAATATTCTTGAAGGTGTATTTTTAACTTGAGCATGGTGACAGAACGATGGTCTTGATGATATCTAGGCCATGTTCGAATATGGGTCAAGTCTGACCAAAATAAGGGTCACTAGGTCAAATTGATGGTAAACCGTGTTAACACTCTAGTACTGCTTACCTGACGGCAAAATGAGTTATTGTCATTGACTATGTGGTTAGCTTAACTCAGGTAAGCGATATCAGGGCCACTATGGCCCTCTTCTTTCAGCTAACTTGAGCATAAAATGCGTAAGGTGAGCCATTGTGTTTCCCCTTTGTTCAATGTAGGTTGGCTGTCTGTCGGCAACACTTTACTTCTTGACTCTTTTAGAGGCCAGTGTTCATCTTATCTTCATCAAACATTTTCAGTTTGTATTGAGGATATCTAGGTCAAGCTTCAATATGGGTCATGTTGAGTCAAATGCCAAATTTAAGAAATATTTTGTGAAGAATCTTCAGGCATCTTTTTGTGTCACCTGCGTAGCATGGTAGGCACTTGGGGATTACTTTTTTTTGTCCAGCGTCTGTCTGTCTGTCACACTTTTTCGTCACGGTCACACTTTTTCATCACGTTTTCAAATAACTTTTTTTCTACTCAAAGGATTACAATTGAAACTTCTGACAAATGTTTATATCAATGTGTGTGATTGGTTCACAAAAGGGGGAAAATCCAAATATTTTTATATCAGAGTTATTGCCCCTTTTCTGTCAAAGATTAAAATTTTCTGACAAGACCGCAGGTGACACACGTGCTCCGCAGAGTACTCCATTCTAGTTTAGTTCAGGTATGATGAAAATTGTCAGCATGCTTTTCTCTATGATATCAAGGTTTAGTTTTAACATGTGTCATGACCAATCAAAAACTATGTCACTAGGCCAAATTTAAGAAAAGTCTTGGGGACACTCTAGCGATAGCCATCTTGTTTATATCCACTGTAGTGTTCTCCCAAACTAATAATTTAAAGCATAATTATCCATTTTAATGTGCTTCTTTAAGTTTGAATGGGTTAGATCTGCCAGGAAAATATGAATTACAACATTTCATTTCATAACTAAGTTAGATGTAGATATCCTACAGACTGAAAGAAATCTTCTTTCAATTTAATTTTGATAAATTTGTATGTATATTTTATTCCTTCCATCCTTTGTATGTTAATATATTGAAGTGATTTTCTGATTGGTGTCATGCAAACATTGTATTTACAGAAGCAGGCTCAATTCGTGCATCCAGACCTTTACTTGACCCAGCTAGAGAAGGGTATGGAGCAATTCCAGGTCAGTAGGATATAATTTTCAACTCACAGGATCATAAGCTTTACATCTGTGACATGTTTATTATACCCCCCTTCGAAGAAGAGGGGGTATATAGGAGTCACTGTGTCGGGCTGTTACAAACCACTTGGTGGAATTCAATAAAATTTTACATGAAGCTTCTATACCAAAAGGAGATGTGCATATCCTAAAGGGGTTACAATTGCATGTTATTTTACAGAGTTATGGCCCTTTTACTTATTAAGTTATGGTGTAGGTCAAGGTGCTGTTTAGGGGGTATTTATCATCTTTAGTGATAGTTCTTAGGTTCCCTCTGTTTTGAAAACATGTATATGGAAAAGCGGTTATATTGAAATTTAAATTAACATTAGACACTTAAATATTATTTTAGTCTCTTATTTAAAAAAAAAACCAACGGTAAAGTAAATTACAGTAAACTTAATTTTTCAACTTGACTATTTATGAAACAGTGTAAAATCAAGTCATAATGATTATGTCACTGTTTCAAAAAATTAGCCTGTTCATGGGAAAAGGAGGTACAAAATTGTTTTTATGAAGACTGAACAGTGCAGATCAATATCAACATGTGCATCATCCACAGACTGATGTAGATCTTCATTATTCATATATTTTATACAGAAGTTTTTAAAAGCTTCTGTCAACTTGTGTATATTTTAATAATACAGATTGTAGCCTCCATTGTTCAGAAATGCCAACTTGTACCTTTTCCCATGCACTGTCTCCAATTTAAATAAACCCTTAACTCCTCACTTTGGATTGTAGAACAAGAGGGACTGAACTGCTCTACTTGCCTTTGTTAGATTTTATTCTGTTCATTATACAACTATACTGAGACATTTTGAAACAAATCTGATATAATCTTTGGTATTGTGTTTTAAATGTGTCATTACACAAATTACAGTTGATGTTTGATGTTCTAACAAATTTATATGAGTGGTGCTCTTCGAAAATCAACCTTAGCATATCTATGACAATATAGGTAACAATCTATGTTTACATCCACGCTTAAGGATCCAGATGTATACTATTTGTTGGAGGCTACTAGAATGCTTCTGTGATATTTAAAAGAACAGTGCAGTCAGATCAGACTGTGCAGATGGAAAGTGTGATATGGGTCTACACATGTAGCAAATGCTTAGTGATTAGTTTTCGTAGAGTATGGCTCCAAATTATCCAGGGAAAACTGTCTTGTATGTTAATAAAGGATTTTATAATCTTTTAAGTCTACTTTTAATTAACAAATGCAGAAATCTTGCTAATTTAAAAAGAATTTATATTCCCAGTAGCATTAATAATAATGTTTTCCAAGATTGAAACAGTCTATATTACACTAAAAAATGTTTCTTGTAGAAATGATCCATTTGTTGTAAGTTATTTAACCCTTTTACTCATATAGACGCTTCCTGACGCCATTCGAAAACATAGTGAAACAAGATGTGTTTGTGAAACACTGATGCCCCCGAATGGCAACATCTAGGTCAAAGGTCAAGGTTGCCAGGTCAAAAATGTTGGTACTGACAGAAAGGTCATGTCACAAGGAATACACATGTGAAATATGGTAGCCGTACCTGTTATGGTTCAAAAGAAGTGGTCAAGGTTAAAGTTTTTTTCGAGAATGGCAACATCTAGGTCAAAGGTCAAGGTCGCAAGGTGAAAATGTTGGTACTGACAGAAAGGTCATGTCACAAGGTATACACATGTGAAATATGGTAGCCGTACCTGTTATGGTTCAAAAGTAGTCGTCAAGGTTAAAGTTTTTATCGAGAATGGCAACATCTAGGTCAAAGGTCAAGGTCGCAAGGTGAAAAATTTGGTACTGACAGAAAGGTCATGTCACAAGGTATACACATGTGAAATATGGTAGCCTTACCTGTTATGGTTCAAAAGAAGTGGTGAAGGTTAAAGTTTTTTTTGAGAATGGAAACATGTTGGTCAAAGGTCAAGGTCGCAAGGTCAAAAATGTTGGTACTGACAGAAAGGTCATGTCACAAGGAATACACATGTGAAATATGGTAGCCGTACCTGTTATGGTTCAAAAGTAATGGCCAAGGTTAAAGTTTTTTTCGAGAATGGCAACATCTAGGTCAAAGGTCAAGGTCGCAAGGTCAAAAATGTTGGTACTGACTGAAAGGTCATGTCACAAGGAATACACATGTGAAATATGGTAGCCGTACCTGTTATGATTTAAAAGTAATGGCCAAGGTTAAAGGTTTTTTTCGAGAATGGCAACATCTAGGTCAAAGGTCAAGGTCGCAAGGTGAAAATTTTGGGACTGACAGAAAGGTTATGTCACAAGGTATACACATGTGAAATATGGTAGCCGTACCTGTTATGGTTCAAAAGTAATGGCCAAGTTTAAAGGTTTTTTCGAGAATGGCAACATCTAGGTCAAAGGTCAAGGTCGCAAGGTCAAAAATGTTGGTACTGACAGAAAGGTCATGTCACAAGGAATACACATGTGAAATATGGTAGCTGTACCTGTTATGGTTCAAAAGTAATGGCCAAGGTTAATTTTTTTTTCGAGAATGGCAACATCTAGGTCAAAGGTCAAGGTCGCAAGGTCAAAAATGTTGGTACTGACAGAAAGGTCATGTCACAAGGAATACACATATGAAATATGGTAGCCGTACCTGTTATGGTTCAAAAGTAGTGGTCAAGGTTAAAGTTTTTTTCGTGCAGACAGACAGACGTGCAGACAGACAGACGTGCAGACGTGCAGACAGGCCAAAAACTAGATGCCCACCGAATCGGAGATTCCGGGGCCATAAAAAGAAGAACTTGCTCAAAACGAGCAATTTCTCCTTTTGCCACAATGTTTTCCACTTTTAGTCATAGGTTATCCATTCAATTATAGAGATTTTCTATTTTTTGACAAAATATGTTCAAAGTCGTCTGCTGCAGAATTGTCGTATGAGGGAAAGGGTTAACTTCATTGCAATAAGAAATGACAGTATTCTTAACAGGCATCAAAGGATGAGTTTGATCAACTCTGTGTAGAACTACATTGTGTGCGTTGTTTAAAGTTTAAGGGGTTCATACAATAACTTTTGAATCCATTGTGATGCCCTGAAAGACCTAATGTATTATTAGGTCTTTGTGATGCCCAAAGGAAGTAATTTGTTTCATTTATTGATCAAGATTTTGTTTATATATCTGGTAAGTTTCAGTTCCAACATCTTTTGCTGGAGGGTTTCCGAGAACATTTTCCAGCTTGAACTCGTTCCATACATTATGATAATTTAACTAAATACCATCCACTTCTGTACATGGATCAAATCATGGGAACGAATTAACTTCTGCATGACATAGTTAATCAATAAAGACAAATCAGGAATATAGCGCTTACGCTTACATCGTAAGGTTTTAGATTTGAATTTATTTATCAAAATCAAAGCACTGAAAGTACAGAAAGCAATGAGGCTATCTACAGATAATGGATTGCATATAGTCATGCATTTACCGATTTCAAATATCTATCGAGAACCCTTCATAATTACACATATTAAGTTATGTAGGAGTTGAACGCACAATATTGTATACACACAATGGGGTCTACCAATATAGTAAAATTTTACGCAAGTGGCTTCCTTTAATTATGCATACCTGCCATACCTGAGCCGAAAATTCCATTTTTATGCAAATGCTTGTCTGATTTTAAGAAAATATAATATGAATCTTACTGTAATGATCCTCTATTTAATTTGTTTAAGCCGTTTTGATTGGTTACACAATCATAGCAACCAGGCGTCATCACAAAAGGGGTAAATTGAACTTTTAGCTACAAATGACAACCATCTCCTACCATTCCAATAGACCAATTACCACAAAACATCACAGGAATGTTCCTTTGGTGGTCCTCTTTCAAAATTGTTCAAAGATTAAAATTCCAATGAGAACTTTGGTTGCTGCGGCATCAGAAAGGGGACAAAATGTCCAAACTTTAAAAATCTTCTCGTCCGAATCTGCCTGTCAGATTCAAATATAATTTGGTAGAAATGTTCCTTGGGTGACCCTCTATAAAAATTGTTCAAGCCATACTGATTGGTCGAAAAACATGGCAGTCAGGCGGCATCAGAAAAGGGGCAAAATGACAAAATTTGAAAATACCATTTTTATGAAAGTGTTTGTCTGATTTTAAGAAAATATAATACGAATCTTACTGTAATGATCCTCTATTTAATTTGTTTAAGCCGTTTTGATTGGTTACACAATCATATCAACCAGGCGTCATCACAAAAAGGGTAAATTTAACTTTTAGCTACAAATGACAACCAACTCCTACCATTCCAATAGACCAATTTCCACAAAACATCACAAGAATGTTCCTTTGGTGGTCCTCTTTCAAAATTGTTCAAAGATTTAAATTCCATTGAGAACTTTGGTTGCTGCGGCATCAGAAAGTGAGAAAAATACCCAAATTTTAAAATCCTTTTCCTCCATAATCTACTTGTGCGATTGCAAGATAATTTGGTAGAAATGTTTCTTAAGTGACCCTCTAAATAAACTGTTGAAGCCATATTGATTTCGTTGAAAAACAGGGCAGCAAGGCGGCAATAGGAAAGGTGCAAAATTACAAAAACTTTATAATTCCATTCTTATTAAAGTTCTTGTTAGATTTCAAGATATAAATGACCTTTACTGATAAGCTGTTTCTTGAGAAGTGTCCACTCCTTTCAGTTTCATTTGTACTCCCTGATAACATTTTCCAGATATTTGCAGTTAAATATTTGCTACTAATTTACTATCAATTAGGTGATCGATTTAGGGCCATCTTGGCCCTCTTGTTTTAAAATATCTGAGCATGAAGTGGTCAAGGTTAGTTATTGTGATTGCACTCGTCAGAAGTGCGTCGTCCTGCATTCACTTTACATTGGCCATCAACATCTTCTCATCTGTAACTAGTTGGTTAGTTGGGATGTAACTTGTAAGTCCTCACCATAATTCCATGATTTCCATGGCAACTGAAAGGAAAACAATTACAAACAAATCCTTCGAAACCTGTTGGCCGATTTTCAAATGATTTTGTATAAATATTACTTGATTGGACCTCGGTCAGATTCCATCAAGCCAATTTGATTGGTCAAAAAAGATGGCCGCTAGTGGTGGGACTGTTTTGACTTTATGGCTACAGAGAAAACTTTAAAAATCTTCTTCTCTGAAAGTTTCTGGCTGATTTCCAAATTGTTTTGTAGAAATATTCCTAGAGTGACCTTCTATCAGATTTCTCAATCCATCTTTACTGGTCGATAAACATGGCTGTCAGGGAACAGGGTTGTTTTGCCTTATATGGCTATAGTGAAAACTTAATAATCTTCACTTTGAAAGTATATCGTTAAACTTGACACAAATCCATTTCTTATATTTGACACGGATCTACTTATTAAGATTACCAAGAAAATTATCTACTTTCCTTACATCTGAAATAGATGTATTTATTGAAAAAAAAATGGTATCGTATTTCTTCCTAATTATGGTATTATACATCTTTATTACAATTGATAGTGGAAACTAAACACTCCTACATCTTACAACCGATCCCGGCAATTTTCACAGGCCGCGGTTAACAATTCACTTCTAGGTCCTGGCAAATATCATACCCCAATTGATCTATGTATTAAACATACCGAGAGAATTATCTACCGGTACTAGCCTTACATTTGAATTGAATCTATTTATAAATAATACCAAGATAGTTATCTACTAGCCTTACATTTAAAATGTATCTATTTACTAAGAATACCAAGAGAATTATCTACTGGCCATACATTTGAAATGTATCTATTTACTAAGAATCCGAAGATAATTATCTACTGGCCATACATTTGAAATGTATCTATTAACTAAGAATCCGAAGATAATTATCTACTGGCCGTACATATGAAATGTATCTATTTACTAAGAATACCAAGATAGTTATCTACTAGCCGTACATTTGAAATGGATCTATTATTTACTAAGAATCCGAAGATAATTATCTACTGGCCATACAATTGAAATGTATCTATTTACTAAGTATACCAAGATAGTTATCTACTAGCCGTACATTTGAAATGGATCTATTTACTAAGAATACCAAAATAGCTTTCTACTTACACTACTTTTGTAATGGATCTATTTGTCAAGATTACGAAGATAATTATCTACTGGCCTTACATTAACATGGATCTATGTATCAAGAATACCAAGATAAGTATCTGCTAGCCTTACACTTGACATGAATCTACATGTATATATTTAGATTACTGAGCAAAATATCTACTAGTTTTAAATCTGACATGAATCTTTTTATTTAGAATACTGACCGAATTATCTTTAAGCGTTACATTAAACATGAATCCATGTATTTAAAATACTGTGAGATAATCTATTAGCGTTTCATTTAAAATGAATGCAATTATTTAGATTTCAGAGAGAATGATCGACTATCGTTACATGTGACTTGGATCCAATTAGTTAAGATACCGAGAGAATTATCTACAAATGTTACATGCAAACACTTGGGTAGTTATTACGAGCGTTACAATTTGTCTTGTTTTGCCCTTCTTATTTAACCTTCATTGACACTGGTCAGTAAAAATTACACACACGAAAAACACTGAAATTCAATATTTAACTGTTAATCGTGCGTATACAATTATTGTTCTTTTCCTTAAGACTTTTATAACAATCTATACCACAGGAACAACAATCTATATTGCATGTCCAAACAGTTTAATGAAAAATCTGACAATCGTTATAAACTTGGATTGCATAGAATATGTATGCCAGTATATGCATGTGTTCTTGAAAAATCTGTTTCAAGTAGTACATAGTGTTGGTTCCGGATTTTATTCATTTGTAATCGACTTGAAGGGCGTAGAAATGATAATTATGGTAAAATACAAGTCTATATAAAGATGAATGGATGTCAGAAGATTACGCCTGGCAAAATCCGACTGTCAAGATTGTATATGTCAAGATCGGGCCAACCCTGTGCCGCTGCGTAGTCTGATCAAATTCATTTTGTTACGCCATCTAGTAGTGCAAGTAAGCTAGGTGCTAATGCATATAACGGTTTCATTCAATATTCATTTACACAAGTATGAAGTGTGGTTGCACTTGATATTTCATAATCATCAACTGTCTGGTTATTTTAATTGTGATCTCATTAGATTTTTATTTGTCTCGGTAACGGTAGTAACTGTTATTGATTCACGTACACACCAGATACATTTTCGAGTAATTGATAGTCTTTGTTTTAAGTTTCATTGGATTAGCTGAAACACTTATACAGTAGTACAGCCCACAACAATTTAGAAACGCTGAAAGCAAATCAAAGTATTGGTGCCAACCATTTTTAATACGAGCAGGATGAGCTATTGTATTCATTTACGGTGACCCTCCTCAAAAAATGTTCAAGCCATATCGTCTGGTAAACAGGTATAGCGGCCAGGGACTGAAATTTGCTATGCTTTCTAGCTCACCTTTTCATGAAGTGCAGGGGTAACCGATTGTGAGCACTCACTGCCGTCATCTCGCGTCGTCTGTCTGTCTGTTCACATTTTGCTACAAACGACTTCTCCTCATAAACCAAATTTAAAGTAATTTTACAGGAATGATCCTTAGGTGGTCCTACCCTTTAAAGCGACTGAAATCCAGATGACACGAAAAAAAAATCGAATTCGCCCTAAATGTTATTCTTTATGTTATCCAAGTAAAACCAGGGTAGAAAATGTATCATTTTTAGCTCTACTGGCCAAAGGCCAGAAGGGCTTATGTCGTGGCGATGTGTCCGTCGTGCGTGCGTGCGTGCGTGCGTGCGTCCGTGCGTCCGTCCGTGCGTCCGTCCGTAAACAATTTCTTGTTAACACGATACAGTCTTCACTTTTGATTGTATCTCAACCAAACTTATACAGTAGTTAGATATCCATGAGAGCTCGGTTCCTTTCGAAAACCAGCCAGATCCGCCCATGCATGACTGGATTATGGCCCTTGAAATGGTCAAAATTGCTATAAAAGAACTTTTTAACACGATACAGTCTTCACTTTTGATTGTATCTCAACCAAACTTATACAGTAGTAAGATATCCATGAGAGCTCGGATACTTTCCTAAACCAGCCAGATCCGCCCATGCAAGACTGGATTATGGCCCTTGAAATGGTCAAAATTGCTATAAAAGAGCTTGTTAACACGATACAGTCTTCACTTTTAATTGTATCTCAACCAAACTTATACAGTAGTTAGATATCCATGAGAGCTCGGATACTTTCCTAAACCAGCCAGATCCGCCCATGCAAGACTGGATTATGGCCCTTGAAATTGTCCAAATTGCTATAATTGAGCATGTGAACACAATAGAGGCTCCATTTACTATCTGATCTTCACCAAACTTAGATAGTAGTTAAATATTGATGAGAGCTTGGTTCCTTTTGAAAACCAGCTAGATCCGCCCATGCAAGACTGGATTATGGCCCATGAAATTGTAAAAATTGCTATAATACAGCTTGTGAACACGATACAGTCTTCACGTTTGATTGTATCTCAACCAAACTTATACAGTAGTTAGATATCCATGAGAGCTCGGTTCCTTTCGAAAACCAGCCAGATCCGCCCATGCATGACTGGATTATGGCCCTTGAAATGGTCAAAATTGCTATAAAAGAACTTTTTAACACGATACAGTCTTCACTTTTGATTGTATCTCAACCAAACTTATACAGTAGTAAGATATCTATGAGAGCTCGGATACTTTCCTAAACCAGCCAGATCCGCCCATGCAAGACTGGATTATGGCCCTTGAAATTGTCCAAATTGCTATAATTGAGCATGTGAACACAATAGAGGCTCCATTTACTATCTGATCTTCACCAAACTTAGATAGTAGTTAAATATTGATGAGAGCTTGGTTCCTTTTGAAAACCAGCTAGATCCGCCCATGCAAGACTGGATTATGGCCCATGAAATTGTAAAAATTGCTATAATACAGCTTGTGAACACAAAAGAGCCTCCATTTACTATCCGATCTTCACCATACATACATGCTCTGGATTGAAAATGACCAAAGAACCATACCAGTAGAGCATAGGCCCTCATGGGCCTCTTGTTTATCAATAAAGTGAACTTGAGTCGTTTTCAATTGTCCCGATGGAGGGGTTTCCTATTTAAAAATACTTACCCCGTTACTGACAGGGTAGAATTTGCGATTGAAAAAGTATCGAAAACAAGAAAATCTCACCGATTATAGGGGTATGTAATATGTCAGTTATCATATTTTAATGCCCCAAATATTTTAATGCCCCAAATACAAAAATAACACTTATTTTCTTAAAATTGGATTTTTTTTTTTTTCGACAGTTGGGTATCTGGAGTTCAGTCGCTTTAAAGTTGTTCAAATAATTAAACTCCATGGAGAACTTTGGCTACCGCGGCATCAGACAGAAGGAAAATTGCCAAGACTTAAACAAAATCATGTCCAAAAGTACATAGATAAAACTTTGAAAACTATCGAAGTTCTATTATTAATCAGGTGAGCGATATCGGACCATCATGGTCCGCATGTTATTGTCATGTTATTATTTATTACATTTATCTTTCCACAACTTGTTGAGTGCCTTATAACAATTTTCCTTTACCATATACCCTTTCATTTATTCATTATGTTTGGCTAAATTTTACCCAACATTAGCAATTACATATTTGCTACCTGACCATAACTGAAGGGTCTATTAAGGGCCATGTTGGCCCCTTATGTGTGTTTGTGTTTTATGGTTATCCGATGTTAATTGAATTTAGAGTGTGTGCCGTAATCAAATTATAGTACAAAGTGTCGGTTAGGTTATTGCGATCACTCATCCGACGTAGTCCTCATTTGTCTGTTTGTGTGCTTGTTTTATTTTGGGGGTTTTCTGCGTTTTCAACACTATTTTATTTGTATTACGGCGACAGTTCGCTTACTCTTGATCCCTGGGTAAACTAACGAGTACTAGGCTAGGAATTGTGCATAGACTAAAGGCACTCAACCATGACCATCGTGACCGGGGATCGAACCCGAGACGCCCGGTTCCAAAGCCCCGACGCTAACCACTCGGCCTCGGTGGATTCCTGGTGGTTTGTCCGTCCGATAAATTTTTCCTACAAACAACTTTTCCTCCTTAACCAATGAACAATTTCAAAATAAGTTCACAGGAATGTTCATTATGTGGTCTTCTTTCAATGTTGAAATAATTGAATTCCATGGAAACGGAAGGATACCACTTTGAAATATTCTTGTCCAAAAGTACAGACCTGATTTGAAAATAATTTGATTCAACTGTTGATTGGTTGACTTATTCCGAACCTCCATTGAAAAAACATGGGGGGACTCTTTTTTCTTATATATATTTAGTAAAATAGTTTAAAATGTTTTGTCCAGATGTACTTTGCCCGATTTCAAATAATTTGGTCAAAATGTATCTTTGGTGATTTTCTACCAAGCAGTTTATAAAGCATGAAACTAGGTCAGTGTGTATATAAGAAACTCATGCAAATATGCACAGTACATGTATTTGCCTCACCAAAACTTAACTCTGCATTTCGATGGTAAATAAAAACAAAAAAGCCGAAGATGCACATTATTGTCTTTATGCTGGATTTAAGGTCAAGGTCGCAAATAAAGATAACTGATGTAGCGAACGAGATCCGTGCTTGAAGCTTTTTATGTAGCCTAGTTCAGAGCTCACTTCGGTCGGGACTTAGCAGTCTAATCAGGGCATTCCGTCTTCGAAGAGTACCGGTAGATCAGTCGGTAGCGACGCAGGCTATCAATCCTGAGTTCGAATCCCAGCCCGGCCAACATTCTTTCCGACGTTTGACAAAAGTCACTGTGACAAGCGACATTGGTTTTTCACCAATGGGTTAACAGTCTATGTGGAAAAGGAGCCAATTGCTTGGGAAGTATGTTGTGTGGAGTACTTGTGCGAGAAAGCCAGGAAACACACGAGTTAGTAAACTTGCCGCCGTAATATGACTGAACAATCAATTAATCGTCTTTGCAATCTAGTCATACTCAGGGCACACTTCGGTCGGGACTTAGAAGTCTTATCAATCAACCGTCTTCGCAATCTAGTCATACTAAAATCACAGAGGCATCTGGAGTAGGGCTTTCACACAACAACAATGACAAAAACAATGACATCGACACTGACAATATGTTATTGACATAAGGACTGCTGTCCTTAACAAATGTAATACTTTACAGTACATATGTATCATGCAGCATCAATTTGACCGCTTACCTGATATGATAGTTTAAGAATCGTCCGTAAACCTATTGAAACCCATGTATATATAAAAGTGTGGATATTTGATGATATGATGCTTATACAACATTGGTACCATTAAAGTATAAGAAAACATCATCCGGTCATCTTGAACATATTTTAATTTTCTCACAATGGTTTTAAATGTTATCTGCTTCAGAGGTCTTCTTTATCAGGAAAACTGTCAAGTAAACATAATTGAACCGTCCCGGGAGAAAACCAACATTATGTCCTCTGCGTAATGTATCGACCCAGATCAGCGCATACTGATCCGGGCCACATATTCCGTCTCAGGGGATAGAGGTATAGAGTAATGATTCCTGAAACAGAAAATCCACAGGAGGCGAAAAGTGTCTGTCCGGGTTATCCTGCGCGACAATGTTGGTTTTCTCGTGAGGCTGCGGCGATAGACATCTGCGTAATGTATCGACCAGATCAGCCTGCGCTGTCCGCGCAGACTGATCCGGCCGACACATTCCGTCTTAGTGGGATATATGTATAGAGTAGTTATTCCTGAAACAGAAAATCCACAGGAGGCGAAAAGTGTCTGTCCGGGTTATCCTGCGCGACAATGTTGGTTTTCTCGTGAGGCTGCGGCGATAGACATCTGCGTAATGTATCGACCAGATCAGCCTGCGCTGTCCGCGCAGACTGATCCGGCCGACACATTCCGTCTTAGTGGGATATATGTATAGAGTAGTTATTCCTGAAACAGAAAATCCACAGGAGGCGAAAAGTGTCTGTCCGGGTTATCCTGCGCGACAATGTTGGTTTTCTCGCGGGACGGCTCCATTATACATAGCTAGACATAATGCTTATCATACATATAGACGCAATGTGCAATTTTTTCTTTTGCCACAATGTATTAGTTATACTTTAATTTACAGGCGGTTTCCATAATTTAAGCGTTATGTTTTCAAAGTCGTCTGCTGCAGATTTGTTAAATGTGGGATAGGGTGTAAATATCTGATAATAGGGCATAGGCCTACGATACAGTGCGTAATTTGATATAATAGTAGTTTATTTATTTAACCATAAGGTCAAAGAACCATGTGGCAACACAATACAGAAGAAATACAAACATGATAAACATAAAACTTACAAATTACATGTCAAACATGGCAGTAAGTCATTTTTTTTCAATACTAACATATAATAAAATAATGGCAACCTTTAACGGTTACAAAATTTACAGATTACCTGTCAAACAAGGCCGTAGCTTAGTTTTCAAAACTAACATATCATATCATAATGACAACCTTTAACGGTTACAAAGTAATTTTCGTTGCATATTTCATTTGCACAACATACATTCAAACATATAGCAAATACATGGCAAACATATGGCGGGATAAATACAAAACAGTATAATGGCCTTCCACCTCCGTGTATTTTGTTCTATTGACACAGAACAGGACACAAACATGGAAACCAGTATATTTTATGCGTTTAATTCCAGATATGTCAATCTTGCTTGAAACGAAATAACAAGAAAGACATGAGGATTGAAATTTAATTTTAAGAGATGCTTTTAAGTGAAGTTATAGTTAACTGAATGAATGATTTAATGGTGATTTCCAAAACATATGCATGCCGTGCAGCCATATTTAAAACATAAGTTCACTGTAACAAGTTTGAAATAATACGCATTATAATGATAAAACATGATATATATATTTTGTTTTAACGATAGAAATTAGATCAGTTCTCTTGTGAATTAATGTATATAACGGGTAACTTATGGGTTACACCCATCACCTTTCTCTGTCAGCCCAAATGTCACTATCAGATTTTTTAATAAAAGATGAACCAAATCGGTAATATATAATTACTGAAAAAGCTGACATAATTGTACTTGTTGTGTGCAACATTTTTAATATATTGTGAACTCAATTGAGCGCGGACTATGTAACTTGTGGAATTTGCCAAGAAAACTCTTATGGATAAAAACATACGCATTGAAAGGTGACTGTTTACTACATAAATGAATGGACTAAATCAACTTCCTCTGAACAATGTTGTCTGTATATAGGTAAACACCAAAGACATTCTCGGATTTGGTCGTATGCAATACATACTCCTGGTATATTGCGTTCTTGATTTCTCCTTTTGCGCAGTTGATTGGATATATGTCTGCTACAGATTCGACTTGCTCAAGATAAGTTTATGGCTGCATAAGAACTAATTTAATACAACAAACTTTGATCAACTGTGCTATGGAAGAGAATAGATTCAACAAATTGTCGTAACATATTGTTATCCTAATGTGTGTAACTTGTTACGTTCATTAAACTTACAGGAATATATGGGAGCTCATTTTGGTTTAAATACTAAGTTTTCCACGATATATTCTATAAACAATTCTTTTTTATTGGTTCTCTCTTCTAGAGACCCTTATAAAGTCGGTCTTCGTTTCTGTCCGTTTGTAAAAATGTTTGTTTGTTTGTGGCAAGCGTAGAGCCAAAACTATTCAACGGATTTTGACCAAACCTGGTAGGGATGAATGATCTAGGCTGTAGTTGTTCCTTTTGTAGTATGGTCGCCATAGAAACCACCGTTGCTATGGAAACGGGCGAAAAGCGCTTTTCCTGCGAAAACTATCTCCTCCCACAGTTTTTCGAATTTAGAAACTTAAAGTCGGTCTTCGTTTCTGTCTGTTTGTAACCCGGCCGGGTAGCTCAGTTGGTAGCGTATCTGACTTGTGATCTGTAGGTCACGGGTTCGATACCCGGTTGAGGCGAACATTCTTTCGGGCGATTTTTCCCATTGCCTCTCACCTCTGATTTATGTGAGCAAGTAGTCAGTGGCTTCGAAAGAATGTTGTGCAAGTACTGGTGTGGGAAAGCCAGGAAAACATGGGTCGGTGCACTGACCGCCGTGATGTGACCAAAGCTGTTGAAAGCGGCGTTAAACTCCAAACAAACACAAAAACAAACTGTCTGTTTGTAAAATGTTTGTTTGTTTGTTTGTTTGTTTGTGGCAAGCGTAGCGTCAAAACTATTCAACAGATTTCGACCAAACTTGGTAGGGGTGAATGCTCTAGGCTCTAGTTGTTCCTTTTGTTCCTTTTGTAGTATGGTCGCCATAGAAACCACCGTTGCTATGGAAACGGGCGAAAAGCGCTTTTCCTGCGAAAACTATCTCCTCCCACAGTTTTTCGAATTTAGAAACCACTCGGTGTGCGTTGTGTAGCCCATCAGTTGCTACATCGAATGATCGGTACCATTTCCGCGGAAAACACAGACACGTCAAAACTAAATATATCGACACAAAAATAAATGGTTTCCTATTACCTGATCGCTGATTGGCTAAAAATCCGGAAACGACCAAATATCGACCAACCAGAGAGCACTTCACTTAGCTATCACAACTTCCGTTTCCCGTACCTTTACACAAGGAGAAGAAATATTCAAGTGAATTTGACGCTGTTCTCGCGACAACTCGATAGCTTGTTTCGTTATTCGTGCGGTGTCGTGAGAGTAGAGACAAGAGAGAACCATCGTCGCAGTATGCTTGTTTCTCCACTTTGTCTGGAGTTGTTACAGACATGCAATAAAACTATCAATGCCAGATTATATAGATGACTAATTATGTGTTGAGCATGCATGGACCATATTAAAAGTCAACCTTTTAACGGTAACAGACCGCTTCGGACGCCCTCATTTAAGACGAATTTGATAACATCTGGAGGAAATAATAATTTGATCACAATCAGGGATTTTAGTAGACGACCCAACATCGTATCGTATCCTATCAATTAAACAATTTTATGGTTAACTTATAATTACCCAATATATGTCAATGTCCTTCATTGAACACTTTTCATTTCGTTTCGGTGAAGTTTTCTATGGATGTCTACTTGTAATTGGCAGATTAGAACTCTACATTCCCTTTCAGCTGGTTTAGGATACATGCACACAACATATATGGGTCTATGAGTTATGATGATCATAGTTCGCACCAGGCATGTGACTTTAACGGTTTCAAGGGACCGTTGAAATCACATAGTGACATTTAGATGTATTATATTCGTAATTTTCTCATTTTCGTTGTAAATAATTGATCTTCATTATATGGAAGAAAATAAAAATTGATATATTAACCTATTATCAAATACAATTGAGTGAATCCTAATCTGTGCATGCATCCACTGAACACAATAGGCTATTCATTATCATTTCTGACCAGTATTGTGTAAAGATCACATCTTCATTAACGAGTTCTCATGGTACTAATAATAGCCCGTTCACAAATAGCAACGATCTACTACGATGATGCCGATCTGCCCCGACCTGAAAAATGTACAAATCGGGACGAGATCGGCATGAAAAACTTGAAAGTTGGTGAATACCTTCGCGGAATGCCTGTTTGAGGCTTTTACTACACTTTCTATGCGCCTGTTCTACTACGTTGTCGCATCGATGTACAATACCTTACTACGTTGGTATAAAGACCTGAAAGACTGTAACACGATGTCTCTTTCTATGCGCCTTTTCTACTACGTTTTCGCATCGATGTACAAGACCTCACTACGTTGGTATAAATACATGAAAGACTGTAACACGATGTCTCTGTGCTCATGCCGACAATACTACGATCTTGACACGATCATGGTACGATTTAATGTGATGCGAATATAAATTGAGTAGTTTCGAATACATGTTTAATACACTCATATACTGAAAGATGCCGAGTGTACTAAGATGCCATTACGACCATGCAGATCTCATCACGATGATACCTTTCTACGTTTACGCCGTTTTTATTACGTCCGTACACCGCTTTTACTGCCACTCATTTCAGCCACGATCCTGCTACACTTATTTTGAACATGTTTTTAAAAAAAAGCGTGGCGAGGTCGTGAAACTTCCCGACCTACGCGATTTCACAACGACCTAATCACGTTTATGATGATCCCCTCCTGATTGACTGCTCCACGACTGGTCACGATTTGGGACCAATTTTAGATCGTAGTAGAAGCGGGGCCTATGTGTGAACGGGCCATAAGACAAGGACAACGAGAGTGTGACTAATTATATAGAACGTGCATTATAATCGCAGCGTCACAAGAAAACAGACATCCGGTGGTTTTAAAATCTCAACAACGATCAAATTGAAATCTGTGAAATTGATTGTTATTTCTGAAGTCTTCCAATATGCTTCGCAGTTTTACATGTAATACTGAATGGAGGTCTTCCAATGTTTATGAGGTTAATCTTCTTCCTTTCTGAGTTTGTTTACCCTTGCACTCGGCTATAAAGCTATTTGACATTAAAATGAGGATAATTGATACCCAGTGTCTTTATAACATCAACATTGGCTACTTGTTAGTTATGACAATACAATGAAGTTATTTAATATTATTATTATTCTTTAGAGAGAGAGAGAGAGAGAAAAAGAGATAGATAAACAGAGTGAAAAGAAAATACAAACAATATACAAAAAATAATTTAATTAATTAATGTCAGTATATGAGATGCACCGAATAGCAGTATTCTGTATAAGACAAACTGGCTCGAAGACGTTCGAACATTCCATTCTTCTATATAGTAGTTACGAACCTTTGTATTAATACAATGTTTCCAAACATATCTACTAGGAAAATCACCATAAGCTAAATAGTCTTCCAAGCTATTGTAAATATTATATTTATGTAGAAGAGAAACAATATCTGAAATAAACCCGAAATCGGAAGACCCATTCTTAAACAAACTAAAACGTAATAAAAACAAACGTTTGACTGTGCAGTCCCTTTCTAATCGACACAGCTGACCGAAGAAGACAAGTTTTCTCTTCTCTATTTCGGCAGCCAGAGGCAGAGCACAAAGTAAACCAAGTACAATATCTGTTCTTGATCTACTTCTTAGACCTTGGATTTGTTTTAAGCATAGTCTATGAGATCTCTCTAAAGTCAACATGTCTCGATCAGGAAGCGGCTGTAAAAATTCACAACCAAACAGCGCTTTAGGAATAACAATAGATTTGTAGATACTATAGCTGGTTAAGGGATTAAGCCCATGTACGTGTAGTCCTTCCTTAATAAGACCGAAAAATGTCCCCCTTAATTTCCTATCAATATGTTTAGTAAGTAAAGAGTAGTCAGCGTATTTATTGCATTCTATTCCCAAATGATTGTATTCCTCTTTTTCATAAATAATTTCATTACCCATGACAAATGAACGAGAACTGCGTTTGTAAGCAAGCTTGGACTCATTAAAAGCGACAACTGCACACTTGTTGGAGTTGTATTGGTATCTCCATAAGCACGAGTATTTGTAACATATATCAATCATACTTTTTAGCTCGACTATTCGAAGAATATGAGAGCTATACTACTCACCCTGGCGTCGGCGTCGGCGTCGGCGTCGCCGTCGGCGTCCACGTCACACTTTGGTTAAGGTTTTGCATGCAAGTTCTTAAATACTACATGTATTGCATTGAAACTTTCTACAACCCTACCAAACTATCACACCAATGTAGATTATCAAGTTAGATAACTCTATCCTGCATTTTATGCAAGTTATGGCCCTTTTTTACTTAGAAATTCTGGTTAAAGTTTTGCGTGCAACTAAAGTAAGAGTCCATATCTCAGTATTTAATTGATGCATTGCATTGAAACTTTATACAGCACTACCCAACTATCACACCTATGTAGATTATCAAGTTAGATAACTCTATCCTGCATTTTATGCAAGTTATGGCCCTTTTTTTACTTAGAAATTCTGGTTAAAGTTTTGCGTGCAACTAAATTAAGAGTCCATATCTCAGTATTTACTTGATGCATTGCATTGAAACTTTCTACAACCCTACCCAACTATCACACCTGTGTAGATTATCATCTAAGATAACTCTATCCTGCATTTTATGCAAGTTATGGCCCTTTTTTTACTTAGAAATTCTGGTTAAAGTTTTGCATGCAACTAAATTAAGAGTCCATATCTCAGTATATACTTGATGCATTGCATTGAACCTTTATACAACCCTACCCAACTATTACACCTATGTAGATTAACAAGTTAGATAACTCTATCCTGCATTTTAGGCAAGTTATGGCACTTTTTTTTACTTAGAAATTCTGGTTAAAGTTTTGCGTGCTACTAAATTAAGAGTCCATATCTCAGTATTTACTTGCTGCATTGCATTGAAACTTTCTACAACCCTACCCAACTATTACACCTGTGTAGATTATCAAGTATGATAGCTCTATTCTGCATTTTATGCAAGTTATGGCCCTTTTTAGCTCGACTATTCGAAGAATATGAGAGCTATACTACTCACCCTGGCGTCGGCGTCGGCGTCGGCGTCGGCGTCGGCGTCCACGTCACACTTTGGTTAAGGTTTTGCATGCAAGTTCTAAAATACTACATGTATTGCATTGAAACTTTCTACAACCCTACCAAACTATCACACCAATGTAGATTATCAAGTTAGATAACTCTGTCCTGCATTTTATGCAAGTTATGGCCCTTTTTTACTTAGAAATTCTGGTTAAAGTTTTGCGTGCAACTAAAGTAAGAGTCCATATCTCAGTATTTACTTGATGCATTGCATTGAAACTGTCTACAACCCTACCCAACTATCCCACCTATGTAGATTATCAAGTAAGATAACTCTATCCTGCACTTTATGCAAGTTATGGCCCTTTATTTACTTAGAAATTCTGGTTAAAGTTTTGCGTGCAACTAAATTAAGAGTCCATATCTCAGTATTTACTTGATGCATTGCATTGAACCTTTATACAACCCTACCCAACTATCACACCTATGTAGATTATCAAGTTAGATAACTCTATCCTGCATTTTATGCAAGTTATAGCCCTTTTTTTACTTAGAAATTCTGGTTAAAGTTTTGCGTGCAACTAAATTAAGAGTCCATATCTCAGTATTTACTTGATGCATTGCATTGAAACCTTCTACAACCCTACCCAACTATTACACCTGTGTATATTATCAAGTATGATAACTCTATTCTGCATTTTATGCAAGTTATGGTCCTTTTTTTTCTTAGAAATTCTGGTAAAAGTTTTGCGTGCAACTAAATTAAGAGTCCATGTCTCAGTAAATACTTGATGCATTGCATTGAAACTTTCTACAACCCTACCCAACTATCACACTTGTGTAGATTATCAAGTATGATAACTCTATCCTGCATTTTATGCAAGTTATGGCCTTTTTGGACTTAGAAATTCTGGTTAAAGTTTTGCATGCAACTACATAAAGAGACCATCTCTTAGTAAACTACTTGATGCATTGCATTGAAACTTTATACAGCCCTTACCAACCATCACATCTATGTAAACAATCAAGTATGATTACTCTATCCAGCATTTTATGCAAGTTATGGACCTTTTTGGACTTAGAAATTCTGGTTAAAGTTTTGCAACTACATTTAGAGTGTAATCTCAGTTACAACTTGAAAAATTGCATTGAAACTTTATACAACCTTTCCCAATTGCACAACTATAAACACAACCAATTAAGATAACTCTATCCTGTATATGGTGCAAATTGTTGCCGTTTTTTTACTTAGAAATTATGGTTAAAGGTTTGCGTTAAACTACATTAAGAGTCAATATCTTAGTAACTACTTGATGCATTCCGTTGAAAGGTTATACAACCCTTTCTAACCATAACACCTATGAAAATAATCATGTTAAATAACACTATCCAGCATATAATGCAAATTATCACCCACTAAGAAATTGTGGTTAATGTTTTGCATGCAACTACATTAGAGTCCATTATCTCAGTAATTTAAATAAGTGGTGGAATAGTCGAGCGCGCTGTCCTCCGACAGCTCTTGTTAAAGAAGTAATGGATAAAGAGAGAAGGGTCATGTCGTCTGCAAAAGACGGGGCACACAAATGGAGCCCTTCGATTTTTTATTTAACGTGACAATAGTCTTAGTATTTGTCGATGCTTTTGTGAATGAATGCACAATGGAATGATTTAAGATGACAGTGATGTTTCATTACATGAAACATATTGACGCTGTTCAATATTAATGAACAACATCCGCTGCGTTCCTCATCGGAAAAGACTCGAGAAAAAAAGCAAGTGTTACTGTAACGTACAATGATGGATAAATGATATTTAAATCCACATATGCGCACATATAACTTAGATAACTCTCCTCCTCGGCAACTCAAGACCTCTTGGAAGTGGAGACAACTGTTAATTCGTGGGATCAGTTCTGACCTATACATAACAGGATGGATCATTATCAGATGAAGGGATGTAAGAGCATTGTGAGTTTTTTCATCTTGATTCTGGAAGAAAACCAATGTTGTAAACTTTTAATTTCAACTTCTGGATTGATTTAAGGTTCTTTTCACTATAAGAAGAACAAAACAGTTGCAAGAAATGTAATCGCCATTCTGGAAATTTCCAAATGTACACATACAACGAAATGTACGAACTTAAAGATGCACACAGGAAATTTGTAAACTGCAATAATTGTAGTGTAAAAGGATTATTAAGATCTGGTCTGATGAGAAAGATAAGGCAGAGCACAAGTACTGGTACATTCAAAACCGAGTATGTTACTATCACGCCTAGAGAAGCGGAAGTTATTCTATATTGTTTGTTTTTTATATCACTCGTATCCAACGTATTTTTTTTAATTTCCTGGATTTGATAATTAACAATTCCTATTACTTTAACCAATGAGACCAAGATGATAATCCAGTACAACGAAAATAGACAGGCATAAACTATTCGGACGATATCAAAGATGGCAGAATTGCTACACGTATCAAAGTTCCATTTGCACCAACGTGTAACTTGCATTGTGAATAGTCCAATTGGTGTCACACAGTTGATAAGCCAAACTCCGATGATATAAATTGCACATTTCCACGGACTATACCATTTTTGAAAGTTAAATGGTCGAGAAAGTGTTATCAGTCTTTCCAAAGCAAATCCAACTGTTGTTGCCCAGCTCACTGCATACAGACCGCCAAGCAGCACAACCCTCGTGGTATAGATTAGGCTGAAATGACTTTCGTCCATAACGTAGAGTCCCAAGGTCATAGTGATCACTACTCCTCTATAGAGTATATCTGTAACTGCATTGTTAATAGACAACCACTTTATCTGCAATGGAAGTCTTCTACACTTCTTTAAAGCCACAAGAAACATTACTTGTAGGATCACTGTTACAACAGAAAGAGCAATAGCCATACTGCTGTTGATTATGAGGGAGCTTCTGTGGAAAGTATCGGTTTCTGTTAAATTCGACTGAATTGTTTTACTTGGTTTACTGATTTGAGGTATTGTCAAGTTCGCCATCTGTTCCTGTAAAGAATATGTACAAATAATTGTTATAAAATAGTATTTGCGTCGACATTCTGCTCGTCCGCTGTATGTCAAAGCGGATTTGATGGAAACTGTATACATCAGGAAATGTAGCCTTGACAGTTTCGCCCTGATTCCGTAAACAGTACTTAAGCTATGGCCTCTTTTAGCGGGGATAACAATTTAAAACGAATTTGGAATTCATCTTGTTTTAGACGACTCCTATAAATAAAATCGGACAACGATCGGTCGCAGAAGGACAACACAGGACATAAGAAAAAAGTCACACACGAAGTCAACGTTCACAGCAAACAGTCGCAAAGCGATCAATACATTATAAAACCTCCAAAAGTAAAACGTCCTCGACCGTGTAGTTACTTGAGTGTATGTCTTAGATCGAGGAGACCAGGGTTCGTTCCAAAAGCGGTCATACAAAACACTAAGTCTTAGTAGCTTTACTTATTGGTGCTCAAGATGTATTGCCAAGATGGCATTAACACTGATGCGCTGGTGTCTTAGTAATTATTTCAATAATGCTGGCAATTAACACAGAAAGCGCCGTGGTATAACTGCGAAACTTGGCACCCAGGAGTGTGCCGTGATGTATCTAAAATACTGTTGAAATCGGTGTAAAAACCATTCGAGCAATTAACTAATGATACTTTTGAAAGGGGCGTTTAACACCATTCATGCAGACAACGAAACTATGAAAAATAATTTCGTGTATAATCAATTTCGCATTCTCCTTTATACTTTCTCCTTCTCATACTTTTGAGCGGAAAAATTAATTATGACTGAAATGAAATTACTTATTATACTAACAAAGATTCGAAAATGAACCTTAATTTTAAAATGATGTTGATGTTACCTCAATTTAAATCCTTCACATTTAAATGAATCGACAATCTGTTTAAAGTATATCCTGGTGCCGTCTGTTCTCCAAGCATTTGGGAGCGTCCTTATTACTGAATTAGTTATCATGTTGTAGCAGCTGAAAGCATGATTCGACCAATGCTATTGGTCTTCTCTGATTGGTCGAGGAACAATGACATCGAGTTTGTATAAGCATAGTAATTACGGCTGAATAATTTGATGCACGGATGTCAGAATAGTAGGAACGTCAACGACTAACCAAAACATAACATACTTTTATTACCCAGTAAAGGTTTCATTATACATGGGAATATGAAAAATAGATTAACAGATCGATAATTTAACATAAACATTAATTTGCAAATATGATAAATCAGATTAATGTTATAATAATATCGCACTTAATCAGCTTGGGTCATTGGAGGAATTATCATCAGCATCATTAGTAATTAAATTAAAGTAGATGCTGAAAGTATTTAGTCCTAAGTTTTTATAACTGAATATTCGATTAAGTGCAATAGACTAAACCAGAGACATATACATATGTCTCCGGACTAACTTTGATAAAAGTATAGATGTATTGCATTGCAGATCCATTTGAAATAGGGGTTTCAAAAGCATGTAAAATGAGATATTGCTCACAATGACCAATATTTTCTTTTAAACAATATTTTCAATTTTCACAAATCTACAATCTAGTTTAAAGTTTAAAGAAAGGCCGGTAGTTACGAGTGAGTACCCTATACATATAAATATTATAAGATAATGTAAGCACACTATAACAAGTATTACGCAAGAGTCTTGAGTGCGGCATAGTACAATGTCAATTCGTTCAAAAGCGAGTTCATGCAGAGATAGATATATAAGTACATGTAAATAGTAAATATTTTATTATAATATTTATATAATTGCAATGTTGAACCAAAACTTAATATATAATTACTGAACAAGCTGGCATCATTTATAATTTCATTGTGAAATCAATTGAGCGCGGATAATGTTGCTTGTGGAATTTCCCAAGAAAAGTTTAATGGATAAAAACATACGCATTGAACAGTGACTGTTTACTACATAAATGAATGAACTTCCTCTGAACAATGTTGTCCGTATATAGGAAAATACCAAAGACATTCTCGGATAGTCCTGTTTGGTCGTATGCAATACATAATCCTTTTTTTTTTTTTTTTTTAATTTTAATTTTTTTTATTTCCATAATACATTTTAAGTACATATAATTTTGCTACAAGCATATATATATTTACAGAATTCAGTGCAAATAGTATTTCGTATATGAGCGCATAATTAATAAATGTATTCTGGGAAATAAATTTTGGAGGAAATTAGGACAGACAAGATATGAAAAAGAGAAGAAGAAGATAGAAGTAGACAAGAAAAAAAAAAAGAGAGAGAGTTTACTGAACACTGTCTTTTAAAATAGTAATCACAGTGCATCAAACTTATTAAAGTTGAAGTTGAAGCTGGTTCCATTTCCTATCATGCTCTTGGAGTTTGTCTTTAGCAAGTGCAATCAGTCTTTCTATGGATTCGTGATATTTTAAATATTTTTATGCCCCGGCATACGAAGTATGAGGGGCATATAGTTTTCCGGTCTGTTAGTCCGTCCGTTCGTCCGTCCGTTCGTCCGTCCGTTCGTCCGTCGCGCTCAGGTTAAAGTTTTTGGTCAAGTTAGATTTTAGTGAAGTTGATGTACTATCATTATGAAACTTCACACAAATGACAATCAACATATCATTGTTTAAAAAATTGTATCAATTTGAGGTTGGACCAACTGTTCGTCCGTCTGTTCGTCTGTCTGTTCGTCCATTCCATTCTCAGGTTAAAGTTTTTGGTCAAGTTAGATTTTTTAGATAAAAGTTTTGTTTTAAAATATAGTTAACAACCGGGGCATCCGTGTTCCATGGACACATTTTCTTGTTTGAAATTATAAAAGCTTGGACAATTTTTTTCATATTTGTTTTTAAAGATAAAATATTTTGCAACTATCCATATGCAATTTATTAATGTCGAGTAGCTACTCTGGTCAATATATCCAAATGAGACTATTTCATAATTTAATTTAATATCTATTTGTTTAACATTTAAAAATACTTGTAATTCTGTCCAGAAGCTCCTGGACCATTGACATTCCCAAAAAAGATGTTTGTTTGATTCATTAAACATATTACAGAAATCACATAATCTTGTACTGGTAATGTTACATTTAAATAAAAAGTTATTATTTGGAACTATCCTCATAATGTATTTATATTGAAATGCTCTTAATTTAGTGTTGATAAGAGATCTGAATGGTATTCTATGTACAATATTCCAGTTAATGTTATTTGTTTCTTGTTCCCATTTGATATGGGGTTTAATAACTAGACTATTTGTTATCCTGTTTAACTGTATATTATATAAGTATTTGTTTGGGCTCTTTTGAGTACTTATTTGTGTCAAAAGAGTTTGTTGTGTATTATTATTTAAATTGTTTTCAATTTTAAGTTTTGCTTTCCAATGTTTTGGAATACTTTGAATGAGTGTATGATATTTAAAAAAATCTGAGGCGTTTATGGCGTAAACTGTTTTTATATGTTGGAAAGTGTAAAACAGTCTTAACCTATTATCAAAAACTTGATCAATATATGTTATTCCTTTGTCATATAAAGTTTTGTAAAAAATGGTTTTGTTATTGTTTATTATATAAGAGTTATTCCATAAAACTTCATTCTTAATATTTTGAACATTATTATTATAATTTATTTTTGACCATGACTGTATTATATCTAGTAAATAGTTTGATTTGGTTTGATGACCCAACATCGTACCGTATCCTATCAGTTAAACTGATTTATGGTTAATTTATAATTACCCAATATATGTCAATGTCCTTTATAGAACACTTATCATTTCGTTTCGGTGAAGTTTTCTATTCGATGTCTCCTAGTCATTGGCAACTCGACATTTCCTTTCAGCTGGCATAGGTTACATGCACAAAACATATATTGGTCTATGAGTTCTGATGATCACAGTCCGCACCAGGCATGTGACTTTGACGGTTTCAAGTGACCGTTGAAATCACATAGTGACATTTAGATGTATTATATTCGTAATTTTCTCATTTTCGTTGTAATAATTGATCTTCATAATATGGATATGGTTGATATATTAACCTATTGTCAAATATAATGGAGTGATGTCTAATCTGTGCATGCATTCACTGTCGTGAACTTTTCACAATAGGCTACCATTACCATTTCTGACCAGTATTGTGTAAAGATCACAACTTCATTAACGAGTTCTCATGGTAAGAATGGGACAAAGAGAGTGTGACTTACTATTTTAGAATGCCGCCGCAATAAAATAACATAACAACATAAAAGTAAAATCATCAAATACGACACATTTATTCCCAGACAATAAATAATAACAACACACATTATTGCGTGGGTGCATATGCACTGGTTGGTTGTGAAAAAACTGTCACTGGTGCAATGGGCTTGCGCATGCGCCGTGTTATTCGTCTTGATCGCGCATGCGCTGTATTTTACCGTCAGCGCTCGGATATTTCCGTAGCAGTTCGTCACTAAACTGGTTCTCGTTCGATTTTGCAATAGAAAATTAAGATTAGTGAACCAGTCTATTTATATGCGAGTAATTTATTTATAATTAAAATGTGAATTAAAACCATAGTTTTTTAAAAACACCCACCGCTGCTACCATTTGTAACATGAACCGGCGTTAAGCCATCGCAGGTCACCCATCAAGGCACTAACCGCGATGAACGTTGCTTAACTTTACACAAAGGTCAACCACTCTACTAACATCGATATGAAGCCGGCTTCCTCAGCAAGGCTGTAGAAGTGATATTTATACATACACCTATACCCCGTTCCCGTTACATTAGGAAAATGGGAATATTTTCATAAATGACAAATTATTGTGGTTTTAAGAATATATTAAGGGGGGGGGGGGGGGGGGGGGGGGTGGGAAGGACGCGCATGCGCAAACAAATATTTACAATAATTTTGGGAGATCGACGTCAACACGTTTGCGTATTTAACTAAAAAAACTATTGTGTTTTTCGAACCAAACAGTACTTCTTAAGCCATAAAAAGCTGATTCCCGTGCCAATTGCTGCATCTTGCAGCAACTCTTGTTTATACTATAATTGTAGAGATATTTGGACGCAAGTGGTATTCAGCCATCATAAAGGACGGCAGTGATCATTATACTTGTATGCAGTTGCACGCACCAAATATGTTGAACTAGTAGTTTTATATGAAAGCATGATCTTTTCCGCTTTCATTCCAGTCTACACTCTTACTAAGCATTTATCCATCCTTCCTTCCCAATTATCCACGACACATAAAAGGCCTATAAGTGGGTTCCGCGAGGGATGCGCTAATACAGGACATCCTCTGCCTTCTGCCTATCCCGGACATCCCTCTCCCCTATAAATATTGTTATCAATGGTGCGGGCCTAAAAGTGGATTCCGCGAGGGATACGCTAATACAGGACATCCTCTGCCTGTTCTGGGAATCCCTCTCCCCTATAGATAATTTATCAATGGTGCGTGCCATAGACAAAGCCATGAATTAAACTTAGGATTGTTGGAATCCTGTGAGAAGCCGCCTTGCAAGGTTCCACATCATTGACATGCCATGCAAAATAGCCTCTCACAGTTCCCAGCTCCTCGTCCGTGACCCCAGAGGCCCCGTTCCTGACTGATGCAGAGTCCAAGCCTCGAGGTTGACGTTGGAGGTATACATAACAATGAAATTAGGTATGCTAGATCACCATGCTGCCCACTTACTGGCCGCTAGAATCCGCCACAGCAAATTTAGTATAAATTTGTCCACCAGTAAGCGGGCTATTTATCAGCCTAAAAAAACCTCTGTCATCTGTCATGTATAATAAGGCCACTTGTTTTGGTATCTATTTCATATATAATTGATCTACCATTCCATAGATTCCTCATAATTTGATGTCCAGCCTTATTAATGCGTTTCCTTTTGTTATTATACCCCCGATAAACGAAGTTTAGAGGGGGTATATTGGAGTCACCCTGTGGTTGGTCGGTCGGTCGGTCGGTCGGTCGGTCGGTCGGTTGGTCCGTTGCGATTTTCCTTGTCCGGAGCATAACTTTAAAACTAATTGTTGGAATTTAATAAAACTTCATAGGATGATACAACACATTGAGAGGAAGTGCAGTGTACAGGAACCATAACTCTATTTTACCTAAATACAGAGTTATTGCCCTTTGTTACTTTTTCTTGTCCGGAGAATTACTTAATAACTAACAGATGGAATATAATAAAACTACATACAATGGTAGAGCATAATGAGAGGAAGTGCAGTATACAAGAACCATAACTCTAATTTACATAATTACAGAGTTATTGCCCTTTGTTACTTTTTCTTATTCATAGAGTCTTGTCCGGAGCATAACTTTAAAACAAATTGTTGGAATTTAATAAAACTTCATAGGATGATACAACACATTGAGAGGAAGTGCGGTGTACAGGAACCATAACTCTATTTTATCTAAATACAGAGTTATTGCCCTTTGTTACTTTTTCTTGTCCGGAGAATTACTTGATAACTAACAGATGGAATATAATAAGACTGCATACAATGGTAGAGCATAATCAGAGGAAGTGCAGTGTACAAGAACCATAACTCTAATTTACATAATTACAGAGTTATTGCCCTTTGTTACTTTTTCTTGTTCATAGAGTCTTGTCCGGAGCATAACTTTAAAACTAATTGTTGGAATTTAATAAAACATCATAGGATGATACAACACATTGAGAGGAAGTACAGTATACAGGAACCATAACTCTAATTTACCTAAATACAGAGTTATTGCCCTTTGTTACTTTTTCTTGTCCTGAAAATTACTTAATAACTAACAGATGGAATCTAATACAACTACATACAATAGTAGAGCATAATCAGAGGAAGTGTAGTGTACAAGAACCATAACTCTACTTTACATAATTACAGAGTTATTGCCCTTTGTTACTTTTTCTTGTTCGTAGAGTCATGTCCGGAGCATAACTTTAAAACTAATTGTTGGAATTTAATAAAACATCATAGGATGATACAACACATTGAGAGGAAGTGCGGTGTACAGGAACCATAACTCTATTTTACCTAAATACAGAGTTATTGCCCTTTGTTACTTTTTCTTGTCTGGAGAATTACTTAATAACTAACAGATGGAATCTAATAAAACTACATACAATGGTAGAGCATAATCAGAGGAAGTGCATTGTACAAGAACCATAACTCTACTTTACATAATTACAGAGTTATTGCCCTTTGTTACTTTTTCTTGTTCGTAAAGTCTTGTCCGGAGCATAACTTTAAAACTAATTGTTGGAATTAATTAAACATCATAGGATGATACAACACATTGAGAGGAAGTGCGGTGTACAGGAACCATAACTCTATTTTACCTAAATACAGAGTTATTGCCCTATGTTACTTTTTCTTGTCCGGAGAATTATTTAATAACTAACAGATGGAATCTAATAAAACTACATACAACGGTAGAGCATAATCAGAGGAAGTGCAGTGTACAAGAACCATAACTCTACTTTACATAATTACAGAGTTATTGCCCTTTGTTATCCAAAAATGAACAAAACAAGAATAACCCGATCCATAACATTGTCCTTTTAAGGTGGGGTTTCTAAATATTTCACAACCTTTCCTATCAGGGCGGCGTTCGGGGGTATTAATCACATTCAGTGATAGTTCTAGTTTATTTTTCCCTTCCAAGCTCAATTAATTAGATTCTAGGCCTCTCCCGGAAATCCATGATAAGATTTCTCAACAAACAATAAAAACAGTGGGGATTGCAGAAGCAATATAATAGAAGTCTACTTTCATGTACATCATGAGTTTCCATTGTGTAGTACCAACAATATCATGACTGACCGTTTGTTGACGGGAATGGTGAACTAACTTTGGAAGTTGGCTTCAGTAAATACCACTGGCACCAAGCCATAGCACCTTTTAATCATACAAACCCAGACCGTGTGACCTGCTCAACCCCTACCCTCATATAGACACTTTCTGACGCCTCTGCAGCAGACGGCTTTTTGAAAACACAGAGACAAAAGAAGAAATTGCTCAAAACAAGCAATCTCTCCATCTGCCACAATGCCCTCAACTTTTAGTCATAGGTTATCCATTCCATTTTTTCTATATATATAGATTTTCTATTCTTTGACAAAATATGTTCCAAGTCGGCCGCTGCAGAATTGTGGTACGATGGAAGGTTTAAAATTAGCTCGTCCTTCCACTCTGGCAATCAGTGAGTCACCCATGAGCAAACATCTGTAAACAAGTAACTGGAGGATTGCAAGCAATACCATAGTCCCCTACCGGTTTGCACTTTTGAGTCTGTTTCTGTTGTCATAGCAACCCAATGTTTAGGTATATCAAGACAATAAAGTATGAAAATAAAGAAAGGGAAATAACTCAAAAATTAGGGAAGCAAGAGTTATGGTTCATGTGCACTGCACTCCCCCTTGATATGTATTCATGTGTGAAATTTCATAGCCATAGCTAGTATAGTTATGGAGATATGCTCCGGACAAAAATCAAGTATGAAAATAAAGAAAGGGAAATAACTCAAAAATTAGGCAAGCAAGAGTTATGGTTCATGTCCACTGCACTCCCCCTTGATACGATGTATTCATGTGTGAAATTTCATAGCCATAGCTAGTATAGTTATGGAGATATGCTCCGGACAAAAATCAAGTATGAAAATAAAGAAAGGGAAATAACTCAAAAATTAGGCAAGCAAGAGTTATGGTTCATGTCCACTGCACTCCCCCTTGATACGATGTATTCATGTGTGAAATTTCATAGCCATAGCTAGTATAGTTATGGAGATATGCTCCGGACAAAAATCAAGTATGAAAATAAAGAAAGGGAAATAACTCAAAAATTAGGCAAGCAAGAGTTATGGTTCATGTCCACTGCACACCCCCTTGATGAGATGCATCCATGTGTGAAATTTCATAACCATAGCTAGTACAGTTTTGGAGATATGCTCCGGACAAAAATCAAGTATGAAAATAAAGAAAGGGAAATAACTCAAAAATTAGGGAAGCAAGAGTTATGGTTCATATGCACTGCACTCCGCATTGATGAGATGTATCCACATATGGAATTTCATAGCCATAGCTAGTACAGTTTTGGAGATATGCTCCGGACAAAAATTTGCCGGACTGACTGACTGACGGACTGACGGACGGACTGACGGACGGACTGACGGACTGACTGACGGACGGAGTGCAAACCTAATAGTCCCCTTCGGCACGCCGGTAGGGGACTAATAAACTAAGGAATGGTGCAGCTTGTGAACCAAGCTGAAGCATTATGTTAAGACGGATGTAAGGAGTAGGTAAACCTAATGAGCTTATAGCCTTTGTTAGTACACCCCTACATTGTGAGCGTGAACATGGGTAACCATGTAAACCAGTGTAATTTGGCTAAAGGGATCATGAAACAATTTTTTGCGAAATGACACAAAGAATGACAGGGCTTCTTGTAAGCATGCAGAGTCGGGATCCTTAAAGTTTCTTATTTCGTGATGGAAACCACAATTCCCGGCAAGTATGCGGAAACGGCGAAAGGAGAATAACCAATCTCAATACGAAAGACCGATTGTGACTTCCAAACTTCATACTTCACATTTCACACTTCACACTTCATACTTCACACTTCATAGATAATATATTTGAAGTCTGAAGTTTGAAATTCAGACTTCATACTTCACACTTCATAGATAAAAGCTAGATAATTTCAAACTTCAAACTTCACACTGCAAACATATTATCTATGAAGTGTGAAGTCTAAAGTGTGAAGTTTGAAATGTGAAGTTTGGAAGTCACCACCGGTCTTTTGTACAAAACAGTAGGAAATGAATAGTGTAATTTGGCCAAGGGAGCATGAGACAATTTGGGTGTATCCTGTAATATTTGCAAAATGGCATATTTCTGTAAGCGATTACTTTAATGAAATAGCTCAAACATTTTCAGATATCTCATATGTCAGTAATGATTAGTCATTTCAATAGGGATTACTTTTAACTCTTCCCCATATACAGACGATTTATAATGCCTCTGCCACAGATGACTTTTGAAAACATTTGGTAAAAGGAGTTTATCATAATACAGATTAATTTTTGAAATTTGTAAAAAGAGCTCACAAACTAAATCGAGCCCCGACCAACGGTGTCACACTGTGTAGATAAGTTATATATTTCTTAACATCTACAATTCCCCCTTTCAATGCTGTCTCTTTAAATCAAAGCACTGCAGTGCTGACGGCATGGGGGCTGCTGTAATGTTGGAGAAGTAGGGGAAATGTGAAAGGAAATAACAATTGCAGCTTATTTTGATGTATTTATTGTCAAGAAGTTGAAAGATCATGTCAAAAATAGTAAATTTTATTAAACTGCCAATTTAAAAACAGAAGGACCTTGTTGGCACTATATCGCTCACCTGAGTGCAAGAGCTCACAAGTATACTCATTTAAGACATGAAGAATCAAAGGGAAATTTGACAGCAGGTTTAGGCAGAATATTTTGAAGTATCTGCATTATTATATTGAGAAATATGTCAATGTTAAATCACATTCCATCAAGTTGAAATAGTTCTCTAAACCATCTACTAGACTGGGAGAAAGTGTTTGAAATATGCAAAACTCATCAAGACAATTATTTTGACAAAGATTCAAAATGCAACATCCAGTGTGTTATCAATATTTTCCTTCATTTGGCCTAATGACGTATTTTTGTTTACCCGATATGACCCTTATTATTCGAACATGGACTAGACATCATTAAAATAAACATTCTGACCAAATTTTTAAAAAACGTGGCCTCTACAGTGTTGACAAGATTTTGCTTCAATTTGGCCTAGTAAGCTAGTTTTTTAACAGACATGACCAATATTCAAACCTGGCCTACATATCATCAAGACAAACATTCTGATACAGTTTCAACATGCTCAAGTTAAAAATGCAGCCTCCATTGTGTTAACAAGATATCCCTTCAATTTGGCTTAGTGACCTAGTTTCTGACCCAATATGACCCATATTCGAACTGGATTTAGATATCATTAAGACAAGCATTCTAACGAAAATGCCGTTGATACCTCCACAGCACTTGCGGGCACCTGCACAGCACGATTGAGGGAGAGGTTTGCGTTTGCACGCTACCTCTACAACTTAGTTATTGATACATTGGTGGCTGTAGAGGAAAGGTCTCATTCCCTTTACTGCCACTCTCCCTCTCTTGTGGGTACTGCCCTCTCCTTCTCCTACAGATTCCAGCAGATATTTGGTGAAATAGGCCAGAAGAGCTTATGCCGTGGTTTGGTGTCCGTCGTCCGTGCGTCAGTGTGTCTGTAAACAATTGCTTGTGAACGCGATACAGTCTTCAGTTTTGATTGTATCTAAATCAAACTTATACAGTAGTTAGATATCCATGAGAGCTCGGTTCCTTTCGCAAACCAGCCAGATCCGCCCATGCAAGACTGGATTATGGCCCTTGAAATTGTCAAAATTGCTATAATAGAGCTTGTGAACACAATAGAGGCTGCATTTACTATCTGATCTTCACCAAACTTACACAGTACCTATGTATCTATGAGAGCTTGGCTCCTTTTACAAACCAGCTAGATCCGGCCATGCAAGACTGGATTATGGCCCTTGAAATTGTCAGAATTGCTATAATAGAGCTTGTGAACATGATAAAATCTTAAATTTTGATTGTATCTCGATCAAACTTATACAATAGTTAGATATCCATGAGAGCTCGGTTCCTTTCGCAAACCAGCTAGATCCGCCCTTGCAAGACTGGATTATGGCCCTTGGAATTGTCGAAATTCTTATAATAGAGCTTGTGAACACAATATAGCCTCCATTCACTATTTGATCTTCACCAAATTAGATAGTAGTTAAATATTGATGAGAGTTCGGTTCCGTTTGCAAACCAGCCAGATCCGCCTATGCAAAACTGGATTATTGCCCTTGAAATTGCCAAAATTGCTATAATAGAGCTTGTGAACACAATACAGGCTCTATTTACTCTCTGATCTTCACCGAACTAAGATAGTAGTTAAATATTGATGAGAGCTTGGTTCTTTTCGAAAACCAGCCAGATGTGCTCTTGCATGACTGGATTATGGCCCTTGAAATTGTCAAATTTGCTATAATACAGCTTGTGAACACAATAGAGCCTCCATTTTCTATCCGATCTTCCCCAAACTTAGATAGTAGTTAAATATTGATGAGAGCTCGGTTCCTTTCGCAAACCAGCCAGATCGGCCCATGCAAGACTGGATTATGGCCCTTGAAATTGTCAAAATTGCTATAAAACACAATAGAGCCTCCATTTACTATCCGATCTTCACCATACATACATGCTCTGGATTGAAAATGACCAAAGAACCATCCCAGTAGAGCATAGGCCCTCATGGGCCTCTTGTCTTTATAACATCATCATTGGCTACTTGTTAGTTATGACGAGACAATGAAGTTATTTAATAACAGTTGTCTTTATAACATCCGAATTGTCTACTTGTTAGTTATGAAACGACAATGACGTTATTTAATACCAGTTGTCTTTATACCGTCAAACATGGCAACTTGTACAATAATTTGGACAGACCGACAATAAGACAAAATCGTCTTTCACTTCAAATATATACATAAGATATGCGATCATAAATACATATGCAAAATTCGAAAATTATTTAACGTGTCAGTAGTCTTAGAATAATATCTCGATGCTTTTGGGAATGAATGCACACTGGTACATGTATCATTAAAGATGACAGTGATGCAAATTCCATTACATACAACATATTCACACAGTTCAATATTAGTCAACAACATCCGCCATCCGCTGCGTTCCACATCGGAAAAGACTGATGGAAAGAAGAAATAGTGTTACTGTAACGTTAAATGATGGATAAATGATATATATATCCACATGGATACTTGGATAACTCTCTTTCTCGACATTGCAAGACCTCTTGGACGTGGAGACACGTAACTATTGATGTGATGGATCAGTTCTGTCCTATACATAACATGATGGATGATTATCAGATGAAGGGATGTTGGACCATTGTGGGTTTTCTGATTCTTGAAGAAATCCAATGTTGTAAACATTTTATTTCAACTTTTGGATTGATTTATGGTTCTTTTCTCTATTAGAAGAACAAAACAGTTGCAAGAAATGTAAGCGCTTTTCTGGAACTTTCCAAATGTACACATACATCGAAACTTACGAACTTAAAGAGGCCCACACGAAAAGTGTAAATTGCAATACTTGTAGTGTAAAAGGATTACTAGATCTGGTTTGATGAGGAAGATACGGCAGAGCACAAGTACCGGTACATTTAAGACCGAGTAAGTAACGATCACTCTTAGAGAAGCGGAAGTTATTTCATATTGTTTGTTTTTTATATCACTCGAATCTGACGTAACTTTTTAGCTCACCTATGCACGAAGTGCAAGGTGAGCTATTGTGATCACATTTTGTCCGGCGTCCGTCCGTCGTGCGTCCTGCGTCGTCAACATTTGCTCTTGTTAACACCCTACAGGCTACATTTTGTATCCAATCTTCATGAAAGTTTATCAGAACATTCATCTCTATCAAATCTTGGACAAGTTCGAAACTGGGCCATATGAGGTCAAAAACTAGGTCCCTATTGAAACTTTATCAGAATGTTTGTCTTGATGATATGTAGGTCAAGTTCGAACATGGGTCATGTTGGGTCAAAAAGTAGGTCACTAGACCAAATTGAAGAAACATCTGGTTAACACTCTGGATACTGCATTTTTAACTTGAGCATGATGAAACTTTATCAGAATGTTTGTCTTCATTATATGTAAGTCAAGTTCTAACATCATGGGTCATGTTGGGTCAAAAAGTAGGTCACAAGGTAAAATTGAAGGGAAATATTGTTAACACTGTAGAAGCCGCATTTTTTGCTTCAGTAGAAATTTGGTCAGAATGTTGAGCTGAATGATATCTAGATTAAGTTCGAATATGGGTTATATTGGGTCAGAAACAAGGTCAATAAAGGAAAATATTGTCCAAACTCCGGAGGCCGCATTTTTCACTTTGGGCAAGTTGAAATTTTGTCAGAATGTTGTCTTGATGATATCTAGTCCATGTTGGAAAATGGGTCATATCAGGTAAAAAAATATAGACATTTCTTGTGAACACTATTTCTCAGCAACCCTTGGTCAGAATTCAATATAACTTCACAAGAATGATTGATACCAAGCCTAGTTGTGCATATTGTCTGCGTGTTGCACTCGAATTATTTTTAAATAAGTTATGGCCCCTTGAATTTCTCATACATAGTTGGTCTATAGACACTTCTTGTGAACACTATATCTCAGCAACCCCTTGGTCAGAATTCAATATAACTTCACAAGAATGATTGATATCAAGCCTAGTTGTGCATATTGTCGGCGTGTTGCACTCGAATTATTTTTAAGTGAGTTATGGCCCCTTGAATTTCTCATACATATGTATATTGTCAGGCACCAGCTGGGGGTATTCATCACCTTCAGTGATATTTCTAGTTTCTTATTGGTCTTGTGAAAACGAACTGACCCAAACTCCAAATATATCATTCGGTGCACAGGGTCTATTCTGATCACTCTCTGTCCGTCGTCTTATAGTCCGTCGTCGATAACAACATCTTCGCCTCAACCATTTGACCAATTTCAATATAACTTCACAGGAACGTTCTTTCGGTGGTCCTCTTTCACAAAAGATAAAATGTCCATCTTGTACATACAATCAAATAAAACTCACACACATATATGAACATATACATTTTTTGTCATTTACATTTGTTTCCTTGTTAATGGTAGATATTTTACGAAATGACCACGTACCATTAAGGAAAAGTAGTGGAGGAAAGAGACAATAGAAACAGCTTATTCATTTTTTTTTTCAAAGATGTTCAAAGATTTAAATTATGTGTAGAACTTTGGTTGTTGCGGACTCAGAAAGAGTGCCAATCTTTAAAATGCTTCTGCTATAAATCTGCTCGTCCGATTCCAATATAATTTGATAGAATTGATCCTTGTATGACTACTGCCTTTTCACTGGACCAAGTTCATAGACATGTCCCTTTGTTGGTACTCTTTCAAAAGTGTTCAGGAATCCGCTGTGGTCGAGTGGTTAGCGTCGGGGATTTCGAAACCGGGTTTCCCGGGTTCGATCCCCAGTCGCGGCACTACGGTCATGATGGAGTGCCCTTGGGCAAGGCACATTTTCTAGCTTAGTACTGGTTTGTTTACCCAGGAATCATGAATAAGTGAACTGTCGCCGTGATATAACTGAAATAATGTTGAAAGCGGCGTTAAACCCCAATAAATAAATGAATAAATTCAAAAAAACAACTTACATTATTTGTAGAACTTTGCTTGCTGTGTCACCAGAAAGTGATAACAATTAACAAAATTTAAATTATTTCTCCTCCAGAATCCTCTTGTCCAATTCCTTTGGTAGAAACGTTCCTTGAGTGACCCTCTACAAAACCTGTTCAAGCCGTATGGATTTTTAGCTCACCTATGCACGAAGTGCAAGGTGAGCTATTGTGATCACATTTTGTCCGGCGTCCGTCCGTCGTGCGTCGTCAACATTTCAGCTTGTTAACACTATACAGGCTACATTTTGCATCCAATCTTCATGAAAGTGTATCAGAACATTCATCTCAATCAAATCTTGGACAAGTTCGAAACTGGGCCATATGAGGTCAAAAACGAGGTCACTAGGTCAAATTGAAGGGAAATCTTGTTAACACTCTGGAGGCCACATTTTCAACTTGAGCATGTTGAAACTTTATCAGAATGTTTGTCTTGATGATATGTAGGTCAAGTTTGAACATGGGTCATGTCGGTTCAAAAAGTAGGTCACTATGTCAAATTAAAGGAAAATCTTGTTAACACTCTAATTTTTGCTTCAGCAGTTTGAAAATATGTCATAATGTTTGTCTTAAAAATATCTAGGTCAAGTTCGAATATGGGTCATATTAGGTCAGAAACTAGGTCACTAGGCCAAATTGAAGGGAAATCTTGTTTACACTGTAGAAGCCGCAATAAGCTTGAACTGGTCAGAATGTTGAGCTTTACGAACTCAAGGCCAAGTTCGAATATGGGTCATGCCGTTTCAAAAACTAGGTCACTAGGCCAAATTGAAGGGTAATCTTGTTAACACTCTTGATATTGCATTTTTAACTTGAGCATGATGAAACTGTATTAGAATGTTTTTCTTGATGATATGTAAGTTAAGTTCGATCATGGGTCATGTTGGGTCAACAAATAGGTCACTAGGTCAAATTGAAGGAAAATCTTGTTAACACTCTAGAGGCCGCTTGTCTTAAAGATATCTAGGTCAAGTTCAAATAAGAGTCATATTGGGTCAGAAACTATGTCACTAGGCCAAATTGAAAGAACATCTTGTTAACTCTGTAGAAGAAGCATTTTTTGCAACAGCAGCTTGACATTTAATGAGAATGTTTATCTAAATGATATCTAAGCTAAGTTCGAATATGGGTCATGTAGGGTCAAAAACTAGGTCATTAGGCCAAATTGAAGGAAAATCTTGTTAACACTTTGGATGCCGCATTTTTTGCTTCAGCAGCTTGAAATTTGGTCAGAATGTTTGTCTGAATTATATCTTGGTCAAGTTCGAATATGGGTCATATTGGGTCAGAAACGAGGTCAATAAAGGTAGATATTGTTCAAACTCCGGAGGCCGTATTTTTACCTTGAGCAAGTTGAAATTTGTCAGAATGTTGTCTTGACAATATCTAGTCCATGTTGGAATATGGGTCATATCAGGTAAAAAAGATATAGATCACTAGGCCAAATGAATGAAAATCTTGTTAACACTGTGGAGGTTGCATTCAGAATAATTGTCTTGATGTGTTTTGCATTGCAGTACATTGTATAATTAAGGTGAGCGATCCAGGGCAATCATGGCCCTCTTGTTTGATAAAAAAGGGCAGCAAGGCGGCATCAGTAAAAAGACAAAACTATATAATTCCTTTCTTATTAAAGTTCATGCCAGATTTCAAGATAATGTTTTCGGTTACAGTATATCCGATGTGTGGCATCAGAAAAGTGGTGCATGAACTTTTAACATCAAATGACAACTCCTAAACCATTAGACCGATATCAACCAATTTACACAATAATGATCCTTAAGTGGTCCTCTTTTAAATTGTTCAAAGATTCAATGCCTAATTACAAATCGCATTTATTGATCAGCTATGTCATTAACTATGTCCATTCCTTGCAGTATCATTTGCACTGCTGTTCAAATTTCCCCAGATATTTTCTACTAATTTACTATCATTCAGGTGATCGATTAAGAGCCATCTTGGCCATCTTATTTAATGATCATATTACCCAATAGCTCCATGGAAATCCCACCATGATCATTCATTACAGTACAGTGTCCTTGACTGTACTGGACCAACTGATGCATTCAGAGTATGCAATGTATAAATGAAATATATTAATGTTTTCAATCATAGACATAGACATAGTTATTTCTAGTATCTAGGCCACCGGCCCATTATACAATAAACATTGACATATAATAAGTGAACAGAGATTGACAATAATATAAACAAGCACTTACACATTATGATCTATGTATTTGCTTGTCGCCGAGAAGAAATTGTCCTTGCTCGTTTACGCATTTGGCACACATGGTTAACTCATGCATAATTACTGAAAGGTGAGGAAGCACCTCAATGTATTTCATGTTTTACACAACTTTCAGTACAGCACATTCTTCTGGAATGTGCTGATTTCGCTCCAATACGTGATAGATTTTTCAAGGCTCAAAGTATGCGTCAGCTCTTTGAGTCTGTCAAACCTGAACTTTTATTTGATTTCCTAAGGGAAATTAATTTTTTAATAAGATATGATTATTTCTTAAATCGTGCTTTTGCACATGCATTACTTTTGCAGATACTGTTCCACATTTTCTCAGATATTGTTTATCTTTATGTTAAGTATTACATAGTAGTGTTTGGCTTGTTTGCCTAAATTCTGTTTTACATTGGCTTATATGTCGTTTTATATTAATGTTAAGTATCGCATACATCATGTTTGATTGTTTTGTCTAATAAACAGGTTAGTTATATTTCAATTTTGATTATTTCATCATTTACAGTAAGTAAATTATTAAGCGCCCAAAATGACCTTAGTTGTCGACGGGCCTTAAAACACCATTCATTCATTCATTCATTGTATTTGCTTAATATGTCTTTATCTGTACTTTAAAGCAGACGTAGATATGGTTTCCTACTTTCCTTTTTCTTCTTTTTCTTGAAAGCATTTTAAGCAGTTGACTTATTTTGGACTTATGGGGAATTTATCATGATGCAAAATTATTATCGAAGTTCAGTTTAAATCATTCAACTTAGATTGTCTCAGCTAAAATGATTCAGAAGGGTATTTAGATACTTTATATGTATTTGCTCTATTATTACATTCTAAAATGTAAACTTAGATGTGAAGTCTACCAAATCAGTTGTGTTTTACAGTTTATGTATTTTTACCCCCTTCCTGCTATCGCAGCAACAGAAGTTGTGTTTAGAATTGATATCTTTGAACAAATTTGAAGACCACCAAAGCAACATTCCTGTAAAGCTTTGTTGAAATGCCAAGTGGATTCGTATGAGATGTCATTTAAAGCTCAATGTTCGATTTACCCCTTTCTGACGCCGCTTGGTAACTAGGTCTTTCAACCAATCAATATGGCTTAAAGAATTATGAAGAGGATTTTTAAAGGGGCAAATCAGTCAAGCACTTTCATAAAAATTTGTGTCATTTTGCAATTTTCTTTTTCCGCTGCGCTGCCTTTTTTCATCAAATTAATATGGATTGAAGATTGTTCATGGAGAGTCACTGAAGGAACATTTCTACTTAATAACCTTGGAATCGGTCAAGCTGATTTAGAGAAGAACTTTAAATATTGGTTATTTTACTCCCTTTCTGATACCGCACAAACAAGAGTTCTATATATAATATATATCTTAGAACATAATTAAGAAAAGGATCGCCAGATAATCATTCTTGTGATGTTTGTTTTAAGTGTGGATAAGTATAAGATCTCATTTGAATCTTAGAGTTCAATTTCTCCTTTTCAGATGCCATCTGTTTTTAGCTCACCTATGCACGAAGTGCAAGGTGAGCTATTGGGATCACATTTTGTCCGGCGTCCGTCCGTCGTCCGTCGTGCGTCGTCAACATTTGAGCTTGTTAACACTCTACAGGCTACATTTTGCATCCAATCTTCATGAAAGTTTATCAGAACGTTCATCTCCATAAAATCTTGGACAAGTTCGAAACTGGGCCATATGAGGTCAAAAACTAGGTCACTAGGTCGAATTGAAGGGAAATTTGTTAACACTCTGGAGGCCACATTTTCAACTTGAGCATGTTGAAACTTTATCAGAATGTTTGTCTTAATGATATGTAGGTCAAGTTTGAACATGGGTCACGTCGGTTCAAAAAGTAGGTCACTAGGTCAAATTGAAGGAAAATCGCAATTTTTGCTTAAGCAGTTTGAAATTTTGTCAGAATGTTTGTCTTAAAAATATCTAGGTCAAGTTCGAATATGGGTTATGCCGGGTCAAAAACTAGGTCACTAGGTTAAATTGAAGGAAAATCTTATTAACACTTTGGATGCCGCATTTTTTGCTTCAGCAACTTGAAATTTGGTCAGAATGTTTGTCTTAAAGATATCTAGGTATATCCGTCTGTCTGTCTGTCTGTCAGGCCCACCTAACCTTGTCCGGACCGCATCTAAACCATGCATCATAGGATTTGAACGAAACTTGGCACACACGTTTACCATGATGAGGCGGCGTGTCGCGCACAAGATCCAGGCCTGTACATCAAATGTCAAGGTCACACTTAGAGGTCAAAGGTCAACATGAGTACTATTTGATAGAACTGTACCTTGTCCGGCCTGCATTTCAACCTTGCATCATAGGATTTCAAAGAAACTTGGCACAAACGTTCACCATGATGAGGCGGCGTGTCGCACACAAGACCCAGGCCTGTACCTCAAATGTCAAGGTCACACTTACATGTCAAAGGTTGAATTGAGTACTATTTGAAAGGACTACCTTGTCCGGCCCACATTTCAACCATGCATTATAGGATTTCAAAGAAACTTGGCACAAACGTTCACCATGATGAGGCGGCGTGTCGCGCACAAGGCCCAGGCCTGTACCTCAAAGGTCAAGGTCACACTCAGAGGTCAAAGGTCAAAATGAGTACTGTTTGATAGGACTACCTTGTCCGGTCCACATCTCAACCATGCATCATAGGATACTCAAGTTACTGGGTACACATGTTCACCATGATGAGGTGGCTTGTACCTCAAAGGTCATGGTCACAGGTCAAAATGAGTACTGTTTGATAGGACTACCTATCGGTCGGTCGGTCGGAAGCCATATTTTGAGTCAAGGTGCTGTTTTAGGGGTATTTATCATCTTCAGTGATAGTTCTAGTTCTAGTTTGACTTTAGCTTGTGTTTGCATTGGTAATTCAGTCTAGAATGTTTGGCACTAATTTTTTTGGCGTACTGAATTAAGTAGATTTGTGTTCTCAGTCATTTACATCACATGACTTCAACATTTCACTTGTAGCAGTGGTATTAGTTGGTATACAACGCTACCAAAATCGGACAACACAGGACGTAATAAATAAGTCAAACACGAAATCACTGCTTACAAAAAACAATCGCAAAGCGATTAATCAATTATAAAAACCTCCAAATGGACATAAGAAATAAGGTACACACGAAGTCAATGTTCCAAGCAAACAGTCGCGAAGCGATCAATAAATTATATAACCGCCAAAAGTAAAACGTCCTCGGCCGTGTTGTTACTTGGGTGTGTGCGATGCGAGCGAGGAGACCAGGGTTCGATCCAAAAGCGGGTCATACAACACACTAAGTGTTAGTGGCTTTTACCTATTGGTTCTTAAGAGTTGTTGTCAAGATAGCATTACGACTGATGCGCTGGTGTCTTAGTAATTATTTCAATAATGCTGGTAATTAACACAGAAAGCGCCGTGGTATAACTGAGATACTTGGCACCCAGAGGTGTGCCGTGATGTACCTGAAATCGGCGTAAATACCATTTACACAATTAACTATGGATACTTTTGAAAGATGCGTGAAACACCATTCATGCAAACGTAAAACTTCCGAAAATAATTTCGTGTATACGTTTAATCAATTTCGCATTCTCCTTTTATAGAACAGATATTACGTTTATAATAAACACTTTCACAGCTAAATTTTTTATATGGACTTGTCCAGTTTACATTTGGTTGAGTTGTAGTCAACTTAAGCAACCAACATTATCGAGTCTGGTCAGATGGTGCGTACGCGCTGCTTTGCCTGACTCAATTCTAGTGACACATGATTCACTTAACCAGTTAAAGCAGTAAAAGGGTTAATATAACGCAACCATTACACTTTTAAACACATTCTGTGACAAAAGAGAGATTTGTGAAACCAAGATTTGCTGTAATCTATATATTTGGGAAATAAATAACAGGTTGACGAAATGGGCGGAAAATTATAAAATGTATATTGAGGCTCAAGCCGGATTTAGGGAAAATATGAGTACAGTTGACAAAATCTTTATACTTCATGGCATGATTAATCATTTGTTAAACAAGAATAAAAAAGTTGTTTACAGTGTTTGTAGATTATACATACTTATGCTTTTGATTTCATAGTAAGGGACATGTTATTGTATAAGTTCATAAAGTAAGGATTACGTGGTAATTTGTTGGATATTATTAAATATATTTATGAAAAGTATAAAAACAAGTGTTGTGTTCAATAGGAGTTGCACAAGGGTAAAGTATATCTCTCCTATTCTCTATGTATCTTAATGATATTGAAGAATATTTCGTTATAAAGGTGTGTTATGGCATTGATATTGGAATGTTGAAATTATTTTTACTTTTATATGCAGATGATATCGTTTTACTTTCTGAAAGTGCAATTGGGTTACTACATGGTTTGGATATACTGAAAGAATATTGTGATAGATGGAAACTTCAAGTTAATGTAAATAAAACTAAGGTATTAATTTTCAGACATGGTAAAATAAGGCAAACTGTAAAGTTCAAATATAAAGAAGGATGTCTAGAAATAGTTGATAAGTTCAAGTACCTTGGTGTTATTTTTACAGAAGTGGGTTCTTTAATACTACAGTTTAGGCATTGTATAGCCAAGCATTGAAGTCTCTGTGTATGCTTAAATTTCCCTAGTATGACTATTTTCCATACATTTGATATTGTTTGATAAACTTATAGAACCAATATCATCCTATTAGTGTGAGGTATGGGGTATGAATGAGACAATTAGATTAGAAAATATTCATTTAAAATTCTGCAAACAAATACTGAGTCACAAACTCAAAATGCTTTCGTTTATGGAGAACTTGGTAGATATCAACTCAAAATTAAGAGAAATATGAGAGTAGTCAAATATTGGTTTAAAATAACTAGGTCTTCAAATGAAAAATATACTAAACAATTGTATGACATGATGTTGAATGATCTTCAATTGTTTCCAGAAAATAAAGGCCAAGTTGATTAAAATTATATTGTTTTAATATTGTATGTTACACCAAGGTGTCGAAAATGAAATTCCTTTCCTGTCTGTTTTTAAACAAAGACTTTATGATAATTATTGTAAGATATGGAAAACTGATTTACAAACATCTTCAAGAGCTAGAACATATTATACTTTTAATCTGATTTCGTTTTCCAATCATATTGACATCAATAAAGATAGACTAATTTAGAATCGCTATGACAAGATTGAGTGTTTCTGCACTTATATTAGAAATTGAAGCTTGAAGATGTCACAAACCAAACAAAATACCTTATAATGAAAGAAAATATAAATTGTGTATGACTATCGAAGATGAAATGCACTTTAGTTAGAATGTCCAATGTTTTCTGATATACGAATGCTATATATCAAAAACTATTATTGGAAACATCCAAGTAGGATTCAATTAATTGAATGAAAATAAAATATAATTCAAAACTTGGCAATATTTGTTTTCAAACGTTTTGAAATAAGGAATGTAAATAATTATGTAGGTTAACTGTGTTTCCGCTTAAGTCTTAAGATGAAAATGAAATATATAAATGTTCTAGATTGTTTCCATACATATATTGTTTTCCTTTTATTTGTTTGCCATTAGTCTGCTATTTGACTTTGTTCGAATCTTTTCAAAACTTGGTCAATGTCATGACTATAATGGGTAGATGTGCATGAAGCGGCGATTTTCCGGTTCATTGATATTTGCAAGATTTATGTCCCTTGTAACTTAGTCTCTGTAGCTGATTGATATTGCAGCCTTGTGAACGCAACTCCTCCTATGTTTCTGACCGAATCTTTTCAAAACTTGGTCAATGTCATGACTATAATGGGTAGATGTGCATGAAGCGGCGATTTTCCGGTTCATTGATTTTTGCAAGATTTATGTCCCGTGTAACTTAGTCTCTGTAGCTGATTGATATTGCAGCCTTGTGAACGCAACTCTTCCTATGTTTCTGACCGAATCTTTTCAAAACTTGGTCAATGTCATAACTATAATGGGTAGATGTGCATGAAGCGGCGATTTTCCCGTTCATTGATTTTTGCAAGATTTATGTCCCTTGTAACTTAGTCTCTGTAGCTGATTGATATTGCGGCTTGTAAACGCAACTTCTCCTACGTGTCTGACTGAATCTTTTCAAAACTTGGTCAATATCATTACTATAATGGGTAGATGTACATGAAGCGGCGATTTTCCGGTTCAGCGATTTTTGCAATAGTTATGCCTTTCGAAACTTGGTCTCTATAGCATATTCACTTGATAACGCAACTCAAGTTTCCAAACAGGTAGAAGTGCATAAAGCAGGGATTATCCGGTAGAGTGATTTTTGCAAGAGTTATGCTCAGAAGGAAAAAAGGATACATATCGACACTGCCATTTGACCTACTTTCATATCGGAGGCCTCTATAGGGTTCTATCTCTGTTTATATGTATCCATTCTTCCTGACTGAAATGATTTGTTGAATGGGACATTAAGCTCCAACAATCCAATCCAATACTTTGTTTGCTGTTTCTTTTCCATTAAATTATTGTTTTACCATAATGGTAGTTTTGTGATTTTTAACAACATGCGGCTAACGCGATCGTGTTGCTTTGCGGAAGTCACGGTTAAACTACACTTCCGCTTAGAATACACATTAGCTGCACCTAAATAGTCCTAGTATTTTTTCGATATTAAAATGACTTCTACGTGTTTTTTCAATACAGTGACGTCATATAAATTTATACTATCGAATCAACATAGATAATCAATTCTCTAGAAAATATCAAATTAACAGTAAATTCATATATATTTCATTTGTCGGCAAGCGTATGAATCTTTAGTTATATGCCCATTCACTAGTGAGTGACGTAGTTAACGGAAGTCGAACCCATGCTGAAGAACCATGTAAATCTCACAGGTATGCCATGGGTGCTCAGACTTTACAAAGAGCTTAGTGAAAGTGTAGGTTTGCATTTTATTTGATTTCTTAGGATGCCTGTAAACAAATAAAATTACAAAAAATACGTAAACGCTCACATCGCCGTTGTTTCTCCTTTTTAACAAATAATGAGTTTATCTGTTTGATACAGAATTTGACCTTTACAATTTCGCATTCGGTTAAACTACACCTTTGCTGAAAATAGTCCTAGTATTTTTTCCGATATTGCATAACTTTGATGTGTTATTTCAATGCAGTGAAGTCATATTTAAACTATCGAATCAACACAGAGAATCAAATCTCAAGAGAATATCAATTTAATAATAAAGGCATATATTTCATGTGTCTGTAGGCATGTATGAATTTTGAGTCGTACGACCATTGACTAGTGAGTGACGTAGTTAACAGGTGCCCATTATGTAACGCTAGCAAACCTGACCTTCGACCCAACGCTGTAGAGCAATGTATCTGCGTGGATAAATGATCACCGCATTGAAATGCAGGAAAAACGAATGAAAATATTTGCTGTTCGTCGTATCATGATTTAAATCCGGAATAACGAATATAGAACATTTTCTGTGCGTCGTTTTAATCATAAGACAAAATGAAAATGACGCATTTTCTAGAGAAATCCCGATCGTTAAATATAATCGCGGTCGAATAAATTACCCTAACACCGTATGTAATTAGCCTACTTCAACGGTATGTGCAGTTCTTACGGAACATCGAGTTCTCACGCTTCGGAATTTATACACAAATAATGTCTGCTCCAAGCGAAAAAGATCCGTCTGCACAACCAATTAAACCTGGTTCTTTATTAAAATATATCAAAATGGAAGAACTGCTGAGTTCTGCAATAGCAGAATACGTTTTTAATAATTTAATCGATGACGTGGTAAATAAACAACGGCCAATTTAAAGAAAACATCATGAAAAAGATCCCCCCCAAAACAATCGATCTTTGGATACGGGAGTTCCCGTGGATGATTTTGACTGATGCAGTTATGTATTTTGTTTTTTCTCCCATAGTTATACACAATGTGTCCCTCAAATAATAAAGTTCATCAAGATTAAGTGATTTACCAATATTATTTAATATTTAATTCGCATACCAATGAATCATTCTGGAGACCTGACTTTAACCCATGATCGTGGAAGACAGTGGTGCAGAGGTAGAGCGTCGGCCTCTCACATCAAAGGTCCCTGGTTCGAGTCCCGTGATGAGCGGGTCCTGACTTTGGGATTTTTCCACACAATCGGCGCGAGTACTGGTTAAGTATCCAGGAAGCAGACATCGAGCGTGATTAATATAAGCTTAAAGCTTGTTTCGCAATCGATTTAAAATAAATAAGTTTAAACTAACCCATGATCGGAAGGGTTAGATGTGTTCAAGTAAGAATAGACAATACTGTAATGGTATGAATACCCTGATAAATCAAATGCATCATGACAAACATGTTGCAGATGGTAACACAAATAGATAATGACAAGCATACTTAACCCTTTCCCACAAATAGACACTTTTCTTGATAACACAAGCATTTTGACGCGCACCTTTGCCCGAATGGCTGATAAATATAAATTAATGGTCCATAATTAGAACATCGTTTTCAAGTTGGAAACGGAGACAAAACGGTGAGATTTCCCTGTGTGCGTTTAAGTGTTATTTGTCATTTTATTTTTCTTCTATCATCTTAAGGAAACAAATAGACTTCCACACATTTGTTGGCATCTCTGTGATACAAAGCTCCAGATAATTACTTGAATCACTGCAGGAAGCCCATCATCCCACAATAAGGAATGTCAACATGCACGCACAACTCTAACTAAAATGTTAAGTTCGAAAAGGCGCATAATTGTGTCAAAATCTGATATAGAGTTATGGGACTTGTCCTGCAAGGTCATTTGATGATGTCCAATAAGTGAGTGCAGTTTCAAAATTTAACTAAAGTTGCAGCGCCAACGCCGACGCACAAGTGACTGTTATAGCTCTCATATTCTTCGAATAGTCGAGCTAAAAAAAAACTACTAAGTATGAAAGTATGATAAAATTATCAAATTAAATTTCCATCGTTTTGTGGGAGAAAATAACAACATAATCTTTATTTGCGCGTTTTATTAAATTTTACGCTAGGTTTTCGATACATACAATGGAAACAATTTTCCTAAATAGTACTGGTTGTCTGCATATATTACTACGTAGCGCAGATTCAAAACGGGAACCTCGCTGAAAGTAGTCCGTGCACTGTCTGACGTAACAATCTTGGATACGGAATTTTAATCCGTCGTGTCTGAACTGCGCATGTCAATCTGCATGTATTTTCACCGGAAAAATGTACAGATATAATACATATAAATATCTCTGTTCTATGTATCTAATAGTAAATATTTTATTATACTATTTATATAATTGCAATGTTGACAAAGTATTTTCATTTTGAAACACTTTGTTCTTGTTTGACATTACGAGATTAAGAAATTGTTTAACATTTGACATAATTACTCTATTAACGATGTCAGTGTTATTATGTCTCCCCCATTCATGGGGAGACATATTGTTTTTGCCCTGTCCGTCCTTCCGTCCGTCCGTCACACTTGTTTCCGCTCAATAACTGAAGAACGCTTGGGCGTAGGAACTTCATACTTGGTATGCAGGTTGGCCATGCCCAGTAGAAGACCCCTATTGATTTTGAGGTCAGTACGTCCAAAGTCAAGGTCACAGTAACCTTGAGCTGAAAGGTCACAGTGACAATGAGCTGAAAAATTGTCTTTGCTTAATAACTGTAGAATGCTTTGGCCATGGAAGTTAATACTTGGTTTGCAGGTTGGTCACAACTATCAGATGGCCACTATTGATTTTGAGGTCACGAAATAAAAGATCAAGGTCATGGTAACCTTCAGTTGAAAAATGGTTTCCGCTCAATAACTAAAGAATGCTTATGTCGAGGAACTTCATACCTGGTGTGCAGGTTGGTCCTAACTAGTAGATGAACCTTATTGATTTTGTTTGATTTTGAGGTCACAAGGTCAAAGGTCAAGGTCATGGTAACCTTCAGCTGAAAAATGTTTTTTACTCAATAACTCAACGCTTGCCCAGGAACTTCATACTTTGGTGTGCAGATTGGTCCTAACCTGTAGATGAGCCATATTGATTTGATGTCAGTATGTCAACGGTCAAGGTCACAGTGACCTTGGGCTGAAAAATGGTTTCCGCTCAATAACTTAAGAATGCTTGCGCACAGGAACTTCATACTTGGTGTGCAGATTGGTCACCACCAGCAAATGACCTCTATTAATTTTGAGGTCACTAAGTCAAAGGCCAAGGTCATGGTAACCTTCAGCTGGGTGTTCACTCAATAACTGAGGAATGATTATGTCGAGGAATTTCATACTTGGTTTCGCAGGTTGGTCCTAACCAGTAGATGACCCCTATTGATTTTGGTAGATTTTTATGTCACAAGGTCAAAGATAAGGGTCAAGGTCACAGTAACATTCACCTGAAAAATATGTTTTACTCATTTACTCATACTTGGTGTGCAGGTTGGTCCTAATTAATAGATGACCCCTATTTATTTTGAGGTCACAAGGTCAAAGGTCACAGTAAACTTCAGCTGAAAAATGGTTTAAACTCAATAACTCAAGAATGCTTATGCCCAGGAACTTCACCCTTGGTGTGCAGGTTAGTCCTAACCTGTAGATGACCCCTATTTTGATGTTGATGTCAGTAGGTCAAAGGTCAAGGTCACAGTGATCTTGGTCTGAAAAATGGTTTCTAGTCAATAACTGAAGTATGCCCGGGACCAGGAACTTCATATGTGGTGTCCAGGTTGGTCACCACCAGCAAATGACCCCTATTCATTTTGAGGTCACTAGTTACAAAGGTCAAGGTCACAGTGATGCTTGGGCGTAGAAGCTTCATAATTTGTATGCAGGTTGGTCATTACCAGTAGATGTCCCCTATTTGAAAAATATCCTTAAAACATCTAATCCTGACTTGAACACTTGCTTGCGCAATTACTAACAGATCATCCAACAACCTACAACTGCACAGAGGACCTTACTAGATCATATATACATTAAAAATATCAACTGCAAAGAATCTGGTTTAATTCTAATACATTACAGCTACCATGGCATGATGTATGCAGTTGTCAGCATTCCACAAAACCGCATCAGTTATCATTGCTTGCTCCATATTGAAATAAAAAAAATGGTACTTCATACATCCACATTACGTTCATTCTTAAAAGAATAACCACTAATCTTGTGCATCTTATGCAATACATATCCACTATTGTCTACAGGTTAATAGGCCAAACTTCAAAGTCACTGTTGCTTCATCTCCAGTCCAAAACTACAAAATTCATCTCCATCATTTCTTTACCACACAAATGGGGAGACAAGCACTTTTTAAAAAAAGCAATCTCTAGTTTTAGTACGAATATACACTTGGACTTAATAAATAGGTATTTTCTACTGGAATAGTTGTAAAAACAATATGCGAGCAGATATTGTCTGTGTGATCCAATTTTGTCGTGATCTAATAGATAACAATTCCGATTTTAAAGTGGGGTGCCATCCCGCCCATAGGAGCCCGGCACGTTGTTTAAAAAAATGTATACTCTATGTTATATAGACAAGAGAGGTAACTTCCTCTTCAACCAGATTTGACCCATGTTTGCATTTTGGTCCGATACAAAAAAAATGACGATCCAATAAAGTGCTATGCGCCAGCATGTAGCCAAAAAATCTATCTAAATACTGATCACAAGGAAATTATCCGCAAATAAAACGGTTAAGGAACCCCAGACCATAACGGTGAAATCTGCCAACTTAGTTTTACAGATATTTTAAGGAGACCCGTGCTTGGTCGTTTCAGTTAAAGCGACCAATGGAATAACCCGTTACAATAAGGATCAAAGTGCACATGATGACCACCACAATAGCTCAACAGATACTTTTTAGCTCACCTGAGCTTTGCTCAAGGTGAGTTATTGTGATCGCCTTTTGTCCGGCGTCCGTCGTGCGTCGTCCGTCGTGCGTCGTCCGTCAACTTCTTCTCCTCAGTAACCAGTTGGTCAATTTGGATGAAACTTCACAGAAAGCATCCTCTCAATGACCTCACCAGAATTCCTTCAAATTTTTGGGATCCATGCAAAATTCTGGTTTCCATGGCAACGAAACCGAAAAAACTTCAAAATTCTTTTTCTCCCGAATTGGTTGGCAGATTTTCAAATAATTTTGTAGAAATGTTCCTTGGATGACCCTCTATCAGATTCCTTCAAGCCGTGTTGATTGGTCGAAAAACATGGCCGCCAGGGGGGGCGGGGCTATTTTGCCTTATATGGCTATAGTGAAAACTTAAAAAATCTTCTCCTCCGAAAGTGTAAGGCCGATTTTCAAATAATTTTGTAGAAATGTTCCTTGGGTGACCCTCTATCAGATTCCTTCAAGCCATGTTGATTGGTCAATAAACATGGCCGCCAGGGGGCGGGGCTATTTTTGCCTTTTATGGCTATAATGAAAACTTAAAAAATCTTCTCCTCCATAAGTGTCAGGCCGATTTTCAAATAATTTTGTAGAAATGTTCCTTGGGTGACCCTCTATCAGATTCCTTCAAGCAATGTTGATTGTTCGAAAAACATGGCCGCCAGGGGGCGGGGCCTATTTTGCCTTATATGGCCAAAGGTGAAAACTTAAAAAATCTTCAACATCTTCTCCTCAGTAACCAGTCGGTCAATTGGGATGAAACTTCACAGAAAGCATCCTCTTAATGACCTCACCAGAATTCCTTCAAATTTTAGGGATCCATGCAGAATTCTGGTTTCCATGGCAACGAAACGAAAAAAACTTCAAAATTCTTCTTCTCCCAAACTATTTGGCAGATTTTCAAATAATTTTGTAGAAATGTTCCTTGGATGACCCTCTACCAGATTCCTTCAAGCCATGTTGATTGGTAAAAAAACACGGCCGACAGGGGGGCGGGGCTATTTTGCCTTATATGGCTATAGTGAAACCTTAAAAAATCTTCTCCTCGGAAAGTGTCAGGCTGATTTTCAAATGATTTTGTAGAAATGTTCCTTGGGTGACCCTCTATCAGATTCCTTCAAGCCATGTTGATTGGTCGAAAAAGATGGCCACCAGGGGGGGGGGCTATTTTGCCTTATATGGCTATAGTGCAAACTTAAAAAATCTTCTTCTCCAAAAGTGTCAGCCCGATTTTCAAATAATTTTGTAGAAATGTTCCTTGGATGACCCACTTTCAGATTCCTTCAAGCCATGTTGATTGGTCAAAAAACATGGCCGCCAGTAGGCAGGGCTATTTTGCATTATATGGCTATAGTGAAAACTTCAAAAAATCTTCTCCTCCAAAAGTATCTGGCTGATTTTCAAATAATTTTGTAGAAATGTTCCTAGGGTGACCCTCTATCAGATTCCTTCAAGCCAAGTTGATTGGTCGGAAACTATGGCTGCCAGGGGGCGAGGCTTATATAGCTAAAGTGAAAAAAAAATAAAAAATCAGGTGAGCGATTCAAGGGCCATCATGGCCCTCTTGTTTAAAGCACTGGTCATATTTCAAAATAATTTCACACACATGTTTCTTAAGTAGCGCTCTATGAAAATTGTTCAAAACGGTTTCCGAAGCTGCACAAGATGACATCCAGAGCTAAAAATAAACAAGAACAATAAATGGCATATCTTACAGTTCTAATGACAAAGTGATAAAACCGTTCTGCTCAGCTGCACAACATGGCCTGTCGGGGTTTTCAAACAATTTGACATAGACGTGCATATATAGAAGAAGCAATACAATTTGAATTATCCAGAAACGTAATTATTTCATAATTAGAGACTTAAAAATGGAAGTCATGGTTGTCTTCCGTGGGGTATGGGGTTAGCATTGGCACTTACTTGCTGGTATCATGATACATTTACCAGTAGTACTGGTAACTTACCCGGTAAGCGCCCTGATATAACTGACACATTGTTGATAGCAGCGTAAAACACCAATCAATACATTTTGATATTCAGGTAGAAATGAAGCAGACGGATATTCTAGTGATGCACAACACGCACAAAGCTCTTCCGCCTCTCACAACAACGCTAGGACAGACGAAGATACTCAGTCAGTTGATTCTCTCAATTCAGATGAATATGATCTTGTCAGAGATGTTGATCATGATAAAAATGTTTTTCGGACAAAAGTAAGTGATAATCTATGCAGCCTTCTTGAATTTTTATAAACGTTCAACATTATTTTTCTTTTAATTTTAGACTCTTCTTTTGTTGGGTTATAACTGAGTATCATTAAGAAGATTATGATCGCTTACGACAATGTACATTGTAAAAATAAATATTGTTAAAATCTGAAGGTTTTAGATGTTTGTTACATAATATGTATCATAACCTACTGCTAACTTACCAATATTGTACAAAGTACGGCCATGGGATCAAAAGTATGTATATCTTGGTTGAACATGATTAATACAGACTCACATGTATTTACAAAATGCATATCTATAGTTCATTTAGCTACAGCTCATCAGTTCAAGTCTGGGACACTCCATAACCCCTAAAACTTAACTGCATCAGGTTAATATGAAATTTGCTAAGTAAAGTTAGTGCTTGAGAATATTTTTACATAGAACATTGTGACTACTGTTAAGTAACTCGAGTGGTATCCGACCAGCATGGTTCTATCCTTCATCGGTGCATGTTCATTTTAAAATTGTGTCGTTCAATGCTACTACACCACAGCTTTCACAATGTGAGGTTTTGCCTTTTTGAAATTTAAACAAGCATGTATGACCAATTTTGCAGAAGACCAGCCGTAAAATAAAGCATGTGTCCCTTTTCCCCGTCTATCAATGGGATATTCCATCTTGACAGTTCACAGTCATCAGTAAAGTTAATTGCATTTGTTGACATTTGATTTACATTGTTGATTTACCTTTCAGACGGCAATTTTCGTGAGTGACTTGGCAAGAAAAAATGAAAAGAGAACCCAGAAAACCTACAGATTATATTTCAAGTTAGTAGGACATTTAATTATCGAATCAATCAAATACATGTGCCACGGGAGCCTCTCATAGGATTTATTTGGAGTCCTTCTGTACTATATTAAAATGAAAGAAGTGTAAATACCACAGATGGTAACATCCTTTGACCTCTATATATGCGGGTAGACATGTAAAATGTTAACATGTTGAAAACATTTGTTCTAGGAACTGGAGACATTCATAACGAGTGTTTATGTATTGCTGTGGATTTTAACACAATATTTTATAAATTGTATATATGATAAATGATGATAGCGAGAAATATCTCATTTTGTCACAATTGTTTCTACTTTATTCTAAAATTGGACTTTCATTTTTAGAGAATTTCTTAATTTTCAAAGTCGTCTGCTGCATATTATTTTGTATATGGGAAAAACTGAATGACAATTTAATGTCTCCTTTCAAGTAAAGATACGCTTTTAAAGTTTAGCTTTCGTCTTTTTAGATCATCTGAGCCAAAAGCTCAAGGTGATTGATCTCTTCCGATCACTCTCTGTCCGTCGTCCGTCCGTTGTTAACTTTTAGCTTTAAACATCATCTCTTCCTTAACCACAGGACCATATTCAACCAAACTTCACAGGAATGTGTCTTCTCTTTCAAAATTGTTCAAAGATTTAAATTCCATGGAGAACTTAGGTTGCTGCGGCATCAGAAAGGGGGCAAAATGTCCAAAATTTAAAAATCTTCTCCTCTGAATCTGCTCGTCAGATTCAAATATAATTTAGTAGAAATGTTCCTTGGATGACCCTCTACAAAGACTGTTCAAGGCATCCTGATTATTTGAAAATATGGCAGTCAGGAGGCATCAGAAAAGGGGCAAAATGACAAAATTTGGAAATTCAATTATTTTTTTTAAGTACTTGTCTGATTTTAAGATAATTGAAAAGAAATCTTACTTCAGTGATCCTCTTTTTAATTTGTTCAAGCTGTATTGATTGGTTACAAAATCATTGAGAACTTTGGTTGCTGCGGCATCAGAAAGGGGGCAAATTGTCCAAATTTTGAAAATCTTCTCCTCTGAATCTGCTTGTCCGATTCCAATATAATTTGGTAGAAATGTTCCCTGTAAAATGTTAACATGTTGAAAATATTCTAGGAACTGGAGACCTTCATAACGTGTGTTCATGTTTTGCTGTAGATTATAACACAACATTTTATAAATTGTATCCAACCGCGAAAATAACATATTTCAATTGTAGAATTCCAATGCTTTCTCTTTCGCAGGTGGGGAGAGTAGAACATATGTATCTTAACTTTAAAAGCGTATCTTGATTTGATAAGGGACAATACATTGTCATTACATCTTTTCTCACATACAAACAAATTTGCAACATAAGACGTTGAAAACGTACAGGTAAAAATGTGAAGACTGTCTATAAATGATGATAGCGAGAAATATCTCATTTTGCCACAATTGTTTCTACTCTATTCTAAAATTGGACTTTAATTTTTAGAGAATTTCTTAATAGAGTCGTCTGCTGCATATTAGTTTGTATATTTGAAAGACTGAATGACAATTTAATTTCTCCTATCAAGTCAAGATACGCTATTAAAGTTTCGGTACACATGCTTTCGTCTTTTTAGATCACCTCCGCCGTCCGTTTGTCTTTCGTTAACTTTTAGCTTTAAGCAACATCTCCTCCTTAACCACATGACCAATTTCAACCAAATTTCACCGGAATGTTCCTTTGGTGGCACTCTTTAAAATTGCTCAAAGATTTAAATTCCATCGAGAACTTTGGTTGCTGCGGAATCAGAAAGGGGGCAAAATGCCCAAATTTTAAAAATCTTCTCCTCTGAATGTGCTTGTCAGAATTTTGAGAAATGTTCCTTAGTTGACCCTCTACAAAGACTGTTCATGGCATACTGATTGGTTGAAAAACATGTAATGGCAGTCAGGAGGTATCAGAAAAGGGGCAAAATGACAAAATTTGGAAATTCCAGAACTTTTGCAGTGGCGTGGTGTCCGTCGTCTGTGCGTGCGTCCGTAAACAATTGCTTGTGATCGCAATACAGTCTTCAGTTTTGATTGTATCTCAATCAAACTTATACAGTAGTTAGATATCCATGACAGCTTGGTTCCGTTAGCAAAGCAGCCTGATCCGCCCATGCAATACTGGATTATGGTCCTTGGAATTGTCGAAATTCTTATAGCTTGTGAACACAATAAAGGCTCCATTTACTATCTGATCTTCACCAAACTTACACAGTAGTTAGGTATCTATGAGAGCTTGGTTCCTTTTGCAAACCAGCCAGATCCGGCCATGCAAGACTGGATTATGGCCCTTGAAATTGTCAGAATTGCTATAATAGAGCTTGTGAACGCAATACAGTCTTCAGTTTTCATTGTATCTCAATCAAACTTATACAGTAGTTAGATATCCATGACAGCTTGGTTCCTTTAGCAAACCAGCCAGATCCTCCCATGCAAGACTGGACATTGCAACCTTCTGTCTCCATAATGCCGCAGACATACACAACTAATTTATCCTGTCAGATAATATTTTGCATTGTTTTTATCCATCACTTTTTGTTAATATATCTATTCAAAACATGAATTAAACTTACATGATTTCTTATATGTATAATATATTAGATAAAGGCATACACAAAAATATTTAGTCAACAACTGCATTCCATCTACCTTTGTTTTATCAATACTATGTCTGTAGTTCACTTTTCAAACACATCACCAGTAACACTCAGCAACTTGCCAAATTACTTGTTCATTCTAATAAATACACAGTTCATTATAAACTAGACTGTCTTGCTTATTCCTCTTTCCTTTGTTGTCCCCATCCCAGTAGAGCATGGGCCTCTTGTTTTTAAAGTGCTTTTCTGATCTTAAGAAAATTTAAAAGAAATCTTACTTCAGTGATCCTCTACTTAATTTGTTCAAGCCGTATTGATTGGTTACGAAATCATAGTAACCAGACGTCATCACAAAAGGGGTAAATTGAACTTTTAGCTACAAATGACAACACCTACCATTCAACTGGACCAACTTCAACTTAACTTCACAGGAATGTTCCTTTGATGGTCCTCTTTCAAAATTGTTCAAAGACTTACATTTTATCTAGAACTTTGGTACCCAAACTTTGTAATCCTTTTCTTGCATAATCTGCTTGTCTGATTCCAAAACAAATTGTTAGAAATGTTCTTTGAGTCACCCTCTACAAAAACTGTTCAAGCTGTATTGTTTTGTTGAAAAACAGGGCAGCAAGGCGGCATCGGTAAAGGCGCAAAATGACAAAGCTTTATAATTCCATTCTCAATAAAGTTCTAATTAGGTTTCAAGATACAAATGGCCTTTACTGATAGGCTATTTTACTATTTCTTTAACATTATCCGCTCCTTGCAGGTTCATTTGCACTCCTGATCAAATTCAGGTGATCGATTTAGGGCCATCTTGAACCTCTTGTTTATAAATCGTCTGCTAAATATGCGTCCAAAGGCAGGAAAGCGGAAAAAAATAAAGTCTTTATGAATGGACTAGCATGAACAGAGAGTTGATGATCATTAACCCGTTCCCATATACAGACAATGTCTGAAGGCGCTACAGAAGGCGACTCTTGAAAGGATCGTGATGAACTCAGAGATTTCTCATATTGCTCCTTGTTCTAGCATAGCCTAGCTTTGGTTTGTTTACCCAGGAAACATGAATAAGAAAACGGAATAGTGTGTGTCTTAGTGTTGGAATGGCCTAAAACCCAAATAAATCAAGCAAGAAGGCTTTTTGGGGCAACTATATCTTTGTAACAAGTTGGTTAATCACCAATTTGGTCTTAAGGTTTCCTTCAAGAACAGAACGACGATAACATAATTATGTTTTACATAATTATACCCCCAGATACATAGTATATGGGGCTATATAGGAGTCACGCTTGTCGGTTGGTCGGTCCGTTGGTCTGTGGACATTTCTTGTGAACCCTATTTCTCAGCAACCCTTGGTCTTAATTCAATATAACTTCACAAGGATGATTGATACCAAGCCTAGTTGTGCATATTGTCTGCGTGTTGCACTGGAATTATTTTTAAATGAGTTATGGCCCCTTCAATTTCTCATACATAGTTGGTCTGTAGACATTTCTTGTGAACACTATTTCTCAGCAACCCTTAGTCAGAATTCAATATAACTTATCAAGAATGATTGATACTAAGCCTAGTTGTGCAAATTGTCGGCGTGTTGCACAGGAATTAATTTTAAATGAGTTATGGCCCCTTGAATTTCTCACACACATGTATATTGTCAGGCACCAGCTGGGGGTATTCATCACCTTCAGCGATATTTCTAGTTATTTAAATGATGTATATTAATAACTATTTTTTTTTTCATAATGCCATATCGATCAAATTAAATATTTTATATTATTTTGGTTTCAGGAATTTACTTACCATTGCTATTTTCTATGGATTGCCTGTGATACAGCTAGTAATGACGTACCAAAAGGTATGATTTTCATTTATGTTTAATGTACATTTTTACATGGGAATTTCTCCATATGAAACTACTGTACATGTTTTTCGGAAGCTGTATGCTGTAGAAAGATAAAAGAAAAACATACTCTATGTATGTGATGAAACTCTGCTTTCAGTGATGGACAAGGCTATTTTTGGTTGTATTCAATCAGAGTATTTTGTTCTATTTACCGATCTTGACAACTGACCTTTTGGACTTTGCAATTTTCCACCAAATCATTGAGGCACCTTGTCTACTAACAGATTTTGGCCAAATATAGTCTAAGCAAGTATGCAATTTGAATGTAATAAAAATATATCAAACCTGTGAATGTCGATTTTCGCATTAGAAAGTCCATGGTGTGTGTACGACTTGAGGGTGAACTGTCGCAATGTCCAAAATAGCTTTGTTCATGTGAATTAGTCGTATTAGGGCATCATTAAAACTGATTGGTCTGTGTATTACTAATTGAACACAAAGGATTCAATTATTTCACATATATAGCTTTCAATATAATAATTCTGCTCATTAAATCAGTTGTATTGGCACTAATGAGTTCCATAATTGGCTTTGTCTCCCAATTTTAATACTCGAATCACAATATTGTGATATTTTTTTTAATAATTGTTAAAATGATTATATTATATTACACTTGATGGATTAAATTTGATATATTCTTTTTTAGAAACATGACACAAGGGAGTGTTTTAAACTCATTAAATAGTTTGCTTAGTAAATCGTACAATGATACACACCTGAAATGCATATTCGAAGGAACGCGCTGGGAAAAAATTAAAACAAACGGTGTCTCATGACACTTCTTACCATTAGCCTATGATGTGTGGTAAAGTGTATTTCAGTTGGATTGAACAAACAAGGTTTGCGTCGGATGATTTTGAACCTGCGTCCAGGGTTCGATCCCAAGTCACGGCGGTCATGTGGAGTGCCCTTGGAGAAGGCATATTTCCTAGCATTACCATTGTTTGTTTTCCTCAGGGAACATATAAAAGTGAATTTTTGACCTGTTAGGAAAATCTTGTTTCGAAACGAAATTACCTTAATATTTTGTCCAACCGAAGTATGCAAATATATAGCTTCAATAAAATGTACATTAACCAGCACCACCACAGACCTATATAACAAAGCCTCCATTCAAGTTCCATGTTGAATCAAAGAAGGTTCAGTTCCCACAGTAATGGAGGAACTTATAAAATATCCGTTCTACAAGCTGATCCTTCCATAGAAACCGCTTTACCAAGAAAGAAGCACTTTTTAGCTCGCCTATTCGAAGATGTAATCAGTCCGCGTTGGCGTACGCGTTGCCAGCTTGGTCAAACCTTTGCGTGCAAGGCCTTTTCTCAGACACTGTGTATGCTCCAGCTTTGAAACTTCACACACTTATTCAGGGTCATTAGGTGACCTTGTATGTTAAGTCCCATAACTCTGGAATGGATTTTAACTGAATTGTGCCCCTTTTTGGTTGTAGAATTTTGGTCAAAGCTTTGCATGCAAGGCCTTTTCTCAGACACTGTGTATGCTGTTGCTTTGAAACTTCACATACTTATTCAGGGTCTTTAGATGACCTTGTATGTCAAGTCCCTTAACTCTGGAATGGATTTTTACTGAACCGTGCCCCTATTTGGACTTAGAATTTTGGTCTAACCTTTGCATGCAAGGCTTTTTCTCAGACACTGTGTATGCTGTTACTTTGAAACTTCACACACTTATTCAGGGTCATTAGATGACCTTGTATGTCAAGTCCCATAACTGTGGAATGGATTTTTGCTGAATTATGCCCTTTTTTGGACTTAGAATTTTGGTCAAACCTTTGCGTGCAAGGCCTTTCTCAGACACTGTGTAAGCTGTTGCTTTGAAACTTCACAAACTTATTCAGGGTCATTAGATGACCTTGTATGTCAAGTCCCATAACTCTGGAATGGATTTTTACTGAATTGTGACCCTTTTTGGACTTAGAATTTGGTCAAACTTTTGCGTGCAAGGCCTTTTCTCAGAAACTGTGTATGCTGTTGCTTCGAAACTTCACACACTTATTCAGGGTCATTATATGACCCTGTATGTCAAGTCCCATAACTCTGGAATGGATTTTTACTGAATTGTGACCCTTTTTGGACTTAGAATTTTGGTCAAACCTTTGCGTGCAAGGCCTTTTCTCAGACACTGTGTATGCTGTTGCTTTGAAACTTCACATACCTATTCAGGGTCATTAGATGACCTTGTAAGTCAAGTCCCATAACTCTGAAATGGACTTTGACTGAATTGTGCCCCTTTTTGGTCAAACCTTTGTGTGCAAGACTGGGAATTTTGAGTTATAGTTAGGCATTCAAGGCCTTTTCTCAGAAACTACATAATTTATGCTGACTTCTTAGCTCACCTATGCAGGAAGTGCAAGGTGAGCTATTGTGATCACATTTTGTCCGGCGTCCGTCCGTCTCAGTCATCTGTCGTCAATATTTGCACTTGTTAACACTCTACAGGCTATATTTTGCATCCAATCTTCATGAAAGTTTATCAGAACATTCATCTCCATCAAATCTTGGACAAGTTCGAAACCGGGCCATATGAGGTCAAAAACTAGGTCACGAGGTCAAATTGAAGGGAAATCGTTGGAGGCCACATTTTCAACTTGAACATTCTGAAAATGTATCAGAATGTTTGAGCAGCTTGAAATTTAGTCAGAATGTTGAGCTGAATGATATCTAGGCCATGTTCGAATATGGGTCATGCCGGGTCAAAAACTAGGTCACTAGGCCAAATTGAAGTGTAATCTTGTTAACACTATAGAGGCCACATTTCCAACTTGAGCATGTTGAAACTTTATCAGAATGTTTGTATTGATGATATGTAGGTCAAGTTCGAATATGGGTCATGTTGGGTCAAAAAGTATGTCACTAGGTCAAATTGAAGGAAAGTCTTGTTAACACCCTAGAGGCCGCCATTTTTGTTTCAGCAGTTGAAATTTTATCAGAATGTTTGTCCTAATGATGTCTAGGTCAAGTTCGAATATGGGTCATATTGGGTCAGGTTCTAGGTCACTAGGCCAAATTGAAGGAAAATCTTGCTTGCTCTGTAGAAGCGGCTCTTTTGGCTACAGCAGCTTAAAATTTTGTCAGAATGTTTTTCTAAGGCTAAGTTTAAATATAGCTCATGCCGGGTTAATAACTAGGTCACTAAGCCGAATTGAAGGGAAGTCTTGTTAACACACTGGATACTGCATTTTTAACTTGAGCATGATGAAACTTTATCAAAATGTTTGTCTTGATGATATGTAAGTCAAGTTCGAACATGGGTCATGTTGGGTCAAAAAGTAGGTCACTATGTCAATTGAAGGAAAATCTTGTTAACACTCATGTGACCGCATGTTTTGCAACAGCAGCGTGACATTTGATGAGATCTAAATGATATCTATGCCAAGTTCGAATATGGGTCATATAGGGTCAAAATCTAGGTCACTAGGCCAAATTGAAGTAAAATCATGTTAACATTTTGGATGCCGCATTTTTTGCTTCAGCAGCCTGAAATTTTGTCAGAATGTTTGTTTGAATTATATATAGGTCAAGTTCGAATAAGGGTCATATTGGGTCAGAAACAAGGTCAATAAAGGAAAATATTGTTCAAACTCCGGAGGCTGCATTTTTATTTTGAGCAAGTTGAAACTTTGTCAGAATGTTGTCTTGATGATATCTAGTCCATGTTGGAATATGGGTCATATCAGGTAAAGAAATATGGATCACTAGGCCAAATGAAGGAAAATTTTGTTAACACTGTGGAGGTTGCATTCAGAATAACTGTCTTGATGTGTTTTGCATTGCAGTACATTGTATAATTAAGGTGAGCGAACTAGGGCCATCATGTTGTAATTTTGAAGGAACAGTAGATGATAAACAGTTGCCCTTTAATCAAATGTTGAACTTAAGGAAGATGACATAAAAATTATGGAAATTTTGCAAAAGCATGTGCGATTTTTTAATTCAAATTAATTTTACTTTTGTTGAAATACCTTCTTGTTTTGTTATGTTTAGTTTATTTTCATTCTTTTCATTCCAGGTGCTTAATTTCACAGGCAACCAGGACATTTGTTACTACAATTTTCTCTGTTCACACAGACTTGGCGTTGTCAGTTCCTTTAACAATGTTTTCAGTAACATTGGCTACGTCTTACTTGGTATTCTCTTCTTAATCATCGTCTACAGAAGGTAATCATTAGTTTGATGAGAATATACTTCAAGCCTGCCCCAACAAAACCAATATAGATGTGTTGTATGTGGGAATGTGTTAATGTCTTAAATGACTAATTGCAAACGATTCTACACTGGTTGTAAACTCCCTAAGGTTGGTTCTCATTTAAATTTGAGCCGTCCTGCGAGAAAACCAACATTATGGCCTCTGCATAACGTATCGAACCAGATCAGCCTGCACAGTCCGCGCACATTGATCCGGGCCGAAACATTCCGTCTCAGGGGGATAGAGGTATAGAGTAGTGATTTCTGAAACAAAACATCCACAGGGGGCGAAAAGTGTCTTATTCGCCTACCGGTACATACATTTAGATATAGTAACGGGACTGTTCGTTCGTTCGTCCGTTCATCCATCCGTAACAACCTCTCGGCTAACGAAGTTTGTGAGAGGATATAGTAACAGGACTGTCCGTTTGTTTGTTTGTTTGTTTGTTTGTTCATTCATTCGATGTGCGTCCGTCCGTAACAACCTTGTGACCACTCTACACTGAATATCCTTTGACTGATCTTAACAAAACTGGTATACAGTTAGTATATGGCAATGTCTAGAAGCCTATTTATTTTCAAGGTTAGAGGTCAAGATCAAAATAGGACTTTGACTATTTTCCCATATCAACAACCTTGTGACCACTCTACACTGAACATCCTTCGACCGATCTTAACCAAACTTGGTATACAGTTAGTATATGGCAAGGTCTATAAGCCTATTTATTTTCAGATCATAACCAATATTTGTGATGATTAAATACCGAGGGGATGCATCCGCTTTTCGGTGCCCTTGTTATTATAGAAGTATTGTTCTTTGTTCACAGGGATAAATTACACAGTCGAGTCATCCAGATGAGTGAGGGTCGACATAAAGTAAGTAATTCACTCCAAATGGAATACATATTCTATTTAGTATTACCTGCCTACCACATCTCCGTTGTCTGTCTGTCAGTCATGCTTTGGACTTTTAGTTCACCTGAGTATAAAGCTCTGGTTGTTAGTTATTAGGATCCCTTATCTTTCGTCGTCAATACAACAATATTGTACATAATACATAAATGACAGCTCTGCAATATATTATACAACGTGATCAGAAGGCAACAAAGGGCGTAGTAATTAAATCAATATGAGAGAGAAATTGACAATAAGAGAAAAAGAATGAAGTATATATCTGTCCATGTTTTTGTCTTTTTGTCACGCTTTGCATTAGTTGGTCAATACATTTTGTTTAGCTTCACTCAAAATCTGTAATAGATATTGAACCCAGGGTCATGAACATGGAATGTGGATTTTGCTTTCGGTATAATGTTATATTATGTGAAATAATTTGACCCTTTCAATGCTGAACTTTTAAAACTTGTCCAGCTTTACATTTGGAGGAGTCCGTAGCCTATTCTAGGAACAAGAGAATAAAATAGAGTTGAGCAGCAAACAATATTGAGTCTCGTCAGATGAAAGTTTTCTGTTTTACTTCTTTATTGAAAACTTTACAATTCTTCATGGTTGATATGACAATATAAAGGGAATTATAGGTGCAGTATACTGATATTTTGATTTGTATTGTACTACAAGGAGGGTGTGAAAAATATTTATCCCGTGAGTTGGAAGGTGAAGTGATATGTCAGTTTTCCCACGCTCCGAGTAGTACAATACAAACGTAATTCTCTTTATAATATATGCCAAGTAGAACTTTTTAGACAGATTAATGGAAAAAAAATACGTTTTTCTATATTTTCAATGACGAAATAATACTACTCACACGTAAATTAAAATTCATGAATGGCGTGTAAATCACACTCCAATAACGCATTTTGAATGATGAAATTTCTTTTTTCATTACGTTCATTACCATATTTGGTACCGTATTTGACCTACTCAAATATGGAAATTTGCACCGGAAAAGGTACAGGCAGGTAATAAGATACAATAAACTAAACATTTTTTAATGCCGTTAATGTGGTGCTTAATAATTGTGTCTATGGGGTTTGGTGGTTGTTATGCCATGGCGTTATGTCCGTTGTCAATCAAACTTATACAGTAGTTAGATATCCATGAGAGCTTGGTTCCTTTCTCAAACCAGCCAGATCCGCCCAAGCAAGACTGGATTATGGCCCTTGAAATAGTCAAAATTGCTATAATAGAGCTTGTGAACACAATAGAGGCTCCATTTACTATCTGATCTTCACCAAACTAAGATAGTAGTTAGATATCCATGAGAGTTGGTTCCTTTCGAAAACCAGCGAGATGTGCCCTGGCATGACTGGATTATGGCCCTTGAAATTGTCAAAATTGCTATAATACAGCTTGTGAACACAATAGAGCCTCCATTTACTATCTGACCTTCACCAATCTAAGATAGTAGTTAAATATTGATGAGGGCTTGGTTCCTTTTGAAAACTAGCCAGATCTGCCCATGCATGACTGGATTATGGCCCTTTAAATTGTCAAAATTGCTACAATACAGCTTGTGAACACAATAGAGCTTCCATTTACTATCCGATATTCACCAAAAGTATATGGTAGTGAAATATTGATGGCACAAGCCAGATCCATGCCAATAGAGCATAGGTTCTCATGGGCCTCTTGTTAAGTGTTAATGATTATTTTTATTCAATAATCAAACTATTTTCTGTTAGTGACATAGTGGACAATGTAATAGTCTTTTAAAATTAACCCATTCACCTCGCCATGTGATAGCTTTGCTGTCTAGTCCTGTTTATTATATGTAAACAGACTATTTCATTGGTTTTTAGCTCTACTGGCCAAAGGCCAGAAGGGCTTATGTCGTGGCGATTTGTCCGTCGTGCGTGCGTCCGTAAACAATTTCTTGTTAACACGATACAGTCTTCACTTTTGATTGTATCTCAACTAAACTTATACAGTAGTTAGATATCCATGAGAGCTTGGTTCCTTTCGAAAACCCGCCAGATCCGCCCATGCATGACTGGATTATGGCCCTTGAAATGGTCAAAATTGCTATAAAAGAGCTTGTTAACACGATACAGTCTTCACTTTTGATTGTATCTCAACTAAACTTATACAGTAGTTAGATATCCATGAGAGCTCGGTTCCTTTCGAAAACCAGCCAGATCCGCCCATGCATGACTGGATTATGGCCCTTGAAATGGTCAAAATTGCTATAAAAGAGCTTGTTAACACGATACAGTCTTCACTTTTGATTGTATCTCAACTAAACTTATACAGTAGTTAGATATCCATGAGAGCTTGGTTCCTTTCGAAAACCAGCCAGATCCGCCAATGTATGACTGGATTATGGCCCTTGAAATGGTCAAAATTGCTATAAAAGAGCTTGTTAACACGATACAGTCTTCACTTTTGATTGTATCTCAACCAAACTTATACAGTAGTTAGATATCCATGAGAGCTCAGTTCCTTTCGTAAACCAGCCAGATCTGCCCTTGCAAGACTGGATTATGGCCCTTGAAATTGTAAAAATTGCTATAATACAGCTTGTGAACACAAAAGAGCCTCCATTTACTATCCGATCTTCACCATACATACATGCTCTGGATTGAAAATGACCAAAGAACCATACCAGTAGAGCATAGGCCCTCATGGGCCTCTTGTTTTTGTTACATGTATTTGACATTCTTTACCATTCTTCCTTTTATTGCAGTATTTTGGCATTCCACAACATTTTGGACTGTACTATGCAATGGGTGTTGCGTTATGCGTAGAGGGATTTATGAGTGCCTGTTATCACATTTGCCCTACTGTGACAAACTTCCAGTTTGGTATGCTATTTTTAGTCTTTGTAAATATTTATACCCCCAAAAATCAAAGTTTTGGGGGGGTATATAGGAGTCACTGTGTTGGGCTGTATGTCTGTCTGTCTCTCGGTTGGTAGGTCGGTCGGAAGCCATATTTTGTCCGGCCTATTTCTTACAAATGACTGGGTGGAATTCAATAAATTTTACATGAAGCTTCTATACCAAGAGGAGATGTGCATACCGTAAAGATCTTACAATTGCATGTTATTTTACTGAGTTATGGCCCTTTTACTTATTAAGTTGTTGGTCATATTTTGTCCGAAGCCATATTTTGTCCGGCCTATTTCTTACAAACCAGTGGGTGGAATTCAATAACATTTTACATGAAGCTTCTATACTAAGATGAGATGTGCATACCCTAAAGGTCTTACAATTGCATGTTATTTTACAGAGTTATGGCCCTTTTACTTATTAAGATGTTGGTCATATTTTGTCCGAAGCCATATTTTGTCTGGCCTATTTCTTACAAACCACTGGGTGGAATTCAATTAAATTTTACATGAAACTTCTATACCAAGAGGAGATGTGCATACCCTAAAGGTCTTACAATTGCATGTTATTTTACAGAGTTATGTCCCTTTTACTTATTAAGTTGTTGCTCATATTTTGTCCGAAGTCATACTTTGTCCGGCCTATTTCTTACAAACCGATGGGTGGAATTCAATAAAATTTTACATGAAGCTTCCATACCTAGAGGAGATGTGCATATCCTAAAGGTCTTACAATTGCATGTTATTTTACAGAGTTATGGCCCTTTTATTAATTAAGTTGTTGGTCATATTTTGTCCAGCCTATTTCTTACAAACCACCGGTGGAATTCAATAACATTTTACATGAAGCTTCTACACCAAGAGGAGATGTGCATATCCTTAAGGTCTCACAATTGCATGTTATTTTACAGAGTTATGGCCCTTTTACTTATTAAGTTGTTGGTTGATCAGAAGCCATATTTTGTCCAGCCTATTTCTTACAAACCACTGGGTGGAATTCAATAGCATTTTACATGAAGCTTCTATACCAAGAGGAGATGTGCATATCATAAAGGTCTTACAATTGCATGTTATTTTACAGAGTTATGGCCCTTTTGTTGGTCGGTCGGAAGCCATATTTTGAGTCAAGGTGCTGTTTTGGGGGTATTTATCATCTTCAGTTATATTTCTAGTTCAAATTGGTTTGACCTTTTTCCCAAACATACTCGTATTTTTCGGCTAAGCTGGCATCAAGGATTAAGACAGTATAGGTTTGTCTTTAATATAACAATTGCTAATGTTAATAAATCAGATTCTAGTTATTTAATTGGTTAAAAATATTCCCCCGTTGAAGGGGAATTAAATCAAATAAGATATTGTGTATTATATTCATTTTTAGCCGCGTCTTGCTATTTGGGGTCTTAATGTATCTAAGCAATCTGAAGGATGATCTGAACCAACACTGTTCAGAAATTCAAAACGTACACCTTGTCCAATGGCAAGGCTCAAAAGATGCCAAGACGAAGAGGCAATTAGACTCCGAATCTCCCGATGCGGCGCATCTATTCTGAATTAAGGGACTCTATTGGTACATAACGTCTTTAAAAAGTCGAGTTCAGTTTTCATAAGTGAATCCCAATTGAACAATGCAATGGACTCGCGATAAACAGATTATGGGAGTACATAAAATATATTGTTTTATTTGAACCATTTCCTAGAAGAGATGAACTGTCTTTTGAAAACAGCGTAATAGCAATTCTGATTGTTCGTAGGCGCGATCAGGATTTCTGCTGTGCTGTTTCCATGATATGATTTTCCTCACTGGCTCTTTTAAGACTCAACACTTGGGTATAAATGAATTACAAAGTTTAATGATTCATAAATGAGTTCAATATAAATTCAGCGATCACGCGAGTACCTAGCAACATGCTTCTTTTTTAATCGTTGATGATAGGCTGTTTATTAAATTGTTTATGATTGGTCGTTTTATTGTGACATGATACAGTTCAAGATTAGATTAAATTTGGATAGAAAGCATAGTAATTGCCATTGGACTATATGTTGTTTTCGTGATTTGCCCTCATGCCTAGGCAATGCATGCCGATACTCTTAAAAGCTTTGTTTGAGTCATTTCCTGTTTCCTTGTATATATAATAACTAAATATGAGTCTTCCTGCGAGAAAACCAACAGTATGGTCTCTGTGTAATGTATCGACCCATATCAGCCTGCGCAGTACATGCAGACTGATCCGGGCCGACACATTCCGTCTAGGAGGGGATAGAGGTGTAGAGTAATTATTCCTGAAACAGGAAATCCACAGGAGGCGAAAAGTGTCTTATTCGGGTAAGCCTGCGCGGCATGCTTAGGTTGATCCGGGTCGATACTTTACGCAATGTCCACAATGTTGGTTTTCTCCGAGACGGCTCATATAAAGACTACACAATGCAGGATTCTGTTACAGCAAGAGTCATTCATGTCGTTCATTTCCTCTTTTCTGATTGATTTCAGATACTTCGTTTATGTACATCATTGCCTGCCTGTGTATATTGAAGATATACCAGAACAGACATCCTGATATCAGTGCCAAAGCGCACTCCGCATACCTTATAATGGCTTTAATTATTATCGTGGCTGTTATTGGAGTTGTAAGTATATAGAGACAGGTATGTTGCAGAAGCGATTACTGGATTTCTATTGTACTACGAGCTGCGTGAACAATTTGATTTCTCGCGAGACCTGCTTTGTCCAGGCTCCAAGTAGACAATACAAAGCCAGATGTTGCTACTGCAACGTAATTTTCCTTTAAAATTTTGTTGTATAACTGGATAAAGAAAATTAGGCAAATTACTATATTTTCAATAACGAAATAACACAATTTACACGTAAGATACAATGTATGAATGGTGCCTGAATCACGGCCCACTTTAGTATTTTGAATGACCTGATATCATGTTTACATTTCAATAACGTCGCATAATTAGTTCAGTGACCTACCATTACCACATTTGGTATCGTATTTGAACTTGGCAAATACCAAATTTTAATCCGTTATGTTGTATTTGCTCTTGACAATCTGCTTGTGTAAAAACATTCTAACACTATTTGGTCAACTCTTGAGCAATAAGAAGGAAAACCGGTAGTTGCATTTTAAAGTCATGTATATGACCCGACCAAGGATCCAACACAGCTCTCCTACCACTCATAAGCCAGCACTATCCTCAAAGTTGGTAAATTAACCTTTAAGCTGAATTTTACCTATTATGCGTACACAAATAACACCAAAGTGAATGCTTTCATGATTTCCCTTTCCCACATGCACATGACTTTGAAAATATTTCGAAAACGGAGAAATTGATCATCATGAGTAACTTCACCTTTTGTCGAAAAGTCTCAGCTCTATTCAAAAATATTATTTCGAGAAATTATATTTTCTATGTTTTTGCATAGATGTTTTCAAATGCGTTCCCTGCAGTTGTGTTGTATGTAGGAAAGGGGGTCAAGTAAAAGAATTCCTGTTGTTGTAGACCGATGCTTTAATTACTTTTCATTGAATGCTCCAATCACGCACCGGGCTATACGATATGACGTATCACGAGCCTTGACCTCTAATTGAAAATGGAGCAATGCTAGGAGAAGTTATTATTTTGATAAACTATATGTAAATGCCTTGGACAATTCAAAGTTGCAATTGTTTAAAAAAATAATGATGATACATGTTAAAGATGAAAAACATAATGCCAACGTTTAAAGTAGTTCTTTTATTAATTTTCTTATTTGCAATAATTTTATAAATACAGGTGCCTCGTACGTTCCTTTCCAATTCGGAATAATTTGTAACAAGCCACTCAAGTTAATTTCTTCTTAAGCGCTTCCCTTTCTTTTTTGCTGCATTCTGCAGCAATGCTTGTTTGACTTAAAGTCAGGCTCGTCTGAATCTTCACAGTTCATGCAATCGAAATGGATCATTTTTGCCAGACGCGGCTCATTTGAATTTGGAAACGATAAACGGAATAGTCATCAAGGGTTATCTTTTTCTACAATGATTTGTAAATAAATTACAGGTCTACGGAACGAACATATTCTGGATTGGTTTTGCATTGATCTACATGTCTGCATCCTTAGTCCTCAGCATTCACTTGTATTATATGGGCAGATGGCAACTAGGTAAGGAAACTATTCAACCCTTTCCCACATACAACAAATCTACAGAAGACGACTTTAATAACAATCATGCAAATTCATCATTTACGTCAGCACTTACAGCCTTATACAATCCGGTCACTCAAACACAACTGCTTTAATCAAATATAACGCTAGAAGTTTGAGAAAAGACATAAATGTTCACCATTGATCGTATATGTACTATATGACCCACATCACACAAAAAACGACATTCGTCACACTAAAACCAACCTTTGTCACGCTAAAACTGACCTTCGGAGCTTTTCTAAAACTAATTGCAATTCTTTGCAAGTCTCGAAGGTCAGTATGACGTGGTAACCTTGTACATCTACTCTTTCTTATCATAATCTACACATGATGACAGAAGCTTCTTACAAGCTTGTTATGGTAATATGTGAGCAGTGTATATCATGATGATCAGACTGTGTAGATACAAAGACTTATCTGATTCTACGCTGTTCACAAACGTAGACTTGTTCCTTTATCACATGACAATGCTTGTATCCGATCTAATATACCCATTACGTATTTCTTTATATGTCACATATGTCATATAACATGACTGAATTACTATGTTTGTATTCATCCGCATGCGTTAATAAAATGACTGAGGACTTGTATCCGGTAAACACAAATGTCATGATAGATGGACGAGGTAAAAGGACCATTATTGGTCATATAAATATTTTTTTGTCTGATTATAGTTACCAGTTTATTAAGTATGACATGTTGGGACTATTTTCTGACAGCGAATAACCGATTTACTTTTTGTGTTTCGTCATGTGATAAAAAGAATCTGACATTCGTTGTCATTTCATAAAGTTTTATGACAACTCATGTCAAATCCTATATATATGTGTGTGTGTAGTAGGACAGTATTCTATTTACAGGTCGGTATATTCTAATTTTATTAAAGATCCTGTCTATAATGCAGAGTGACACTGAGATTTTTACGTATGGCTGTCTGTCCATCTGTCTCTCCATCATGCTGTAACATGTGTTACAAGTGTTGGTTAGTTATTACCACGCAACACATAAGGTGTACTCAGCTTCCGGAATGGGAGACCAGGGTTCGAGCCCCGGTGGGGTCTTATCAAAGGTTGGTAGAGGCTTCCCTCCTTGAAGATCAGGGTTGCGGTGATACTATTAAGATTATTGCATTAGTATCAGGATAATATGATATCGGTAACTTCTTGATAATATGAGCCATCCCGCAAGAAAACCAACATTGTGGACTCTGCGTAGAGTATCGTTCCGGAACAGCTTAAGCATGCCGCACAGGCTTACCCGGATAGCCACTTTTCGCCGCCTGTGGATTTTCATTACTCTATACCTTTTTCCCCTTGAGACAGAATGCGCAGGCTGACCTGGGTCGATACATTACGCAGAGGCCATAATGTTGTGTTTTCTCACGGGACGGCTTATATACCGTAACGATAATACTGTTGAAAGCGACGTAAACACAATTCAAACAATTCTCTGAAACCTTCTAGACCTGTTTAACACCATTACTTTGTACGCTTATTCAATGGTTTGCTTCTTCCAGATCGGTACATACTGAAGAGACTGTATACATATATTAGAACGGATTTGTGTTCCAGTACAAGACCCATGTACCTGGTAGGTGTTCTTTTTCTAGCAATAATATATAAATTATCAACCACTAATGAAAGCCAACATTCGGAGCATTTTAAATTTAACCCTTTCCCACATAGAGTCGTTTTCTGACGCCTCTGTAGCAGAAAAATTGTGAAAACATTATGACAAAAATAGAAATAGCTCAAAACTCTTTTCAGTAATTATACAAACATTTTTTGAGCTTTTCTGTGTGTTTGCCTTTATACTTACAAAGTCGTCTGCTGCGAATGGGTTTAAGACAATGACAATAAAGTTACTTCCTTGTATTGCCAGATTTTTCTCCAGGGGCTCTCAGGATGTTTGTGAGACGACATGGCGAACGAAGAAGATCCTGATCAGACTGCGGAGGTGCAGACTGATTTGGGTCTGCGTTGGTCGCACTTTTCCGAAAAGAGGGGATATCAATGATTGCTTAATGCTCTTTAAACAATATAGATAACGTTCTGTAGACATTACCCTAATCTGCTGTTCACTGTTCTAAACGTTTTATTAGTGTACTAGTTATCGCTAGTTTAATCTACAACTGCAATCAGTGCAGATCCAGATCAACATTTACATGATTGTTGTCTAATCTTGGTCTACATTTTCTGCTATTCATTTTTCAATATTTGGTATAAAATGTGGAGTTCACAATCATGTGCAAAATAGTACAAAGGGGGTATGATAACGGTTATGTAAAAACTGTCCCACCTACAGATGCATGGTAGCGCATGTACTACAGACCACTTTTCAAAACAGTGTAGCAAAAGAAGAAATTTCATCATGAGTAATTTCTCCATTTGTCACACTTTTTGAAATATAATCAATAATAGTATTTTAATTTTAAAGAGATTTCCCATAAAGCTTACCTAGACGTTTTCAAAGTAGTCTGCTTCATATTTCTTGTATATGGGAAAAGGTTTATTCAGCGGGTTAACGCTTAATATTACTTTATTTCACAACAATATGCATACATTTTTATGTGAAAATATCCGTCAATCGTTACTTGAGATGTATATTGTTCCGATTGTGTTGACTTTTCTCTTAAATGTATATGGTTGCTTCGTTTATTCCATGTTTTTCTGTGGATAACAATTGATTATATCCAGATAAACTAAACGCAGTGCTTCAATCAGTGACTTTCATTAAATGATAATGTTCACTGTTAAGTCTGTCTTTGAGCAATATTTGAACAATATCTGCAGTTTGTAAAGCTGGTAATACACAGAAAACATGTTTTAGCTCACCTGAGCTCAACGGTACAATAATGTTCCTCCATATTTCTTTCTAGAATCGATTAGTTCTCTTGGCGATTGGAAACATAGTGAATTGGAGCATGTGAGTATAGTTGCGTGTATTTAATACTTCATTTAACATGATAAATGGGTATTTATTCTATTAATACACAATTTACTGACACATTATTTCATGATCTATTTTGATTGATTTATTGAAATTTAACGCTGTTTTCAACAATCTTTCAGTCATATCACGGCGACAAGTTCACATGCCCTTATGTTTTCTGACTTTCTCGCACCAGAACTCCACACAACAGTCCTTCTAAGAAACTGGCTGCGTTTCATCATTAACATTTGTCAAACGTCGGAAAGAATGTTGGCCGAGCTGGGGTTTGAACTGAAAACCCTGGATTGACAGCCCGCGTCGTAAGCGACCTAGCTGCCGGGGCTCGGCTCCATGATTTAGGATATGTTTTTAATCAAAACACGGTGTGAATTTACCGAGGATGAACTCTTTATACATGTGTTGTACATGACAACAATGTGTTGACCGAGGCAATGTTTTCTCCATCTTAGTGCCGGTTATTAACTCCGAGATCATGATCGATTAAGTAGCAACAACTCGTTTTAACAAAAGTAATGTTGAAAATGATGAGACCTAAAATATATATATATAATATTGTTTGATATGGATAGTTGCTTTTGCACAACTGTATAAAATGTACTTGGTCACCTTAATGTTTCAAAAATCATGTTTGTCTAGAAATCATCATCATATGGGTTTGTTTACCCTCGCCTTTATTTGACTGTAGACCATGTAAATAATGCTGTTTATAGAATGGTATCAATATATATTTTGTATTAACAAGCATCTAGAAACTGGTGAAATTTTGCCTTTCTTTAAGTAAGTAGATCAGGGATGGTTATTGCACGGAATATCCATAATAATGAGGCATTTAAATTGTTATTTAAAACTGTATATCAAATATTTCGAGCAGTATTTATGTTTTTCAAAATACTTCTGAACAAGAAAGTTTGAAATAGTATTACTCTGTGTTTCAACATTTTGTTATTATCAGGTGTCTCTATGGTTTGATTGCCCAACCGTCTGACTCGTCTACAATGCTTTTAGCTGTGTTCATTTCTAATTTATTGCTGTATAAAGTATTTTACTTTATTATGAAGGTGATATCATCAATTTTGTTACCTACATGTAACCCCTAACACTCCATCTACCTGCTAGTGAACATTGGTAGTTCCTTCAAATATCAGTTTTATGATTGTAATTTTAACTTTTTCAAATTACAGAAGCAGTTTGTGGTATTTTCAGCTAATAAATTGTGAAAGCATTGAAATGAAAGGAGAAATTGCTAATAATGAGCAATTGCTCCTTTTGTCATTTAGAGACATTTTCTACATTTCTGTCAAGATGTTTTCAATATTGCCTGCTACAGAAATCTTGCAGTGGGAAACGGCTAAACGCAATTCTTAACATCATTCCAGTTATATTAGGGTGGGTTTAACCTAAATACATACCCATGTGTTTTCTTTCTTCCTTGCATCCATACTCCGAACATTGTAATTCCCAGGCAACTGACTACCTTCCCACATAAATCTAATTTCCCATTGATAGATTAAGAATGAGGCTGGTCACAATAGCGGGCATTAAACTCTCAACTTGTGATGGCAAGTACCAGTTGTGACCCGCAACTCGACTTAAAACAAATACAAACGTCCTGAAATAGCACTCCTAGAGTATGGTTGGGCCAAAGGCATAATAAATTTAAACTCAATTGGTTTTTCTCTAATTAAACAGTCCATCCGTAAATTAACAAAAACATTTTGCAATTCTGAATGTCTTAGAACATAATTTCATAGGTAAATGGACTGATTCGCACAAAAAAATGTAATTACATCTTGTAAAAATATTTAGAGACAAGAACCACACATATCTGTTTTGACCATGACATAGACCATACTATGAACCCAATTTCATATATCTGTTACCATGACCACAACGCTTCAATTCTGTCCTGTCTTTTACCTCGCACTTTTGTCCTGGAACGATGTTGCAAAAGTATTTACTGTTATGCACATTTTTCATGCTCACCAAATTGAAATGTCTGTCCGTCCGTCTGCTCGTTTCTAATAATGAACATGTTCTCCTTTTACCACAATGTTTTCAATACTATTCAATATTTATAATTTCATTTATAGAGATTTTCTGCAGATTTGTTGAATGTGGGAAAGGTTTAAATACATCTGAATCAGAAATGATCAATGGGTTTACCAATGTAATGTTTTTAACATATTTGTCAATTAAGTTTTATTTTGGTTAGGCCCATACCATTTGTTTCCATTTCCTACTTTTTACACATAATAAACTTAGGTTAAGATTAATGTTAAATGCATCTAAAAATAGATTTTTCACAGGCCAATAAAAGTACATATGGGCTATGATGCTGTAATATCTGTTTGACTTAATTGTTTTCTTCCATTGGATTTAAATCATAATTCTTTCAAAGATGCCTGAATAGAGTATGTGAATATAAATTATATTCAGCCTAAATATACAAGTTCGTTAGATAGATCCAGGCCAGTTTATATTGTTTTATAAACTATTAACCTCAGATCCAGGCGAGTTCATATTGTTTTATAAACAGTTTATCCTACGATCCATGCCAGTTCATATTATTTTAAAAACTTATTAACCTCAGATCCAGGCCAGTTCATATTGTATTATGAACTGTTTAACCTCAGATCCATGCCAGTTCATATTGTGCTATACTCTGTTTAACCTCAGATCCAGGTCAGTTCATATTGTGCTATACTCTGTTTAACCTCAGATCCAGGTCAGTTCATATTGTATTATACAGCTCTTTAACCTCGGATCCATACCAGTTCGTATTGTATTATACACTTTTTAACCTCGGATCTATGCCATTTCATATTGTTTTAAAAACTGTTTAACCTCAGATCCAGGCCAGTTCATATTGTTTTATACACTTTGTTAACCTCAGATCCAGGCCAGTTCATATTTATTGTTGACCTCAGATCTAGACCAGTTTATATTGTTTTATAAATTGTTTAACCTCTTTTCTAGGCCAGTTTATATTGTTTGATAAAACTGTTAGATCAGATCCAGGCCAGTTCATATTGTTTTATAATCTGTTTTACCTCAGATCCAGGCCAGTTAATATTGTTTTATAATCTGTTTTACCTCAGATCTAAGCGATTTCATATTGTTTTATGAATTGTTTAACCTCTTTTCTAGGCCAGTTTATATTGTTTGATAAAACTGTTAGATCAGATCCAGGCCAGTTCATATTGTTTTATAATCTGTTTTACCTCAGATCCAGGCCAGTTAATATTGTTTTATAATCTGTTTTACCTCAGATCTAAGCGATTTCATATTGTTTTATGAACTGTTTAACCTCTTTTCTAAGCCAGTTTATATTGTTTGATAATCTGTTTTACTTCAGATCCAGGCCAGTTTTATAAACTGTATAATCTCGAATCCATGCCAGTTCATATTGTGTTATAAATTGTTTAACCTCAGATCAAGGCCAGTTTATATTGTTTTATAAATTGTTTAACCTCAGATCCAGGCCAGTTCATATTGTTTTATAAACTGTATAACCTCAGATCCATGCCAGTTTATATTGTTTTATAAACTGTATAACCTCAGATTCATGCCAGTTATTATTGTTCCATAAACTGTTTAATCTCAGTTAATTGAGCACACTGAACTCATTCAGCGTCAATGGTTACATTGAGGTTATTTGCAAACACAACAGGTTGAGGTGAGTCAGCTCGTAACGAGATGACTCACCTGATACAAGCATTGTTTGCCATTTAGTTATCAAAATATTCCAAAACTCTTATCACATGAAAAATTGAGTCGTTCGATTATGAACATGGAAGAGTCTACTTAATTAACCCTTTCCCTCATAAGACAATTTTGCAGCAGACGACTTTGAACATATTTTGTCAAAAAATAGAAAACCTCTATAATTGAATGGATAACCTATGACCAAAAGTGGAATTAAAACATTGTGGCAAAAGGAGAAATTGCTCGTTTTGAGCAATTTCTTCTTTTGTGACTATGTTTTTAAAAAGCCGTCTGCTGCAGATGCGTCAGAAAGCGTCTATATGAGGGAAAGGGTTAAGGAAATTCGGCGTTGAAAGAGTTAAACCGTCTTATCCTACTTTACCTTTTTCTCCCTGCACAGTGCTATTTATGGTGTAGTTAAAAGCAAGAAGTCAGATTTTGCTAGTTTCCTCCTATTTATCTTTATTGGCAACCTCGTGCTGTATACAATATTCTACCTGTTTTCAAAGGTAAGTTATATAAGCGTCCATTCTCGTTAGAATCAGACCACCATACTTCGCTGTACGTATATTTGATATGATGATACCGCATAACAGGTCGTCTCAATTTGACCCTATACACTTAAAAAAAAAAAGAAATGTGTTTGGTTTTTTTTGTCCACGTAAATCGAAGGATACAACAAACGTTCGTTTCTATACAATCAGTAAACTTGACAATTACCGATTTTCTATCTGGTTTATTCATATGGGTTATCTTACCTGTATTTATACCGAACGATTTGGTAAGCAATAATTTGATTGGCTTACGTAAAGGTCAATCCGGACTGTATAGGGCCGTCATCAGATCTATATACGAGCGAGTAAAGTTTAGCTCTGGTTCTATTGAGATTTATAATTGTGCACACCTACCTTAGCAGGATGACATCTCAATCGCCTGTGTGTCTGTCTGTCTGTCTGTCTGTCCATCTGTTTGTTATGGTGTAGTTAAAAGAAAGCGAATCATCGGATTTTGCTCGTTTCCTCCCACAGTATGTATCTTTATTGGCATCATTGTGATGTATACAATATTCTACCTGTTTTCAAAGGTACGTTATATATACCTACATTTTATTCCTTGGCAGGATTATACCTTACCCTCCCCACATACAACAAATATGCAACATATGACTATAATAGGAACAATTTCTCCTTTTGGCACAATGTTTTCAAAAGTTGTCTGTGGCAGAGGTGTAACTGTATGTGGTTAAACGTAACTGTCTGTCCATCTGTTTGTTACCTCTTGACATTCTTTTTGGTGTCTTATTTGAGTTTAAGTCGTTTTCAACAGTATTTCAATTATATTACGATAAAGGTAAACTTCTCCACAATTGACCACCCAGTACTAGACCAGACAATGTGTATTGGAAAAGGGCACAGCACCATGACCGCAACGAGCAGGGACAACTGCGTGACGCCCGGGCTTATGTCACCCGTATTAACTACTTAAGTCAATGCGGATTCAAACTTGATTATATAATTGAGTTGCGTCTATCGATGATGTAGGGTCTTAAAGCAACTGCGTTCATTGTAGACTGTCTCACCCGAGCCTTCGCTGTCACATTCCTAGATGCATCTTTTGACAAAAAAATATAGGAGTGTAAACAGGAAATTTACCTCTATAATATTTATGATCATTTTACGGAGGGAGAGTCAATAGGTCCTGTAAATCGCCACACGCGGCTCGTATACCAACTATTGTTATATAGTTTAACCGTTTCCCTCATGTAGACGCTTTCTGATGCCTCTGCAGCAGACGGCTAATTGAAAACATAGTGACAAAAGAAGAAATTGCACAAAACGTGCAATTTCTCCTTTTGCCACAATGTTTTCCACTTTTAGTCATAGGTTATCCATTCAATTATAGAGGTTTTCTATTTTTTGACAAAATACGTTCAAAGTCGTCTTATGCAGAATTGTCGTTTTGTGCAATTTCTTCTTTTGTAACTATGTTTTCAAAAAGCCGTCTGCTGCAGAGGCATCAGAAAGCGTCTATATGAAGGAAAGGTTTAAACTGCTTAATTAAGTATGCAATTTTAGCATAATTTGAGAGAAACACGTAATTGACTGTTTTCTTGTATTACAGCTGTTTTCCCGAGAGAAGATTCCTAGATTGACATGGTTATTGATTGTATTGTCTACCATCACTTGGACATTTGCTTTGTATTTCTTCTTTGCACATCTTACATCTTGGCAGGTAAGCTATACTGTCAGTAGTAATTAGGATTTTCAGTAAAGAATTGAGGTCCAACTATAAACACTTCTCGTGTTGCATTACAGCATAGTCGAAACATTTATGAGAACATTTAAAGGAATTCCATACAGCTTAAACATCGTTTACTAGGTTTGTAGAAAAGGTACTATTCGGTATAAATAATGTGTATATGTGTTAGTCTTTGTTGTGCCGCTGCGTTTTCTTGTTGTATAATCATAACTTTTAACCCTAAAAACTTTTCTACGTATTTTACACTACTATTGAAGGCATTGTAGCACAACGTTTACGATGATGCTACGAGAATGAAAGCAGTTTTAACTGAATTGCAAATTTTATGGAATTGGGCTACGTCACACCACATCACGGTTTCACGACACGGAAAGCTCCAGATAAGCCTGCGCATCCACGATGTTCCTCATTTTCGCCATCTACATACACAAACATTCTGGAAGTCTGTGGTGAACTGTTATAACCAAGGACTGATTACAATTGTATAATTTGATGTAAATACTATTCATGTCGAACTCCAAAGGGCAATCAATTCAGGTGTGATGACTTCGAAGCCTGGCTTGGTCATTCATTATTTACGTTAACGGATACAAGTCATTGGCACTAGCATCATTCGTCTTCACACAAATAGGCTAACATTTATCTATGTGGGACGGTAGCTAGTTTCCGAGGATGATTGCTGTGTGGAGTACTGATGCGAGAACACCAAGATACATGCCAGCAGGTGAATTGGTTAACTGGTCGCTATATTACTGAAATACGTTGACAACGGCGTTAAACTCCAATTAATCACTAAACACCTCCGAAGGATCGACTATAATAGGTAACATGTATTTCCTTACAGTTGTCTCCAGCTGGCTCTAGGGAAGGAAACAGAGAGTGTATTGTACTCCAGTTTTATGACAGCCATGATGTCTGGCACTTCCTGTCCGCCATAAGCCTCTTCTTCTCTTTCTTGGTAAATATTTTAGCAATGCTCAAGGAAAGAACATAATGAGCGAAATCATAACACATGTAGACAAAGGTCAGCCTGTGCATTCATGTAATCCGGTCCAAATGGACATTGTTTTTTGTCACAGGTTTCTAGATACCTATGACTTCTTGGTGAACAGAATTTACAGTGCAGAGAAAGAACAAACTGCATTGATGCGCTGATTGATCTATATCTGCACTGATCATGAGCGCAAACAATTCTTTTGCTGGAGCACCGTTTTTTTTTAAAAAATAACTCTAAATCTGCTGATATTAAAATAGAAACATACATTATTGGATGCTGAATTAGGATATAGCGCGAGTACAATTTATATGTAAATGATGAATACTGTTCCTTGACAGTTACCACTCATATTAAAGGTAGGACTCGCACATTTCCTACAGTGCACATTCACATTAACTGATGCTTACCAACCATGTTTGAAAACGTGTATGTTGGAAAAAGCTCGATTTGAGCAATTTCTACTCTTTCCAGGCTGTTTTCAAACTTTGTTGTAATTATAGGCGTCAGCAGCAATATGTTTCTTGTCAGGCAATGTGCTGGTTTCACTTGCTCGATGATCAGAAAACGTTAATAATGAAATATTCCATTAGTTAGTATATGTTTGTCCAGCTCTGCGTTCAGACAAACTGTTTGGTAGCTCATTGTTGAATGAACCCTCCAATCAACTTACAGCTACTAATAGCATAGTGATGGATTGACAAACGTGAGCTACCAAAAGTGTTTCAATGAAAGCAGGACAGTTTTACGTCGGGATTGCTGATGTGTTAACCCATGATGCATCTAACCATATTCAAGGGCGATAAGTATTCGAATAACATAATATTTTCAATCATTTAATTCCAGTCAGTTTCACACTTAAATGGACGATGGTTTTAAAATTGCTGTCATATCCCGTACGGAACAAATGTCAACTGTCTCGATATGTTGTGTCTGTATTTTGTCAAATTTGAATACTCGGATTTTGTATGTGCCCCCTTTTTCTTTTGATGGTACTGTTGTTGACTATATGTTATATATTTATTATATTTTTATAGATAATATTTACCCTTGATGACGAAATAATGACGTTACGAAGGGACAAGATAGCCGTGTTTTAATTGGATGGCGAAGAAAGGTGACTGAACACTGATAAATAGTTTTATGGACAAAATAATGCACTATGACATGGACCAAATACTCAACGTTTTTAGCAAGGTGAATTTTTGTGATCGCCTTTTGTCCGTCGTTCGTCGTCTGTCGTCAACATTTGCTTGTTAACACTCTAGAGGCAACATTTTGCATCCAATCTTCATGAAAGTTTATCAGAACATATATCTCCATCAAATCTATGCCAAGTTCGAAACTTGGTCATCTCGGGTCAAAAACTAGGTCACTAGGCCAAATTTAATGAAAATCTTGACGTTGTTAACACTCTGGAAGCCGCATGTTTGGCTTGAGCATGTTGAAACTTTGTCAGAATGTTTGTCTTAGTGATATTTAGGCTAAGTTCGAATATAGGTCATGTCAGGTCAAAAACTAGGTCACTAGGCCAAATTGAAGGAAAATCTTGTTAACCCTTTCCCTCATACGACAATTCTACAGCAGACGACTTTGAATATATTTTGTCAAAAAATAGAAAATCTCTATAATTGAATGGATAACCTATGACTTAAAGTGGAAAACATTGTGGCAAAAGGAGAAATTGCTCGTTCTGAGCAATTTCTTCTTTTGTCACTATGTTTTCAAAAAGCCATATGCTGCAGAGGCGTCAGAAAGCGTCTATATGAGGGAAAGGGTTAACACACTGGAAGCCACATTTTAAAATTAAGCATGTTGAAACTTTGTAAGAAAGTTTGTCTTCATGATATCTATGCCAAGTTTGAATATGGGTCATGTCCGGTCAAAAACTAGGTCACTAGGCCAAATTTAAGAAAAAAATTGTTAACACTCTGGAAGCAACATTTTTGGCTTGAGCATGTTGAAACTATGTTGGAATGTTTGTCTTAGTGACATCTAGGCCAAGTTCGAATATAGGTTATGCCGAGCATAAAACTAGGTTACTAGGCCGAATTGAAGGAAAATCGTGTTAACACTGGAAGTCGCATTTTAAACTTAAACAATTTGAAACTTTGTCAGAATGTTTGTCTTGATGATGTCTAGTTTACTTCAGCAGCTTAAAATGTGGTCAGAATGTTTTTCTGGATTGTATCTAGATCAAGTTTAAATATGGGTCCTTTTTGGTCAGAAACTATGTCACTAGGCCAAATGGGTTAGGTCAGGTCAAAAACTAGGTCGCTAGGCCAAATTGAAGAACAGTCTTGGTAACACTATAGAGATTGCATTTTTGACTTGAGCAGCTTGACATTTTGTCAGAAAGTTTGTCTTTATGATATTGCCATTGGCGCTGAAATAGAAGTCTTAAATAGCCCATTCTCAGGGTGAGCGATCCAGGGCCTCATCCCTCTTGTTTTATATATATATGAGCTATATGATACTGTCATTGGATTTGGGGTCTTGTTGCACCTGCGCACAGTCTGAGAGAAAGACACGTATATACTTTCCTGGTACAGTGGATACTCAGATGAACCTGTAAACAAACGCAAATACCTATAAGTGTGACCACTGTCCGCTTGTTTGTAGTATAGACCCGGATGTACATTCTGACATAAACTTAGAATTGTAGTGCTCATTGAAATCAGACCTAAATAGTTTGCTGTAAGTGTATTGGATATGACCACACCGCATAAAGGGTCGTCCGGATTTGACATTATATATTTAAATATTCCTGGATTCTATACAATCTGAACACTCAGACAATCGCCGCTTCTCTATGGCGTATATTTATATTGGCTATCTCCTCTGTTGATACCTATCGATTTTGTAGGCGGCAGTTTGATTGGCTGACGCATGTGTTACTACCTTAACCATTGGTGTGATTCCGTTACGGAGATGCAACAACATCCCAACTCGCTAGACCTGGAGCATATGCATAGTGTAACTAACCCTTCCCAACCGCAGAAGACTGAAACACCAAGACAAAAATATGAAAAAAATCTCTGCAACTGAAAATATGATAATTGAATCCAATTGGAAACAAAGCAGTAAAAGAATAAACTGCTCAGTATGAGCAATTTAAACTTTTCCCATAAAGTTTTCAATATTTGTCTTCTACGGAGCTTTCAATATGTGTCTGTATGAGGTAAAGGGTAAATATGTTGTTTGTTAATAAAATGAACCATGTCACACAGAAATAGACTTGAAGGGGGTTTAAACTCTAAGAATATCAAGATCAGTCTGTGCCGATGTGCAGTCTGATCGGAATATTATATATTTGACTATTGTTTGTAGAGTTATATTTACAATGCCAACAACATAAATAATATATACATATAGGCAAGTATGTATGATAAATGCAATAAATTTGTAAAACCTCCGAAGGTTTAGATTCCCTGGCCGGTTATGTCATATACTACTCAAGATATGGAAGTAATGGCTTCCCCTCCCCCGGGCTCAGACTAGAGGGGTTATCAATACAAATAACTGGCTGGTGTCAGGATAGATGGACCAGTAACACTGGTTATTTACCCAGAAGACATCGTAATATAACTGGATGGTGTCAGGATAAATGGACCAGTAGTACTGGTTATTTACCCAGAAGACATCGTAATATAACTGGATGGTGTCAGGATAAATGGACCAGTAGTACTGGTTATTTACCCAGAAGACATCGTAATATAACTGGATGGTGTCAGGATAGATGGACCAGTAGTACTGGTTATTTACCCAGAAGACATCGTAATATAACTGAACAAAACAAATGTTGAAAGCGGCGTAAACCAATAAATAAACAAACAAATCAAAACTTCCGAAAGTCTTATAATGTGTGACGTGGCTCCTGTACAGTCGTTTTGTTTGTACTGAAACGGTTTGATTTCTTTCCTGTATTATTTTTTGAATATTTTTATACATGTCCATGTATTTTGATTATTTATAAAAGAACCTAAGTTTTTTTTTAATTTATTCTTCTAATTGTTTAATATCAGATATTATTTTGAAATGGTTCGAATGTAGTAGAGGGAAATAATGAAACGTACGAACGTCTTGAAGCAGACTTTTAATGAGTAGTTAAAAACATAGTGGGAAAAGGAGAAATTCATCCTATTTGACTAATTCCTCCTTTTTTAACAATGTTCACATGTCATGTTCTACAGATGCGTTAGAAATCGTCTGTATCAGAGACATGTTTAGCCATCAACAACCGATGTCCATAATGATTAACTTACTACGACGACGACGAGCATTGCATGGAAAGGTCAAAACTAACATTCCATTAATACTACAACTAACATTCCAACAGTGCTACCATCTTGTTAGCTCACAGCATTTAATTCCAAGTAGTACTTTGGCTGCTGCGGCATCAGAAAAGGGGAACATTTCCAAAAATTTAAAAATCTTCTTGTCCAAAAGTATTGGCCCAATTTAAAAATTATTTTGCACTAATGTTCCTTTGAGCACCCTCTTCCAAGAGTGTTCAAATTATGCTGATCCGTTGAAAAACACGGACGCCAGGGGCGGAGCTTGTCTTCCTTATGTACATGTGCATTGTTAAAACTTTAAAAGTCTTCTTGTTAAAAAGTACTGGCCCGATTTAAAGATAGTTTGGTAATTTGTTTCTTGGATAAACCTCTAGCAAAAATTGTTCAAATGATTCCGATCCGTTGAAAAACGTGGCCTCCAGGGGGGCGGAGCTTGTTTTCCTTAGATGTGCATTGTAAAATCTTTAATAATCATCTTGTCAAAAAAAACCAGCCCGATTTAAAGATAATTTGGCACAAATGTTCCTTGGGGGACCTTCTACCAAGGTTAAACAAATTAAACCGATCCGTTGAAAAACATGGCCACCAGGGGCGGTGCTTGTTTTCCTTTTATGTGTATTGTAAAACGCAAGATTGTTGAAATTAGTCCGATCTGATGAAAAAACATGGCCGCAAGGGGGCGGGGCTTGTTTTCCTTATATGTAATATAGTTAAAACTTAAACAAAAACTTCTTGTACTAAATCACTTGCCCGATTTGAAAATAATTTGGCACAAAAGTTCCTTGTGTGACCCTCTGCCAAGGTTGTTCAATTTATTCTGATCCGTTGAAAAACATGCCACCAGGGGGGTTGCTTGTTTTCCTAATATGTATGGAGTAAAAACTTTGAAATATATTGAAGTTCTATTAAACCAGGTGAGCGATATAGGGCCATCATGTCCCTCTTAATTAACAATTTTGCCGTTTCCCACGAACAACAAACTTAAAATGTGAAAAATGTCTATAAATGTAAGGATACTTAATGGCAAGATGATGAAACGCATCCTTTTAACATGAACAAGATCATTATATATATATGTCTTTGTTTATTGTATTGTATAACTTATGACCGTTGATCTAAATGGAAAGTGATATTTGATTTTAATGTATAATTGTATCTGCTTCGGAACGAGTGTTTATTGTATCGATAAGAAGTTGTTGCATAAATCGGGTAAAGTATTTGAGCGGTCCTCTGCGTTAACCAACCGTATGTCTGTTGGAATGAGCTTTGAACCAGAATATTCATCTCAATCGTGTAGTCTGGTCGGACTCTACTTTCACTGTTCGCCAATTAGTCGTAGAAGGTTTCCAGAAACCTCTGTAAAGATGTATCTGGAGCATGAATGTTAGCATGGGAGTTTTTTCCCACACCTGTAATCACTACGTTGAGGGTTCATGTTCGCAGAGCACCGCTTATTATACCCCCAGATACGTAGTGTATGGGGGCTATATAGGAGTCACGCTTGACGGTCGGTCGGTCGATCGGTCGGTCCGTTGGTCTGGACATTTCTTGTGAACACTATTTCTCAGCAACCCTTAGTCAGAATTCAATATAACTTCACAAGAATGATTGATACCAAGCCTAGTTGTGCATATTGTCGGCGTGTTGCACTGGAATTATTTTTAAATGAGTTATGGCCCCTTGAATTTCTCATACACAGTTGGTCTGTAGACATTTCTTGTGAACACTATTTCTCAGCAACCCTTGGTCAGAATTCAATATAACTTCACAAGAATGATTGATACCAAGCTTAGTTGTGCATATTGTCGATGTGTTGCACTGGAATTATTTTTAAATGAGTTATGGCCCCTTGAATTTCTCATACACACTTGGTCTGTAGACATTTCTTGTGAACACTATTTCTCAGCAACCCTTGGTCAGAATTCAATATAACTTCACAAGAATTATTGATACCAAGCCTAGTTGTGCATATTGTTGGCGTGTTGCACTCAAATTATTTTTAAATGAGTTATGGCCCCTTGAATTTCTCATACATATGTATATTGTCAGGCACCAGCTGGGGTATTCATCACCTTTAGTGATATTTCTAGTTTTAACTTAAGGTATACTCAATTATGCTTCGGAATGGGTTTAACCAAGGTTCGTATTGAGTATGAAAGTCTTGTAAACGTTGATTCACTGTTATATGTACAATGTACCTCTGACTGTTTTACAAAGCCAAATGGTCTAATTTGTAACTTTATCTTCTCGAACAAATAATAATCCGTCAACGTACTCATATGAGTGATCTGCATCCGCGCAATTTGATCCGGATATGCACTGTTCGGTAATAAGTCCGAGAAGCTTCTGCTATAAAGTGTTCTTTCATATCACAGAAGCAATATCTAGCAACAAATTGTGTTTGAATACAACATGCATTCCATTGACTGAGTCATATTGAATTTTACCTTCAATCGATTCAATGCAAATTAATGGCGGTGACTTGTTTAATAGAAAACGCCGTTTATATTTCGGAGTCTTTGTTCAAACCTTATGTTATGTATCGTATTGTGCTCATGACTAGGATAAGACAAACTCTCACAGTTGGCATTATGACATTCCTTCACATTATTTATTTTTGTTAACACTATACAGTCATGTAAAGCTTCTATTAAAATGAGATGATTCAACAGTTTGTAAATTCATATGATTCATTCGGGATACCTTTCCCAGGCTTTCTAGCTCTCCTCTTTTTCCTGAATTTTCCTATTTTTTTTTAATGTGCTCCCACTGTTTTACTATTTTTCCAAATATGAGTATCTTTACCTTCCTTGTAAATGGGCATACACTGTACATGGATCATGATCCTGTTTATTGCGTGATTTCATTCTGCTCTCAAAGTCTTTAAGTCATCAAAGATATATTCAACAAACGTTGACGATGATGGTGGACTTGGATCGTTAAGCACGGATGCATAATGATCTACACGTGTTACGTTCGCCCTAGCGGTGGTTCAGCTGTAGCACAGCATTAACAGTGAAAGTTGAAAAATAATTTATTTACGCCTTTTCCAACATTATTTTCAGTTATATCACTGGGTTACTGGGTAAACAAACCAGTACTAGGCTAGGAAATGTGCCCTGCACAAGGGCATTCTACCATGACCGTCGTTACGCGACTGGAGATCGAACACGGGACGCCCGGTTTCAAATCCCCAACGCTAACCACTCGACCACGGCGGACTCAACCAATCGAGTATTGGTCATGCCCGTTCTCCACATGTTTCAAAGGTGTAAATGTGTGTTCACTGGTAAAGAACATGTACCCAAGGTCGGGGTTTCGCTTGACGTATAATGGGGCGTTCTCACCGCCGATCTGAGTACCTCGATCATGCGGTCGTGAAAAGATCTCCCTCGGTCTGCAGCGGTCGGGGTTTCTACACGGATTGTTTTGATATGTCAAAAAGATCCGTGTAGCGCTCGAGAAGCCAGGCGGTCTGGCAGCTGTCTGAAATACATCTTGTAGCGCTCTGGTAAACTCGTGTATACTCGTGTACAAGGTCTAGTTCATCGGGAAGACATTTATATATCCGATCTGTACTCGATCTTGTACAACCCCAATCAGATGCATTTACTCGGATCAACTCGATCATTTGCAGACCGCATCCGAACTCTACTCGAACATACACGGCTTCTACCCGATTATACCAGATCATACCCGACCGCCTCGATATTCTATTCAAGGATCATGGTCAAGGTCACAGCGGTACAACTACCGAATCCCGAACAAATTACTACAGTTTTATACCTAGTCTGTTGTTATCATGCCCGATCGTACATGGTCGGGTAGAGGTCGAAGAAAAGTCGGGTAGACATCGGGAAGGTCGAGTAGAAGTCGGGATCTAGTATGGTCCACTAAAGGTCAGGCAGAGGTCCCCTTCGGTTGTGTAGACCCCCGACCAAACACCTGGTCGAGCTTGGTCGCGGAATTTGGCCTGTCGGGGGAGATCGAGGTACTCAGATCGGCGGTGAGAACGCACACGGGTGCGTTCTCACCGCCGATCTGAGTACCTCGATCTGTGCAAATAAATAACCCGATTACAATACATAACGGGCATCACTTTATTTTAATACTGAATATACTGAACCAATAAGTAGAGAAACCATCAATTGAACTTATGTGCAGTATACAGGATCTGGTGAGACTGCGACTACCAGCATGACTGATCAGTGTCGTCCATATTAGGCAAACGCTTTTCAAAGCTTACACTATGTATACCGACGATCAATACATTGATAATGATCTCGGAAGCATGTAACCCTTTTCCACATGCGGATGAGTTTGCAGTAGACGACTTTTGAAAACACTTTGTCAAAAGGAGAAAATGCTCTAGATTTCAAATCTATTCAATAATTATTATTTCTTTTATAGAGACTTTCTTATAAATGTTTTTCAAAATCGTCAGCTACGTATTTATTTTTATGTGGGAAAGGATTAAAAGTTTTCGCTGGTTCGATGGATGGTTTTCATACTCAAAAGTTTCAAAGAAATTATCGATACAAATCAGCCTATAATGGATGAGAAGGTACTCTCTGGGGGAAGGTTTCTCTGTAGATAGTAAATGTCCTGCCCGGTACATCTCGTCTGGAAGTAGTTGGGCAGGTTGTTGTCGGTGTGAAGCACTAGCGTCTCGTTCAGGACCCCGATCCATTCTCTCATCATTTTCAACTGAAACGCAAACAATAAAGGATGTATCTTTTTTAACCCTTTCCCTCATAGGACAATTCTGCAGCAGACGACTTTGAACGTATTTTGTCAAAACATAGAAAATCTCCATAATTGAATGGATAACCTATGACAAAGAGTGGAAAACATTGTGGCAAAAGGAGAAATTGCACGTTCTGTGCAATTTCTTCTTTTGTCACTATGTTTTCAAAAGGCCGTCGGCTGCAGAGGCGTCAGGAAGCGTCTATATGAGGAAAATGGTTAACACAAAAGAAAAGAACAAAATACGTATCTCTACATTTTCAATAACGAAATCAGGGGCGGAACTCCCTTTAGGCACTGTAGGCACGTGCCTACACATTTTTTCTAAAAATGCCCCCAACATGCAGCTGTGGCGATACACATCTGTGTAATGTATCGACCAGATCAGTCCGCGCAGACTGATCCGGCCGACACATTCCGTCTAATGGGGGATATATAGAGTAGTGATTCCTGAAACAGAAAATCCACAGGAGGCGAAAAGTGTCTATCCGGGTAGGCCTGTGTGGCATGCTTAGGCTTATCCGGGTCGATACTTTACGCATAGTCCACAATGTTGATTTTCTCACGAGACGGCCTACACATTGATTATTGCCAAGCTACGCCCCTGGAAATAATACAATACACACACATAAATAATTAATGAATGGTGTGTGAATCACGTCCCACTACCGTATACAATCATATTTCAATGACGTCACATTATATTTCAGTTACGTACAATTTCCATATTTGGAACCGAGATTGACCTGGTCAAAACAAATTGAGCCCGTTTATAAGGAAAGTAGGTTGGCATATCTGAACAGGTCTGGTTCTGGTCAGCCTATCAATCTACTTCGTCCAATAAGAACCTGTAGTAACGGTTACACGTTCATAAAAGCTTATAACAAGCTTAATCCTTCCCCTCATATAGACGCTTTCCGACGCCTCTGCAGCAGACGGCTTTTTGAAAACATAGTGACAAAAGTAGAAATTGCTCAAAACGAACGTTTTCCACTTTTAGTCATAGGTTAATCATTCAATTATAGAGATTTTCCATTTTATGACAAAATATGTTCAAAGTCGTCTGCTACAGAATTGCCGTATGAGGGAAACAGTTAAGTAAATAATAATTATATTCACAGTGCAGATCTT
>JASEVX010000003.1:109417894-109439978 GCA_031761405.1 Serripes groenlandicus
TTCACTGATTCGTCGCCAATTAGTCGTAGAAGGTTTCCAGAAACCTCTGTCTAAAGTATTGTATCGTATGTGAGCATGAATGTTTAGCATGGGAGTTTTTTCCCACACCTGTATAATTCACTATCGTTGTGAGGGTTCATGTTCGCAGAGCACGACGCTTATTATACCCCCAGATACGTAGTGTATGGGGGCTTATATAGGAGTCACGCTTGCACGGTCGGTCGGTACGATCTGGTCTGGTCCGTTGGTCTGGACATTTCTTGTGAACACTAGTTTCTCAGCAAGCCCTTAGGTCAGAATTCAATATAACACTTCACAAGAATGATTGAATACCAAGCCTAGTCTGATGCATATTGTCGGCGTGTTGCACTGGAATATTTTTAAAATGAGTTTATGGCCCCTTGAATTTCTCAGTACACATTGTGGTCTGTAGACATCTAACTTTCTTGATTGGAACACTAATTTCTCTCAGCAACCCTTGGTCAGAATTCAAATTATAACTTCACAAGAATGATTGATACCAAGCTTCTTAGTTTGTGCATATTTGTCGATGTGTTGCTCTGGAATTATTTTTTAAATGTTAGTTATGGCCCCTTGAATTTCTCATACACACTTTGGTCTGTAGACATTTCTTGTGAACACTATTTCTATCAGAAAGCACCCTTGGTCAGAATTCAATATAACTTCACAAGAATTATTGATAGACCAAGCCTAGTTGTGCATATTGTTGGCGTGTTTGCACTTCAAATTATTTTATTTTAAATGAGTTATGGGCCCCTTGAATACTTTCTCATACATATGTATATTGTCAGTGCACCAGCTGGTGGTATTCATCACCTTTAGTGATATTTCTAGTTTTAACTTAAAGGTATACTCAATTATGCTTCGGAATGGGTTTAAGACCAAGGTTCGTATTGAGTATGAAAAGTCTTTGTAAACGTTGATTCACTGTTATATGTACAATATGTACCTCTGACTGGTTTTACAAAGCCAAATGGTCTAATTTGTAACTTTATCTTCTCGAACAATAATAATTCCGTCAACGTACTCATATGAGTGATCTGCATCCGCGCAATTTGATCCGGATATGCACTGTTCGGTAATAAGTCCGAGAAGCTTTCTGCTATAAAGTGTTTCTTTCATATCACAGAAGCAATATCTAGCAACAAATTGTGTTTGAATACAACATGCATTCCATTGACTGAGTCATATTGAATATTTACCTTCAATCGATTTCAATGCAAATTAATGGCGGTGACTTGTTTAATAGAAAACAGCGCCGTTTATATATTCGGGTAAGTCTTTGTGTTCAAACCTTATGTTATGTATCGTATTGTGCTCATGACTTAGGAATAAGACAAACTCTCACAGTTGGCATTAATTTTCATGATCCTTCATTAATTATAGTTTTTGTTGAACACTATAACAGTCATGTAAAGCTTCTTAAAATTAAAATGAGATGATTCAACAGATTTTGTAAATTCATTATGATTCATTCGGAGATACACCTTTCCCTAGGCTTTCTCTAGCTCTCTCTCTTTTTCCCTGAATTTTCTCCTATTTTTTTTTAAATCAGTGCTCCCACTGTCTTTACTATTTTTCTCAAATATGAGTATCTTTACCTTCCTTGTAAATGGGCATACACTGTACATGGATCATGATCCTGTTTATTGCGTGATTTCATTCTGCTCTCAAAGTCTTTAAGTCATCAAAGATATATTCAACAAACGTTGACGATGATGGTGGACCTTGGATCGTTAAGCACGGATGCATAATGATCTACACGTGTTACGTTCGCCCTGAGCGTGGTTCAGCTGTAGCACAGCATGTAACAGTGAAAGTTTGAAAAAATAATTATTGTTACTGCCTTTTCCAACATTATTTTCAGTTATATCACTGGGTTACTGAGGTAAACAAACCAGTACTCTAGGCTAGGAAATGTGCCCTGCACAAGGGCATTCTATACCATGACCGTCGTTACGCGACTGGAGATCGAACACGGACCCGTATTCCTAAGTCCAAATCGCTAACACCCAACGACAGCACGACTCGGCGGACTCAACCAATCGAGTATTGGTCATGCCCGTTCTCACACATGTTTCAAGAGGTGTAAATGTGTGTTCACTGGTAAAGAACATGTACCCAAGGTCGGGGGTTTCGCTTGAACGTATAATTGGGGCGTTCTTCACACGCCGATCTGAGTACCTCGATCATGCGGTCGTGTGAAAAGATCTCCCTCGGTCTGCAGCAGCGGTCGGGGTTTCTACACGGATTGGTTTTGAGTATGTCAAAAAAGATCCGTGTAGCGCTCGAGAAAACAGGCGGTCTGGCAGCTGTCTGAATACAATCTTGTAGCGCTCTGGTAAACTCGTGTATACTCGTGTAGCAAGGTCTTAGTTCATCGGAGAAGACATTATTATATATCCGATCTGTACTCGATCTTGTACAACCCCAATCAGATGCATTTTACTCGGATCTAACTCGATCATTTGCAGACCGCATCCGAACTCTACTCGAACATACACGGCTTCTACCGATTATACCAGATCATACCCGACCGCCTCGATATTTCTATTCAAGGATCATGGTCAAGGTCCAGCGTACAACTACCGAATCCCGAACAAATTACTACAGTATTTATACCTAGTCTGTTGTTATCATGCCGATCGTACATGGTCGGGTAGAGGTCGAAGAAAAGTCGGGTAGACATCGGGAAGGTCGAGTAGAAGTCGGGATCTAGTATGGTCCACTAAAGGTCAGGCAGAGGTCCCCTTCGGTTGTGTAGACCCCACGACCAAACACCTGGTCGAGCTTGGTCGCGGAATTTGGCCTGTCGGGGGAGATCGAGGTACTACAGATCGGACGGTGAGAACGCACACACGGGTGCGTTCTCACCGCCGATCTGAGTTACCTCGATCTGTGCAAATAAATAACCCGATTAACAATACATAACGGGCACTCACTTTATTTTAATACTGAATATACTGAACCAATAAGGTAGAGAGAACCATCAATTGAACTTATGTGCAGTAATACAGGATCTGGTGAGACTGCGACTACCAGCTATGACTCGATCAGTGTCGGTCCATATTAGGCAAACGCTTTTCAAAGCTTACACTATGTATACCGACGATCAATACATTGATAATGATCTCGGAAGCATGTACCCTTTTCCCACATGCGGATGAGTTTGCAGTAGACGACTTTTGAAAACACTTTGTCAAAAGGAGAAAATGCTCTAAGATTTCAATCTATTCAATAATTATTATTTCTTTTATAGAGACTTTCTTATAAATGTTTTTTCAAAATCGTCAGCTACGTATTTATTTTTATGTGGGAAAGGATTAAAAAGTTTTCGCCTTTTCGATGGATGGTTTTCATACTCAAAAGTTTCAAAGAAATTATCGATACAAATCAGCCTATAATGGATGAGAAGGTACTCTCTGGGGAAGGTTTCTCTGTAGATAGTAAATGTCCTGCCCGGTACATCTCGTCTGGAAGTAGTTGGGCAGGTTGTTGTCGGTGTGAAGCACTAGCGTCTCGTTCAGGACCCCCGATCCATTCTCTCATCATTTTCAACTGAAACGCAAACAATAAAGGAATGTATCTTTTTTAAACCCTTTCCCTCATAGGACAATTCTGCAGCAGACGACTTTGAACGTATTTTGTCAAAAACATAGAAAATCTCCATAATTGAATGGATAACCTATGACAAAGAGTGGAAAACATTGTGGCAAAAGGAGAGAAATTGCACGTTCTGTGCAATTTCTTCTTTTGTCACTATGTTTTCAAAAGGCCGTCGGCTGCAGAGGCGGCGTCAGAGAAGCGTCTATATGAGGAAAATGGTTAACACAAAAGAAAAGAACAAAAATACGTATCTCTACATTTTCAATAACGAAATCAGGGGCGGAACTCCCTTTAGGCACTGTAGGCACGTGCCTACACATTTTTTCTAAAAATGCCCCCAACATGCAGCTGTGGCGATACACATCTGTGTAATGTATCGACCAGATCAGTCCGCGCAGACTGATCCGGCCGACACATTCCGTCTAATGGGGGATATATAGAGTAGTGATTCCTGAAACAGAAAATCCACAGGAGGCGAAAAGTGTCTATCCGGGTAGGCCTGTGTGGCATGCTCTAGGCTTATCCGGGTCGATACTTTACGCATAGTCCACAATGTTGATTTTCTCAACGAGACGGCCTACACATTGATTATTGCCAAGCTACGCCCCTGGAAATAATACAAATACACACACATAATTAATGAATGGTGTGTGAATCACGTCCCACTACCGTAATACAATCATATTTCAATGACGTCACATTATATTTCAGTTACGTACAATTTCCATATTTGGAACCGAGATTGACCTGGTCAAAACAAATTGAGCCCGTTTATAAGGAAAGTAGGTTGGCATATCTGAACAGGTCTGGTTCTGGTCAGCCTATCAATCTACTTCGTCCAATAAAGAACCTGTAGTAACGGTTACACGTTCATTAAAAGCTATAACAAGCTTAATCCTTCCCCTCATATAGACGCTTTCCGACGCCTCTGCAGCAGACGGCTTTTTGAAAACATAGTGACAAAAGTAGAAATTTGCTCAAAACGAACGTTTTTCCACTTTTAGTCATAGGTTAATCATTCAATTATAGAGATTTTCCATTTTATGACAAAATATGTTCAAAGTCGTCTGCTACAGAATTGCCGTATGAGGGAAAACAGTTAAGTAAATAATAATTATATTCACAGTGCAGATCTTGATCAGAGGTAAACAACTGCTTTCCATTTTTAAAGTCTTTGGAATGACCGCGACCAGGGATCGAAACCCGATGTCCCGCTCTCGAAACGACACTAATCACAATACCACAGAGGCAAACTCTTTTTTCAGCCCGTTACATTTCTGTAAATCTTCATGACAAATGGGCTACGTCTGCTGTATTGTGAAGACTCATGCGGGCCTGTGTATCTTCAGTCTCACGGGAGTCTTCACGGTCCGTATACATGTCAATTTTGTCTTTAAGACTTCATTTGACAAGCATTTTACGTTTGATTTAACCCTTTCCCCTCATATAGACGCCTCTGCAGCAGCAGACGGCCTTTTTGACAAACATAGTGACAAAAGAAGAAATTGCACAAAATGTGCAATTTCTCCTTTTGCCACAATGTTTTCCACTTTTTGTCATAGGTTATCCCATTCAATTATGGAGATTTTCTATGTTTTGACAAAATACGTTCAAAGTCGTCTGATGCAGAATTGTCCTATGAGGGAAAGGGTTAAAACAATTTTTTTCATTTAATTTCCTGGGTAAGTTACAAAATGTGCTGCGCCATTTATCCTGACAACACAGAGTCGGTAGTAATGCTAGCCGTAAACAATGAACGCACCATGCATATTTTTGTTCTCTCTCTCTCTCTCTCTCTCTCTCTCTCTCTCTCTCTCTCTCTCTCTTCTCCTCTCTCTCTCTCTCTCTCTCTCTCTCTCTCTCTCTCTCTCTTCTCTCTCTCTCTCTCTCTCTCTCTCTCTCTCTCTCTCTCTCTCTCTCTCTCTCTCTCTCACTCTCTCTCTCTCTCTCTCTCTCTCTCTCTCCTCTATCTCTCTCTCTCTCTCTGTCTGTCTGTCTCTCTCTCTCTCTCTCTCTCTCTCTCTCTCTCTCTCTCTCTCTCTCTCTCTCCTCTCTCTCTCTCTCTCTCTCTCTCTCTCTCGCTCTCTCTCTCTCTCTCTCCCTCTCTCTCCGAAGAAGAAGAGAAGAAGGGTCTGATCCTGTTTCTACTAAAACCAACCAGGTATTTGCAGCAACTTTAGAGCCAGATCATCAAGCGCGACCGTGCAGTATTGCCTTATAACACAAGTGATCGATTGGTCCAGACCGCCTCTAAGAACTTTTAACAAGCATTATCTAGTTGGCACTGATTGCATGGATGCCAAGACATCTTCACTGGTGATAAAAACGCTTAGATTGGTTTTCCTGGAATACTGCTCAAATTATCGAAATACAATATTATGCATATAGCAATTCTCGACCTCAATTTCTTGTACTCCGACGCTCGACCTCATATGTTCTCTTTCAATGTGGGACATCTTTACCAGGTAACATTTAGAGGTAGAAATTGCGGAGAAATATCCTGGAACAAAAGATATATGAGCAATTCGTATAGAGTATATATACATATATGCAAATAGACTAAAGCCACCACAGACGAAATAAGTTTTTATTTGAGGCTGACGTCTTTAATGTCATTGTGGAAAAGTGACTGCTCTACTAAGCCATTTTGAACTGACTTCATTGGTTATAATTAAATAGATGGTGTAGGTTGTTATAACATAAACAGGGAACGTATAGGCCCACGCGGCTAATTATTAGCTCATGAATGTATATTATAAATTGATTGATGTAGAACATGTCGCAATAATGATAAATTTACTTACTTACTTAATTAATTAATTATATGACGTAAATCAACTTACAGAGTTCGGGTCGTAAACAAAGCTTATAGATCCAGATAGAACATGTGGTCTGCCCGCATCTGTCAGCCGCGTGCACAACACAGCAGCGATCTAAAAAATAAGCATTTTCAATTGAAACCCTTTTTCGATGGAAACAAACGCAAAAGTTGTAGCTTTACTTGCTTCTTTGTCAACACGTACTAATTGTACCTGTATTCATTTGATATGATTCATTTATTCGTTTTGTGTGAGTTGTTCAAGAGCATCCATTCCAATTCTCAATTTGAACAATATTTGGAAGTTTTACAATGTATGTTAGGCTAACACAATGCTTGAGCTTATCAAGAACTGCATTACTTTGTTTATTTAGAATAAGAATGATTGTTAAAAAGGATCACTGACAATAACTTGAATGTCTTATATGTAAGTTTTATTCTTTTGGCAGGGGACGCCTCCATAAAGTCATTTGAAGTGACTCTGAATGGAAAGCCATCTTCAGGGACAACTACTTCGCACCAATTGAAAACATTTTTAAACACGGAATATTTGCTAATGGTGAAGACAAGCAAAAAGCCGGTTATAAATTCTCGTATAGCTAGAATAAAATATCAACAACTTACAAGAAAAAGTCCAATCGACTTCATGTTTGGTACCTTAAACAGAAAGCCGGGAAATACTGATTCAGTTCCTTATCTATCCATAAAGATGACCTAAATCACTCTAAAACCCTTTCTCACATAAAAACGCCTTTTGAATCATCTCCAACAGACGACGGTTGGAAACATGGCAAATGAAGAAATTGATCATACTGATCCATTTCTCATGTTACCACTAGTGTTTTTAACTCTAAAATAGACTTTCATTCATATAATAGTGTCCATATAATTGCTTAGAAGACTGCTGCAGATGTTCTGTATGCGGGAAAGGGTTAACAAAACAGGCTCAAACAAGGCATGGCAGATATCAGTCACCATAGTGTATTACGTTGAAAAGATTACAAGATCGCGTACAGAGTTAAACATACAGTTTTGACCAGTAAAGACATAGAACAGCTGCGTTTAAATGATCATTGTCTTCACGTACTCTTCGAACCTATGTTCGTTCTCTTACAAAATATGCCGGTTATAATATCGCAATGCAAGCTTGCATTTTGCGTTGAATCCTCAGAAATATTATCTCTTTCAGTGCTGAATGTGCGTATATGGTGCGGGAGTTCGTGGGTTCAATCAACGTCCGGGTCGTTCAAAATACTTTTAAAATGGTAGTCATGGCTTCTTTCGTTGCGCTCAATGTTGCGGGATTAGTGCAATCAGTGGTTAATTGCCTAAAGTAGTTTCTGCCATGCTCAAAACCGACACATTCCGTCGGGGGGTAGAGGTATAGAGTAATGATTCCTGAAACAGAAAATCACGGGAGGCGAAAAAGGTATATCCGGGTAAGCCTTCGCGGCATGCTTATTGCCGATCCGGGTCGATACTTTACGCAGAGTCCACAATGTTGGTTTTCTTGCTAGACGGCTCATTATTAAAATAGGTGAGCGGTGCTCTTCGAAAACCAACATCAACGTGATTAATACAGCACTTGTGGAATAAGAATTGACTGTGTATTGATGTTAAGGATCAAAATGGATACTGCTTTACAAACGTTTCTAGACTAATTGGAGAACAGTTGCAGAGCCAGATCAGACTATGCGGTGGGAATTCGCAACTCTCAAGACATTTTCTCGAGGAAGATTGACCGAGGACTTACCAGGTGTCAATCGATAATTGACGACTTGTTGATTTACGGAAATACTCAGCAAGAACACGACAGTAATCTTAGAAATGAGCTTGCACGCGCTAGAGAAAAAGGAATAAGGTTTAACCCTGACAAATGTGTAATTTGCTCAGCTGAAGTAAAGTACTTCGGACACATTTTGAGTTCGGACGGATTAAAGCCTGATCCCGAGAAAGTTTCAGCAATATTTGCTATGAAATCACCTCTAAAATAGGCTAAATTAGAAACCTTGTTAGGAATGGTTACCTATCTGATCAAATTCAACTCCAATTTATCTCAGATAGTGAGCCCTATGCGTGACCTACTGAAAACAGACGTAGAATTCATTTGGGACTGTGCACAACATGACGCTTTTGACAAGGCCAAAATGGCTATCACACAAGCACCAGTTCTAGCGTACTTTAATGCCAAGAAACCAGTCCGACTGCAAGGTTCTAGGGACATTGGGGTCACATGCCTCCAAGACGGAAAACCGATTGCTTTCTCTTCAAAGACATTGACACAGACAGAAATTGGCTATGCTCAAATCGAGAGAAAATGTTAGCCATTTTGTTTGGACTGACACGTTTCAGACAGTTCTGTTATGCGCGACATACAGTTGTCGAATCTGACCACAAACCAATTGTGTCAATAATGCAAAAGCCTCTGAGCAGTGGACCTCCTAGACTACAAAGAAAATGCTGCTACAGTTGCAGAACTTTGACATAGAAGTCGTACATGTAAGCGGCAAAAACATACCAGTTGCCGATACATTGTCACGTAACTATGTTAATAATACGTACTCCGACTTGACAGAAGGACTCGACGTACATATACATACGGTACTCAAAAGTCTTGCCTCGTAAGTGACAACAAATTGCAGCAAGTTCGAAAAGCTACACAAAATGGCCAGTTTTCAAATATTGAAACAGACTATACTTGACGGATGGCGCGAGAACTGATTGTCCAGCAACAGTGCTAGAGTTCTGGAATCACCGGGACGAAATGTCGGTGGGCGATATAATTGTTCGAGGTAAAAAATAAGTAATCCCCAAACCATTGCGTCAAGAAATGATAAACGCAGTTGATATCGGTCATATGGGTGTCAATAAGACGGTAAGCCGGGCACGTGATATAATGTTTTGACCTTTAATGACAAAAGAGATAACTGACCACGTGTTAGCATGCCATCTATGCTTAACACACAGAAATGCAAACCCCAAACAGCCTCTTAAATCCCACGACGTGCCCAAAAGACCTTGGCAGCACATTGCGTGTGACCTCTTTGCCCTAGACGGTAAAGATTATTTGATAACCGCTGACTACTACAGTTAGCACTTTGAGATAGACTGGCTACCGGACACAAAAAGTATCACGGTGATACGCAAGTTAAACGTACACTTTTCCAGGTTAGGCCAAGTAGAATCACTGAAGAGCGACAACGGACCTCAGTATAGTTCGCTAAGTTTGCTATTGAATGGAATTTCACTCACGTTACAACTTCATCAGGCCATAGTCAGTCAAACGGTTTAATTGAAAAAATGGTCTCTGTAGGAAAATGCATACTTAAGAAAAGCAAGGCAAGCAAAACTGATCCTTACTTGCCTGTGTTAGAATATCGTAAAACGCCGCTACATGCATGCTTCTATTTTTAATAGCTTTTCGGAAATCACATGGGAGGAGGAGTTATTATTAGAAAAAAACAAATTTAAATGTCTTGAACATATTACTATTGCGTTTGTTTAAAAACACTAAGTTATGAGACATCTAAAATGAAATAAATATTCCGATGTTTTAAGTATTTGCAGTTACTTTATTTTGACTCGCATTTATGTTTTTTTGTTTTATTTACGAAGACAAAACAGTCCCTATTAGCTAGACTGAGATACTTTATTTTACACTATATTCTACATTTAATCAAAAGGCAATAATTACAAACCTTTACGTCGCACAGTCTAATTTGTTTACATACGCGCACCTGCTTGCAGCAGACTGTTATATGTAAATATCGAGATGAAAATGACGTCGAATATTCTTCTTTTAATGGCAATTTTAACTTACTGAATGTTATTTTCATGTTCAAAGAGATGTCTTGATTTGTGAAGAAGGCATTTTATAATGTGTATCCATGTATATCTAAAATATGAACTGTTTCTAAGCTAAAATTGTTGATCGCGTGACTCGCGAATACCAACTGCGTAGATCAATCTCCTTTGCAGAGAGCCGCTCTTTACTCTCATTTACAAATAGTAAATCATAGGTGATTTAAAATGTTTACTTGGTTCGAAACAAATGAAGAAATGAACAAACAGAGATAAAACTTGTTTTGATAGAAAAATTACTTTGAACGAACACTCTCTGCCTATAAATTTAGAGAGTTTCAAGAACGACACCTCTGCGAATAAGAAAGAATCGGATCTTTCGTACAAAGTTTTTTTTTTAATTTTAAATGCGTCATTTAATTCCCTAAAGGCATATTTTGCTTCCGATCTGCATATTGTCATGCATCATTGACACAAGGGCGCTCATCATAATATAATTTTAAAACATGAGTAGTTTGTTATTTTCATTATAAAAAGGGAAGGAAAGAATTACAATAAATTAACATGTTGTAGGGCTCAGTTTATGTTCGAAATTAAGTTTAAATTATACAACAATTTCAATGAGATTTAACTGTTTAGTTGATATTATATTTCGAAGGTGGTCTAATTTATAAATATTGGACTACATTTCAACATTTGTTAAAGTATGATATAATTAGGATGCCAAGCTAATATCATTTTGAGAAAAAGAGAAAACTCATGTCTTCAGCGATTTAACCCTTATCTCATTGCTTTAAAAGTAGATTGCTGCAAAGGTGTCCACTGTTGACTTTAATAGGGGAAAGGTAAACTGACGTGCTATTGCATGCAAATCCTAAATTGTCTGTTTTGTGGTTTTATTGAAAAATAATAAAATTCAAATATTCTGACAAACATCTTGAAAAGTGTATGTGGAATTCACAAATCTTATAATTATTCCTTAATGAAAGCACTGTATACATACTAAGACTAATGATTGGCAAGATTACTCATTTCCATTACTGTTTATGATCAATAATTAGTTGGTTGTGTGTATGGTCAACCTACTTTGGAATGGAGTTGATCATAAACAATGAAAGGCTTCAATTATCATTCACTTCGTTGACAAAACAATGCAAGTTATGATATATTTTCACTTGACCCCACCCCTGATGATCCAATATGCCCCTCAGTTGATAACTGTTTATTCAACTACTATAATGTTAGTGTTATGCATAACTGCAGTATGGATTTCCGGCGACATTGATGCGTTGTATCAACTTTCTCTTGTACTTTATCTGATTTACGCATTCATGTTATGTTGGAAAATAATACAGATTTATTTTTATTTCAAAAGAAAGGAGATGTATGTAGTATTGTCCAGATGTCAGTCTACTAACCATGCGCATGCTCCAAGAAACCCCGCTTTATATAAAGGCTTCTCGCAGAATAAACACGTGTTGTGTTATACCTTTACATTCATGAAAGACTACTTGATTTACTTTTACATCAAGCCCCACTTTTTTACAAGTAGCAGAGTTATCAACAGAATAACGTCATACTAAATGTGATTGCCTTAACATTGTATTCAGCGAACTTTAGTCAGAACCTTCCCTGTGAAATTCTGCAGTACATACGTTATTGTGTTCAGTTACGTTCCATGAGAGCAAATTGTTACGATACCACCAATCAAAACTAACAGTAAAGTGATTGACTGTTTCGCTATTGTTAGCTTACTGAGCGCACTGGCTGATTAGAAATAGAGCAAAGTTAAATCTGATATATCGTGACTTGAAATCCGGTACCTATTCTGAAATGTCTGTCGGTAACCTTATTTGATCTCTAGTGATCGCGGTCAAGGTCAATAAACTGAGCATGTGAAGATGTACAAGTTAACTATTGTGAACAGTATAGATCCAAAGCAGCTTGTTTATCCGCACAGTATGATCAATATCTACACTGTTCACAGATTGCTTACACAAGCTTGGTAGACGACCAGTCAACGTGTGTAGATTTCTCTACGACTGGGCAGGTTGATACGATGATCTGAACCTACACTATTAAGAAAATGCCAACTTAAACATGTACCTTTTAGCATACGCTGCCTCATATCTCGAAATGTCGGTGACTTAATTATTTCGTATCATGAATCTCTTACGTGGTTTCTAGATTGTACAAAATGAACACGATGTCTTGCTTATCGGAGTTCCCACAATAAAACCACCTTTATTTGAACCCAAATAGTAAAGTGAATGTAAAATTATGCCTGCGCATTCACGGTTTATGATATACACACACAATGTTTGTCAGAAGTTTCATGGAACTGGTAAGTGCCAAGCCAGACTAGATCAATGCTGATTTTGAGCTTCACTATTGACAGCATTCCTGTGGATAGTTTTCCTGGAGCACACATCCTTTACCTATTGAAAAAAGAAGGTAAAAGACATAATCTTTATGTTCAATTCGTTTGCAGACATGTTTAAGTGCAGCTAAGCCAGGTCAGAGACTAGGCGTTGAACTTTAAGGGAGTTGTCTCACAATTGTTTAGGTCAAACCCTTAAAAGATATGCTAAAGGTACTACGTATAACTGCAAAATAAATGATGATGTTTGCAAAACGTGACTTCCGAATTTAAAATTTGCGGAAACCAACCTTAACCCTTTCCCTCATATAGACGCTTTCTGACGCCTCTGCAGCAGACGGCTTTTTGAAAACATAGTAACAAAAGAAGAAATTGCACAAAACGGGCAATTTCTCCTTTTGTCACAATGTTTTTCCACTTTTAGTCATAGGTTATCCAATCAATTATAGAGATTTTCCATTATTTGACAAAATATGTTCAAAGTCGTCTGCTGAAGAATTGTCGTATGAGGGAAAGGGTTAATACTTTTGAGACCAGTTAAAATCCAGATATTATCTGGCTGTGCTCAGTTCGCCAATACGCCACATAAGACTTTAAAGAAACTCTGAAAAGAAGTTTCTTATTGGATCCGAAAGTATGGGAGTACATGTCGAGGGCTTGGCGTGAAACGGTTGTAACTAAAAACCTATTTCGAAAACCCTGGTTTAGGGGCAATTTTGACCCCTTTGTAAACAATGCAAATTTAGGTGCCATTTCCATTGTTTACCAAGAAAAATGATTTAACGCTTTTAAAGACTTTATGGCGAGGTGATTAACCTTGGTAACAAAATACCAATTTTAGTTACAACTGTTTCACGCCAAGCCCTCGATGTATGTAGTAAAGTGGTCTGTCCGATAGATAAACAATGCGTAGCTATACTTATACTGCCTCGCTAAAGAACTAGCTTTTGAAGCGACTTGGAAGAGTGTTCGCCTCCGGGCCAAGAGGTCCCGAGTTCGAGCCGTGGTCGAGTCGGACTTCTTCAACTGGGTTACATGTATACTAATTATGATACATTATGTTTTCCTAGAGGAGCATTCATGTCTGACTCTAGGTCTTTGTTATGCCATAACTGTGTACTAAATGTTATTTGTATGTAACCGGGAGGGTTTGTTTGTATGGTATTGAACGCCGCTTTCAACAATTTCTCAGTTATATGACGGCGTTTCCTGGATAGTTTACCAGTTCTACTGGTCGATTAATCCTGACACCAGCGAGTCAGTCGTAATGCTAACCCCACAGCCCTGAGCGCCAAGGGGGAAAGCCATTACTTCCATTTTAGAGTATTTCGTATGACTCGACCGAAGATCGAACCCTCGACCTCCTGCATCCGTGTAATCGGATATAATAACTACAGTAAGCTTAATAGTCTGCATAGTCATTAGCCGAGCCACGAAAGCCTAGTCGGTATCGGGATATCAATCTAGGGGTTGAGAGTTCGGACCCAGCTCGGTACAGAATCTGTCCGATGTTTGACAAAAGTCAATGCATCAAGCATTATTACAGTCTATGTGGAAATATAAACACTTGCTAGACTGATATGTTGAGTACTGATGTGCGAAATCCACGGTACGTTTCACATCAAAACTACAGGTTCCGATTTTACTGTCCAGGGATGTTAACAGATAATTGTGACAAAGTTTAAAGCGGGTGTTGGCGACCGGGGAAAACGGGATTACCAAGTGCGCCCGTAAGGTCTGATCTTGATCTACACTGATCGTCAATTTCACACAAGAGACCGTGTTAAGATTATGCGTTAGTGAACGCATTGATCACATACAACGAATGCATTAAAGGTCAGTTTACTATACGTTTTCATATAAACTGACCTAGTTATGTATTCAGCATGCGACAATTCAGTTAACATTGGCAATACTTTACCCTGACATACATAACTAAGCCACTCTTGCACTTATCTGCACGCTGCACATGTTTTGGTTTAAAATTTACCAAAAGCAGACCTACTTTTGGCACATTTGCAGCAGACTACTTTTGAAAACATCGCGAGTGGCAGTGACGTATCATCTGCCACATGTTTGTCTTCGCTGTTCTGTTACATGACTAGTATCTCGGTAGTATCCCAGATTGCCCGGATGTAGTGACATTACGGCTTTTAATATATATTTCAGTTAACCCTTACGCTGCCAAAGGCAATTAAAGGCTTTTGCAAAGAATGTAGATTCATGTGAGACAACTCATATCGAGCTGTCCCTCCTGAAATATGAATTGTTTGCCAATAAGACATTAAATGTTACCAAATGTCCTGTTGGACGAAAAATGGAGCGGTACAAATTCTAACATGAACTATACCATTTTTGAAATTCGGCACTGGAAGAGATAATAAAGTTAAAATACAGCCAAACTTAAATTCGTGTTTTATCTTGAATCCACGTTTGTTTTGTTATATTTGTCCAGTTCATGTATGGTTTGAGATGGAGGTCACTAATTTAATGACCTATTTATTATCAAAATATGAAAATAGTAACCAGGATTAGTGAACCTTTCGTGTTTTATCTATTGATAGGGAGTGTATAAAAGTTATGAGAACAAATAAAAACAATGATAAAGGAAGAAAACAAACACTCCAAACTGTTAAATAGTACATTAACATCTACAGGACATATTCTGTCTTATTTCTCCTGTTTCACAGAGACGAAACATCTGTCATGCTTTCAAATGTGTCTACTGTTCACTGTTTGTACTTTTTTAAATTTGTATGAACAGCAAATTTTCTCTGTCGGTTATTCTTTTGGTTGGTCATACGACAGACTTTAAAAATGGTAGAAATGGCTTCTCTCCCTTTCGGGGGATAGCTACATGTATACGACTGAGGGATCGGTGTTAGGATATATTATACGGGTAGAACTGGTAATTTACACGGGAAACGCCGTGATTAAACTAGTATACTTTTGAAAGCGACGTAATCGCCATTCAAACAATTCATTCAGTTGGGCGAAGTTCAATATGTTACAGTTGTATACCATATGTTTTGGCGAGATTCAATGGTTTACAGTTATATAGTTGTAGCCCATATATCGGGGCTAGATTCAATGATTTACATTTGTAAAGCTGTAAACCATATGTCTGGACGAGTTTCAATGTTTTATAGACACTGTAGACAAACACTATCAGTCACGTTGTCATAGCATCATTTCGTCAAACCCTATATTATTGTTTATTCGTCACACGAACATTTATCTTCAGTACGTTGCGACCATCGATGATTCAGCTCGAGTTGTGACTCAACTCAATCTGACTCGAGTTGTGAATCAACTCAATCTGATCAGGATGATCACCGTTCGTAATGTAGTCGTTTACGCATCCGACAGAAACGGTTATGACTTAGAGCTCACTGTTCAAGTCTGCTATTCGATAGTCATTGGCGATGGTTCGCAATTGTCCTCACATACCAATTTGATTGGTTTATTCGGCTAGCACATGCACGAATGCTAATCTGAATACGCACCCCCCTGGTTTTATTGTTACGTTGATCACAGAAGCGATCAACTCAAAAGGGAGAAGTCTGATACCAATACAAACGTGTAGACCATTTACCGATACCGTGTTCGAGTATATAAATGAGGGGTGCCTTTCAAAAAATAACCTAAATTACTGCAGGTGTGGATGAGACCTCTCTGCAAACCCATGCTAAGGATTCCAATGGTTACCGTTAAATATAGACGTTTCTCGACATCTTCTATAGCTTATTTACGAACAATACAGAGCCAGATCAGATTGCTTGGATGCTCTGGCTGATCTTGATCCGCATTGGTTGCAAATGCTTTGCTGTTGGTTTACGCAGATCGCCGCTCAAATGAATCTGTGTCGTGCTAGAAACACGTCAATGAATATGAGCCGTTCCACGAGAAAACCAACATTGTGGACTCTGCGTAAAGTATCGACCCGGATCAGCCTAAGCATGCCACGCAGGCTAACCTGGATAGACAATGTTCGCCTCCTGTGGTTTTCCTGTTTCAGGAAGCATTACTCTATCACCCTGATACGGAATGAGTCGGCCCGGATCAGTCTGCGCGGACTGCGCAGGCTTATCTGGGTCGATACATTACGCAGATGGCATAATGTTGGTTTTCTCGCGGGATGGCTCATATGTGTATGTGGTTAACTTAATACTTACTAAGCAATCTTATATTTTGTCGGTAAATTTACTGTTATAATGCACACCTATTGTTTAAATCTTTAAATGAATATGAGCCGTCCCACGAGAAAACCAACATTGTGGACTCTGCGTAAAGTATCGACCTGGATCAGCCTAAGCATGCCGCGCAGGCTAACTAGTACAGACAGTTTTCGCCTCCTTTGGATTTTCTGTTCCAGGAATTATTACTCTATACCTCAATCCCCCTGAGACGGAATGTGCCGACCCGGATTAGTGCATGCTGATCTGGGTCAATACATTACGCAGAATCCATAATGTTGGTTTTCTCGTGGAAACCCAGCACGGCCAACATTCTTTCCGACGTTTGACAAAAATCACTGCGCAAGCGTCATTCGTCTTCCACAAATGGGCTTAAAGTTTATGTGGAAAAGTAGCCACTTCATTGTAAAGAATGTTGTGAGGATTACTGGTGTGTTAAAGCCAGGACACACACGAGTAGGTGAACAGGCCGCCGTGATATGACTGATTTTGTTTTTGAAAATGGTGTAAAAAACAAATTAATTAAAAAACAAATGCTTGTATCTCATCATTTACATACATTTACAAAAACAAATGTATACGTGAACACCAAATAGTAATCCGAAATAAATGCTTCCTGATTTTAATATAACTCAAATACCGCTTTTCGCAGTGAATATTATATCAAAGGTCTCTGCCGAGTAAAAGGGGACAGAATATAAAACGCTACAAAATAAATAATGAAGCATTATGTTTATTTTGTTAAATTGGTCTGTTATGTCAGACATCTCAACCGATAATGGAAGGAACCGTTCCCGAAGATTGCAGTATGCGGTTAAGGTAGAAAATGTCTCTGTCTTTGCACTTGCCCTGGAACGTGACGGGGATGTTTGGGTCAGTGTGGTAGATCAGGGTTTCGTTCAAGGCACCCAACCACTCTCGCACATAGGTCAGCTGAAGCGGAAAACATATTTCAAGGTTTGTAAAAAGGCTAACTTAACTCTTTTTCTTTAAGGGTCTACTTATGCAAAGTAGTTTTAGCCATAAACAGAATTCGTGTTTCTACTGTTAATTCCATGTTAACATGACAAACTATATGGGTAAGTCGGTCAAAATGCATTTCCTGTATATTACATGCAGGCACTTTCTGAGACTTATGAAATAGACGAATTGTGCAATCATTATTGCAAAAGGAGTGAAGAGGATAAATTGCTCATAATGAGTTTCAGTTATCTGGAGAAACATTTATTTATCCTTTATTGATATTTACAAGTGTCAGAATGAGAACCTTAGCCTCGCTTTGAATTCGATATGAATATCTTAAAGATGTTGAACAAAGGCAGGGTAAAGTCCCGATAATTAATCGGAAAGTAATGAGTAGCAAGTAACCAATAAGGTACCAATGCCATGCAAAGCGGTTATGTACGAGACACTACCTCTTCAAGAAAGGTCACGTGTTATTGAAAGTGAGGTCTAGGTATACCTGTACCATGATCCGATGGCACATTTAACATAGCCTACTTAATTTATAAACAAACATTACAGTGTTATGCTGTTATGGTATTTATCTTTGTTAATAAACAATGGCAATAATACGTGTGCAATACCATCGCAGCACATCTATATTGTGTGAATATTCCTTGAGTAAAAAAGAATATTCGATGAACCCCTTACTTCTAGATCTTCTATTCCTTGGTTTGAATGAATGTGGTCCTTTTCGGTTCTAGTCAAAGCAGTAATGTAACACTTCGACGTGGTTTCCATCAGAAAGTATTGCTAGAAAAGAAAACTATAGCCTTTATAGAATGTCACCTCTCTAGAACAGATGCATTTCCTTTTCACTGCTAGATGTTGCTCTGGAAAGGTTTCACTGTGCTAAAGTAACTATAGGATGTATAACAAGATTAACCTGGTTCCGACCTTCGTGTCCATCACATGTATTACTGTGACGTTCTCGTTATTAACAAACAATTAAATAAGCGTCCTAATTATCCCAACATACTGTCACTTCATAACACAATAAAGTTTACAAATGAAAAGTACCTGTTTGTCATAATAAAGTATTCATTCTTATTATCACATTTGGATTGGTCAGGTGATGCGTTTAGAACTGTCATTTTATAACACAATAACATTGACAAAAACAGGTACATGCCTATTCATCTTTTTTATCAGATTGATTTTGGTCAAGTAATACTTGTAGCACTGCTTCTAACAATTGAGCCGTCCCGCGAGAAAACCAGCATTATGGACTCTGCGTTATGTATCGACCCAGATCAGCCTGCGCAGTCCGCGCAGGCTATTCCTGGCCGACACATTCCGTCTTAGGTGGATAGAGGTATAGAGTAATGATTCCTGAAACAAAAAATCCACAGGAGGCGAACAGTGTCTGTCCCGGTTCGCCTGCGAAGCGTGCTTAGGCTGATCCGGGTCGATACTTTACGCAGAGTCCACAATGTTGGTTTTTCTCGCGGGACGGTTCAAATGTGTTCAGTTCTGTAATGTTCATACATCTAAAGCATCGGAACTATTAGGCTAAAATATGTCGTGTAGACGATGCACAAAATACAGTGACTGCCGATAACTCGAGTCTATTAACGTTGGATAAGTTATCGTGATTGCATTGTATACACGAAAAGATACAAGGAACACATCGAGGTCATCAATTTATTTGTGTTTTTTTCAACATCGATTTATCGCGAGACAGAAGTATATAACATGAATAAAATACTAAAGCACGTTGATAACTCGAAGTAATTTCTAAGTCCCATTCTACTTCGATTTATCGCTAGACCAAATTCTATAATAAGGATAGAATACTTGAGCACGTGGATAACTCGAAGTAATTTCTCGGTCCCAATCGACTTCAAGTTATCGTGATTGCATTGTATATTACACGAAAAGGTGCAAGGAACAAATCGAAGTCATCAATTTATATGTACCTTTCTACATCGATTTATCCCGAAAGCAAAGTATATAACATGAATAGAATACTTGAAGAATATGATATGAATAGAATACTTGAACACGTCAATAATTCGAAGTTATTTTCTATGTCCCGTTCTATTTCGATTTATCGAGAGACCGAAGTATATAACATGAATAGAATACTTGAACACGTCGATAACTTGAAGTTATTTTCTATGTCCCGTTCTACTTCGATTTATCGAGAGACCGAAGTATATAACATGAATAGAATACTTATAGTCGTCAATGACTCGAAGTAATTTCTCGGTCCCCTTCTATTTTCGATTAATCGAACAACTGTGTATATAACCCTTTAGCTGCCAAAGGCACTTAAAGGATTTTGCAAACAATTCAGATACAGGTGAGAAAGCTCATAACGAGCTGTCTCTCCTGAAATCTGCATTGTTTGCAAGTTTAACATTACATTTTACCAAAGTTCCTATTGGACGAAGAATGGAGTGGTCCAATTCTCAACATGAAAGAGTAGACTTTGTGAAATTTGGCAGCGAAAGAGTTAAAATAATTAAAATGTTACCGATGGCGGATCATAGTAGAAAGACATGTAGCCTTGGAGAACTCTAGGGGCGGCTGATACGCTCATGGCCGACAGCTGGAAAATAATTTCTGATATGTATACGACCCGCGCCGGGCGATTTGGGGTTTTATTGCATCTGCGTACATTCAAGACTTGGATGAACCCGTGCATACACACAGTCTCACCAGAGTGTTCACTGCCGACCTATATGCGATATAGGCCTAATTGCATATTCTGATACAATTAGAAGATAGACTAGAGATACGCTTATGAAGATGAACCCCTTTTAATGTTGAATTTTTAAAATATGCGTATCAAGATTTGATTTTTTTATATAAGTTCAAAATTCGTTCTAGGAATATCAAGATAAGAATGTTGAACTGAGAAGTGTAGATGGATGTGAGACGGCTCATATACGCCGGCTGGCCTAACTCTATACTGGTGACACAGGCGTCACACAATTGGTTCTAGCAGTGAAAGGGTTAAATGATGCCAAACATGTCGCAAGATGTTGGATCATTTGACATAAATAGTAAGTCTCTCAGACGCCTTTCAAAAACGTTGTGGGAAGAAGAGAAATGTGGTGAGATAGATATTTCACAGTTTCCGAAAACATATTTAACACTGCATTCTTCCAGGTGGTTTTGATTTTGCATCGAATGTTTTCAAAGTAAAAAAACATGTATGAGGAATTATCAAGGGTACATTAAGCAGTCATTTTGAAACACGGCCATTTCACCTAACCATGTGTGTTATGGCTTTGTCGCACAAGTACAACCTTCTTGCCAACAAATGGCTGCTACCCTGCAAATACGCAGAGCCCTGGGCTGTCAAGGTATTGGTTGTAAGTTCGAACCACAGTTCGGTTGTTGAAACATTTTTCTCCGACGTTTGACAAAAGTTACTGAGACAAACGCCATTCGGCTCCAACCAATGGGCTAACAGTCTATGTGGAAAGGTAGCCAGTTGCTTGGAAAGTACATAAATGTTGTATTGAGTCCTGGTGTAGGAAAGCCAGGAAACAACTGAGTAGGTGAACTTGCCGACGTGATTTGACAGAACAATTGTTGACAGGCCTTAAACCCCAATCAATTAATTTATCCCGCAAATACGGGAAGCCAGTTGGTATAAGACGAATGACACCAGCCATAGTGACTTTTGTCATCCGAAAGATTGTTTGGCCAGATTTTATTTTATTTAGAACCATTTTAGTGTTTATCTTTCTAACGACGTCTGACACCCGCCTTTTCCGAGATATACTTTTTTTGATAGGGGTTTTGTTTAAAAAGTTGATATAATCCTTACAGACACCATTTTCCTTTTCAATTGTCCTTTCCCTTTGATGAGACAAATGCAATTATTAAAATAACAATAATCTTACTAAAGAGCCAAAGTCATTTCTAAAATAGTGCTTAACTTGGCTGCTGATGAGCAACAGGAAAGGCGGTAAGCATAGAAGAAGAGAGAAAAAATGAAACAAGCCTATTCGAATGGAACTCAAGGAAACAGCCGGAAAGAACAAATAAGTGTATGTGTGTGGCATATATCAACACCTAAAGGATATATAAGTAGATAAGTCTTACCAAAATTGCTGAAACAACTAGAACCAAGACCGTCATTATTTTTCTTAGTTTATAATAATCAATGTAAACTGTCAGCCTTTTACCAAATACTCTGATATACGAATTATACTGTTCTGATCTTATCAGCCAACAACTAGGGCATCGCAATTTATAAGTGCCCGCACTAAACAGGGCCATTTGGCGGGTTTATCAAGTCTA
>JASEVX010000003.1:109440178-109463230 GCA_031761405.1 Serripes groenlandicus
GTTTCTCCAGATAACTGAAACTTATGATGAGCAGTTCATCGTCTTCACTCCTTTGGCAATAATGATTGCACAATTCATCTGTTTCATAAGCCTCAGAAAGTGTCTGCATGTAACATAGGGTTAACACAAACTACAGCCAAACGTTTTGACGCTTCTGCGGCAGACAACAATTTAAGTCCTTGTGAGAAATTTATCATTTCCCACAGTGGTTTAAACTGATCATAAAACAGCTATTAGATAATTTCTAGATATTGCAATTTTACCGATTCGTGACCATACAGGAAATTGTTTTGTTTTATTGGGGTTTAACGCCGTTTTCAACATTATTTCAGTTATATCACGGTGACAGTACACTTATTCATGATCCCTTGGTAAACAAACCAGTACTATGCTAGGAAATGTACCTTGTCCAAGGGCACTGCATCATGACCGTCGTGCCGCGAATGGGGGTACCATACAGGAAATACATTTTGACCGACTTACCCATATAGTTTGTCATGTTAACATGGAATTAACAGTAGAAACACGAATTCTGTTTAAGCTAAAACTACTTTGCATAAGAAGACCCTTTGAAAAAAAAAAGTTAACTTAGTCTTTTTACAAACCATGTAATATGTTTTCCGCTTCAGCTGACCTATGTGCGCGAGTGGTTGGGTGCCTTGAGCGAAACCCTGATCTACCACACTGACCCAAACATCCCCGTCACGTTCCAGGGCAAGTGCAAAGACAGAGACATTTTCTACCTTAACCGCATACTGCAATCTTCGGCAACGGTTCCTTCCATTTTCGGTTGAGATGTCACATAACAGACCAATTTAACTAAATAAACATAATGCTTCGTTATTTATTTTTTATCGTTTTATATTCTGTCCCTTTTACTAGGCAGAGTGGATATTCATTGAGAAAAAGCCCTTTTTCTAGGCAGAGTGGATATTCATTGAGAAAAAGCGAGAGAAAGAGAGAGAGAGAGAGAGAGAGAGAGAGAGAGAGAGAGAGAGAGAGAGAGAGAGAGAGAGAGAGAGAGAGAGAGAGAGAGAGAGAGAGAGAGAGAGAGAGAGAGAGAGAGAGAGAGAGAGAGAGAGAGAGAGAGAGAGAGAGAGAGAGAGAGAGAGAGAGAGAGAGAGAGAGAGAATGAAAAACCGAGTACGAATCCAATGACTTTTAGAAATCGTGAAATCGTGAAAACAGCGAAGTATTCATAACGGAAGAAAATTACTCTATGGGAACCGATGACACCTTGTCGTCTATTAAATAAGAATGACCAAAATCGCCAAGCGATGACATGCTGCATTTACAAATAAAAGAATGGGTCACGTAACAGCCCATTGCTTATATTTGTAATAACGGTAGAAGACATACGTATTTTGTATCTTGCTGTTTCTTAAATCATTTTATACAATTTATTTATTCATACAGGTGTTTTTTTTCAAACTTATAACAGAGTTTTTCTTAAGAATAATAATGTTGGTGGCTCCCTTTTCGATTACGTCACCCCATGGTACAACATTAAAACCTATCCCATACTGACGCCGCGCTTCCACTCAGCGTCAATGAATAACGAAGCTGAAATATATTAGCCGTTCCGCGAGAAAACCAACAGTGTGGACTCCGCGTAAAGTCTCGACCCGAAGCAAGCCGCGCAGGCTAACCCGGGCAGACATTTTTCGCATCATGTGCATGCTGATCTGGGTCGATACATTACGAAGAGTCCATAATGTTGTTTTTGTCAATTACGCCAAGTGATATAAAATACTCTTTGGAATTCGAGTCTTCAAGAGTCCATCGTAGTAACTGAGTGGTTAGTGTCGGGGTTTGGAACCGGTCGTCCCGACTTCGATCCACATCCGCAGCGAGACAGTCATGATAGGATTCCCGGCAAGGCACCTGCTTATCCTAGTACTAATCTGTGTATTTAGGGGTCATGAATAAGTGAACTGTCGCCGTGATATAACTTAAATAATGTTGAAAACGGAGTAAAGCCACTCTTAAACTAACAAACAAATCAGTGAAGACGTATATCGTTCTTTTAACGCGGATATTTTAATTCCCGGCACTTGTTGTCTGCCTTTCTCGTACCATTTCTCGACGATTTATTGTCCCCAAGCAACTGGCTGCTTTCGCACATAGAACTCTTCAGACTATCCGTGGAGGAAGCGAATAGTTTGTAGTACATGTAACATCTCAACCATCTTAACAGTCGGGATTCGAACTAACGATTCATAGATCGGGAGACATAGCAATTATATAAAATGATTGGGGTTTAATGCCAGTTTCAACAATTTTCCAGTAATACTCCGGCGGCCAGTTTACATACTAATGTGTTTCCTGGCTTTCTCACACAAGCACTCCACACGACATACTTTTCAAGCAATTGGTTGCTTTTCCACATAGACTGTTAGCCCATTTGTGAAAGACGAATGGCGCTTGTCACATTGACTTTTGGAAATAACGTCGGAAATAATGTTGGCCGAGATGGAATTCAAGCTCACAATCTCTGGATTGACAGCTTTCGTCGCTACCGACTGAGATGCCGGGGCTCGGCTCATAACGATTAGAAAGGTGACTATATAGATATGAAGCCTTCATAAGACGTTGAAAACATATGGCCAAAGTATGGAAATGTTTTGTTTGATTAAGTTTAACACCGTTCTCAACGGTATTTGAGGTATATACCTGTGGTCATTTCATGTAACGTTTTCCTGGCTTTCTCGACCCAATGCTTCACGCATCACTTTATACGAGCTACCGGGGCTCGGCTCATAACGATTAGAAAGGTGACTATATCGATATGAAGCCTTCATAAAACGTTGAAAACATATGGGCAAATTATGGAAATGTTTTGTTTGACTAGGTTTAACACCGTTCTCAACGGTATTTGCGTTATATACCTGTGGCCTGTTCATCTAACGTTATCCTGGCTTTCTCGACCCAATCTCCACGCATCACTTTATAAGAGTTAAGAGAAAAAAAACCAAATAAGGAAATTGCTTATTGTTATATATGTGCCTCCAACCCAAATCTTTATAGAGGAAAGTGAAATGATGGAATATACATGTAGACAATGTTTAAAGGTGAGAAATGGTTCATTTAGATACCATTTCTTCTGTTGCCACAATGTTTTTAAATGTCATCTATATTAAATGCGTCTAAAAGTGGGTAAGGGTTGCTGATGCCTTAGAGAATTTTCAATACACTATAGAGTGAGGAGAAAGTGAAAAAAAAACACATTTCGAAGTAAGCTCGAGTTGCAAAACTGTTCGTTTTTCTGTAGACTTGATAAACCCGCCAAATGGCCCTGTTTAGTGCGGGCACTTATAAATTGCGATGCCCTAGTTGTTGGCTGATAAGATCAGAACAGTATAATTCGTATATCAGAGTATTTGGTAAAAGGCTGACAGTTTACATTGATTATTATAAACTAAGACAAATAATGACGGTCTTGGTTCTAGTTGTTTCAGCAATTTTGGTAAGACTTATCTACTTATATATCCTCTAGGTGTTGATATATGCCACACACATACACTTATTTGTTCTTTCCGGCTGTTTCCTTGAGTTCCATTCGAATAGGCTTGTTTCATTTTTTCTCTCTTCTTCTATGCTTACCGCCTTTCCTGTTGCTCATCAGCAGCCAAGTTAAGCACTATTTTAGAAATGACTTTGGCTCTTTAGTAAGATTATTGTTATTTTAATAATTGCATTTGTCTCATCAAAGGGAAAGGACAATTGAAAAGGAAAATGGTGTCTGTAAGGATTATATCAACTTTTTAAACAAAACCCCTATCAAAAAAAGTATATCTCGGAAAAGGCGGGTGTCAGACGTCGTTAGAAAGATAAACACTAAAATGGTTCTAAATAAAATAAAATCTGGCCAAACAATCTTTCGGATGACAAAAGTCACTATGGCTGGTGTCATTCGTCTTATACCAACTGGCTTCCCGTATTTGCGGGATAAATTAATTGATTGGGGTTTAAGGCCTGTCAACAATTGTTCTGTCAAATCACGTCGGCAAGTTCACCTACTCAGTTGTTTCCTGGCTTTCCTACACCAGGACTCAATACAACATTTATGTACTTTCCAAGCAACTGGCTACCTTTCCACATAGACTGTTAGCCCATTGGTTGGAGCCGAATGGCGTTTGTCTCAGTAACTTTTGTCAAACGTCGGAGAAAAATGTTTCAACAACCGAACTGTGGTTCGAACTCACAACCAATACCTTGACAGCCCAGGGCTCTGCGTATTTGCAGGGTAGCAGCCATTTGTTGGCAAGAAGGTTGTACTTGTGCGACAAAGCCATAACACACATGGTTAGGTGAAATGGCCGTGTTTCAAAATGACTGCTTAATGTACCCTTGATAATTCCTCATACATGTTTTTTTACTTTGAAAACATTCGATGCAAAATCAAAACCACCTGGAAGAATGCAGTGTTAAATATGTTTTCGGAAACTGTGAAATATCTATCTCACCACATTTCTCTTCTTCCCACAACGTTTTTGAAAGGCGTCTGAGAGACTTGCTCTGTATGTCAAATGATCCAACATCTTGCGACATGTCTTCTTCCCACAACGTTTTTGAAAGGCGTCTGAGAGACTTACTATTTATGTCAAATGATTCAACATCTTGCGACATGTTTGGCATTATTTAACCCTTTCACTGCTAGAACCAATTGTGTGACGCCTGTGTCACCAGTATAGAGTTAGGCCAGCCGGCGTATCTGAGCCGTCTCACATCCATCTACACTTCTCAGTTCAACATTCTTATCTTGATATTCCTAGAACGAATTTTGAACTTATATAAAAAAATCAAATCTTGATACGCATATTTTAAAAATTCAACATTAAAAGGGGTTCATCTTCATAAGCGTATCTCTAGTCTATCTTCTAATTGTATCAGAATATGCAATTAGGCCTATATCGCATATAGGTCGGCAGTGAACACTCTGGTGAGACTGTGTGTATGCACGGGTTCATCCAAGTCTTGAATGTACGCAGATGCAATAAAACCCCAAATCGCCCGGCGCGGGTCGTATACATATCAGAAATTATTTTCCAGCTGTCAGCGATGAGCGTATCAGCCGCCCCTAGAGTTCTCCAAGGCTACATGACTTTCTACTATGATCCGCCATCGGTAACATTTTAATTATTTTAACTCTTTCGCTGCCGAATTTCTCAAAGTCTAGTCTTCCATGTTGAGAATTGGACCACTCCATTCTTCGTCCAATAGGAACTTTGGTAAAATGTAATGTTAAACTTGCAAACAATGCAGATTTCAGGAGAGACAGCTCGTTATGAGCTTTCTCACCTGTATCTGAATTGTTTGCAAAATCCTTTAAGTGCCTTTGGCAGCTAAAGGGTTATATACACAGTTGTTCGATTAATCGAAAATAGAAGGGGACCGAGAAATTACTTCGAGTCATTGACGAATATAAGTATTCTATTCATGTTATATACTTCGGTCTCTCGATAAATCGAAGTAGAACGGGACATAGAAAATAACTTCAAGTTATCGACGTGTTCAAGTATTCTATTCATGTTATATACTTTGGTCTCTCGATAAATCGAAATAGAACGGGACATAGAAAATAACTTCGAATTATTGACGTGTTCAAGTATTCTATTCATATCATATTCTTCAAGTATTCTATTCATGTTATATACTTTGCTTTCGGGATAAATCGATGTAGAAAGGTACATATAAATTGATGACTTCGATTTGTTCCTTGCACCTTTTCGTGTAATATACAATGCAATCACGATAATTTGAAGTCGATTGGGACCGAGAAATTACTTCGAGTTATCCACGTGCTCAAGTATTCTATCCTTATTATAGAATTTGGTCTAGCGATAAATCGAAGTAGAATGGGACTTAGAAATTACTTCGAGTTATCAACGTGCTTTAGTATTTTATTCATGTTATATACTTCTGTCTCGCGATAAATCGATGTTGAAAAACCACAAATAAATTGATGACCTCGATGTGTTCCTTGTATCTTTTCGTGTATACAATGCAATCACGATAACTTATCCAACGTTAATAGACTCGAGTTATCGGCAGTCACTGTATTTTGTGCATCGTCTACACGACATATTTTAGCCTAATAGTTCCAGTAATACATGTGATGGACACGAAGGTCGGAACCAGGTTAATCTTGTTATACATCCTATAGTTACTTTAGCACAGTGAAACCTTTCCAGAGCAACATCTAGCAGTGAAAAGGAAATGCATCTGTTCTAGAGAGGTGACATTCTATAAAGGCTATAGTTTTCTTTTCTAGCAATACTTTCTGATGGAAACCACGTCGAAGTGTTACATTACTGCTTTGACTAGAACCGAAAAGGACCACATTCATTCAAACCAAGGAATAGAAGATCTAGAAGTAAGGGGTTCATCGAATATTCTTTTTTACTCAAGGAATATTCACACAATATAGATGTGCTGCGATGGTATTGCACACGTATTATTGCCATTGTTTATTAACAAAGATAAATACCATAACAGCATAACACTGTAATGTTTGTTTATAAATCAAGTAAGTTAATGTGCCATCGGATCATGGTACAGGTATACCTAGACCTCACTTTCAATAACACGTGACCTTTCTTGAAGAGGTAGTGTCTCGTACATAACCGCTTTGCATGGCATTGGTACCTTATTAGTTACTTGCTACTCATTACTTTCCGATTAATTATCGGGACTTTACCCTGCATTTGTTCAACATCTTTAAGATATTCATATCAAATTCAAAGCGAGGCTAAGGTTCTCATTCTGACACTTGTAAATATCAATAAAGGATAAATAAATGTTTCTCCAGATAACTGAAACTCATTATGAGCAATTTATCCTCTTCACTCCTTTTGCAATAATGATTGCACAATTCGTCTATTTCATAAGTCTCAGAAAGTGCCTGCATGTAATATACAGGAAATGCATTTTGACCGACTTACCCATATAGTTTGTCATGTTAACATGGAATTAACAGTAGAAACACGAATTATGTTTATGGCTAAAACTACTTTGCATAAGTAGACCCTTAAAGAAAAAGAGTTAAGTTAGCCTTTTTACAAACCTTGAAATATGTTTTCCGCTTCAGCTGACCTATGTGCGAGAGTGGTTGGGTGCCTTGAACGAAACCCTGATCTACCACACTGACCCAAACATCCCCGTCACGTTCCAGGGCAAGTGCAAAGACAGAGACATTTTCTACCTTAACCGCATACTGCAATCTTCGGGAACGGTTCCTTCCATTATCGGTTGAGATGTCTGACATAACAGACCAATTTAACAAAATAAACATAATGCTTCATTATTTATTTTGTAGCGTTTTATATTCTGTCCCCTTTTACTCGGCAGAGACCTTTGATATAATATTCACTGCGAAAAGCGGTATTTGAGTTATATTAAAATCAGGAAGCATTTATTTCGGATTACTATTTGGTGTTCACGTATACATTTGTTTTTGTAAATGTATGTAAATGATGAGATACAAGCATTTGTTTTTTAATTAATTTGTTTTTTACACCATTTTCAAAAACAAAATCAGTCATATCACGGCGGCCTGTTCACCTACTCGTGTGTGTCCTGGCTTTAACACACCAGTAATCGTCACAACATTCTTTACAATGAAGTGGCTACTTTTCCACATAAACTTTAAGCCCATTTGTGGAAGACGAATGACGCTTGCGCAGTGATTTTTGTCAAACGTCGGAAAGAATGTTGGCCGTGCTGGGTTTCCACGAGAAAACCAACATTATGGATTCTGCGTAATGTATTGACCCAGATCAGCATGCACTAATCCGGGTCGGCACATTCCGTCTCAGGGGGATTGAGGTATAGAGTAATAATTCCTGGAACAGAAAATCCAATGGAGGCGAAAACTGTCTGTACTAGTTAGCCTGCGCGGCATGCTTAGGCTGATCCAGGTCGATACTTTACGCAGAGTCCACAATGTTGGTTTTCTCGTGGGACGGCTCATATTCATTTAAACATTTAAACAATAGGTGTGCATTATAACAGTAACTTTACCTACAAAATATAAGATTGCTTAGTAAGTATTAAGTTAACCACATACACATATGAGCCATCCCGCGAGAAAACCAACATTATGCCATCTGCGTAATGTATCGACGCAGTCCGCGCAGACTGATCCGGGCCGACTCATTCCGTATCAGGGTGATAGAGTAATGATTCTTGAAACAGGAAAACCACAGGAGGCGAACATTGTCTATCCAGGTTAGCCTGCGTGGCATGCTTAGGCTGATCCGGGTCGATACTTTACGCAGAGTCCATAATGTTGGTTTTCTCGTGGAACGGCTCATATTCATTGACGTGTTTCTAGCACGACACAGATTCATTTGAGCGGCGATCTGCGTAAACCAACAGCAAAGCATTTGCAACCAATGCGGATCAAGATCAGCCAGAGCATCCAAGCAATCTGATCTGGCTCTGTATTGTTCGTAAATAAGCTATAGAAGATGTCGAGAAACGTCTATATTTAACGGTAACCATTGGAATCCTTAGCATGGGTTTGCAGAGAGGTCTCATCCACACCTGCAGTAATTTAGGTTATTTTTGAAAGGCACCCCTCATTTATATACTCGAACACGGTATCGGTAAATGGTCTACACGTTTGTATTGGTATCAGACTTCTCCCTTTTGAGTTGATCGCTTCTGTGATCAACGTAACAATAAAACCAGGGGGGTGCGTATTCAGATTAGCATTCGTGCATGTGCTAGCCGAATAAACCAATCAAATTGGTATGTGAGGACAATTGCGAACCATCGCCAATGACTATCGAATAGCAGACTTGAACAGTGAGCTCTAAGTCATAACCGTTTCTGTCGGATGCGTAAACGACTACATTACGAACGGTGATCATCCTGATCAGATTGAGTTGATTCACAACTCGAGTCAGATTGAGTTGAGTCACAACTCGAGCTGAATCATCGATGGTCGCAACGTACTGAAGATAAATGTTCGTGTGACGAATAAACAATAATATAGGGTTTGACGAAATGATGCTATGACAACGTGACTGATAGTGTTTGTCTACAGTGTCTATAAAACATTGAAACCCGTCCAGACATATGGTTTACAGCTTTACAAATGTAAATCATTGAATCTAGCCCCGATATATGGGCTACAACTATATAACTGTAAACCATTGAATCTCGCCAAAACATATGGTATACAACTGTAACATATTGAACTTCGCCCAACTGAATGAATTGTTTGAATGGCGATTACGTCGCTTTCAAAAGTATACTAGTTTAATCACGGCGTTTCCCGTGTAAATTACCAGTTCTACCCGTATAATATATCCTAACACCGATCCCTCAGTCGTATACATGTAGCTATCCCCCGAAAGGGAGAGAAGCCTTTTCTACCATTTTTAAAGTCTGTCGTATGACCAACCAAAAGAATAACCGACAGAGAAAATTTGCTGTTCATACAAATTTAAAAAAGTACAAACAGTGAACAGTAGACACATTTGAAAGCATGACAGATGTTTCGTCTCTGTGAAACAGGAGAAATGAGACAGAATATGTCCTGTAGATGTTAATGTACTATTTAACAGTTTGGAGTGTTTGTTTTCTTGCTTTATCATTGTTTTTATTTGTTCTCATAACTTTTATACACTCCCTATCAATAGATAAAACACGAAAGGTTCACTAATCCTGGTTACTATTTTCATATTTTGATAATAAATAGGTCATTAAATTAGTGACCTCCATCTCAAACCATACATGAACTGGAAAATATAACAAAACAAACGTGGATTCAAGATAAAACACGAATTTAAGTTTGGCTGTATTTTAACTTTATTATCTCTTCCAGTGCCGAATTTCAAAGATGGAATAGTTGATGTTAGAATTTGTACCGCTCCATTTTTCGTCCAACAGGACATTTGGTAAAATTTAATGTCTTATTGGCAAACAATTCATATTTCAGGAGGGGCAGCTCGATATGATTTGTCTCACATGAATCTACATTCTTTGCAAAAGCCTTTAATTGTCTTTGGCAACGTAAGGGTTAACTGAAATATATATTAAAAGCCGTAATGTCACTAAAACCGGGCAATCTGGGATACTACCGAGATACTAGTCCTGTGACAGAACAGCGAAGACGAACATGTGGCAGATGATACGTCACTGCCACTCCCGATGTTTTCAAAAGTAGTCTGCTGCAAATGTGCCAAAAGTAGGTCTGCTTTTGGTAACTTTTAAACCAAAACATGTGCAGCGTGCAGATAAGTGCAAGAGTGGCTTAGTTATGTATGTCAGGGTAAAGTATTGCCAATGTTAACTGAATTGTCGCATGATGAATACATAACTAGGTCAGTTTATATGAAAACGTATAGTAAACTGACCTTTAATGCATTCGTTGTATGTGATCAATGCGTTCACTAACGCATAATCTTAACAAGGTCTCTTTTGTGAAATTGATGTTCAGTGTAGATCAAGATAAGACCTTACGGGCGCACTTGATAATCTCGTTTTCCCCGGTCGCCATTACCCGCTTTAACCTTTCCCTCATATAGACGCTTTCGGACTCCTCTGCAGCAGACGGCTTTTTGCAAACATAGTGACAAAAGAAGAAATTGCACAAAACGTGCAATTTCTCCTTTTGACACAATGTTTTCCACTTTTCGTCATAGGTTATCCATTAAATTATGGAGATTTTCTATGTTTTGACAACATACGTTCAAAGTCGTCTGCTGCAGAATTGTCGTATGAGGGTTAATCTTTGTCACACTTATCTGTTAACATCCCTGGACAGTCCAATCGGAACAGTAGTTTTGATGTGAAACTAACTAATTTCAGTCAAGAGTAGGCTTTGATTGATTTTGGTTTGACGCTGTCATGAAATATTTTCAAGTCATATCACTTTGGCCAGTACACCAGAAATGTGATTCCTTGGATTTCGCACATCAGTACTCAACATATCAGTTTAGAAACTGACTATATTTCCACATAGACTGTAATTATGCTTGATGCATTGACTTTTGTCAAACGTCGGACGGATTGTGTACCGAGCTAGGTCCGAACTCTCAACCCCTAGATTTATAGCCCACTACCGACTAGGCTTTCGTGGCTCGGCTAATGACTATGCAGACTATTAAGCTTACTGTAGTTGATATATCCGATTACACGGGTGCAGGAGGTCGAGGGTTCGATCTTCGGTCGGGTCATACGAAATACTCTAAAATGGAAGTAATGGCTTTCCCCCTTTGCGCTAAGGGCTGTGGGGTTAGCATTACGACTGACTCACTGGTGTCAGGATTAATCGACCAGTAGTACTGGTAAGCTATCCAGGAAACGCCGTCATATAACTGAGAAATTGTTGAAAGCGGCGTTCAACGCCATACAAACAAACCTCACGGTTATTTTCAAATAACATTTAGCACACAGTTAGGGCATAACAAAGACCTAGAGTCAGACATGAATGCTCCTCTAGGAAAACATAATGTATCATAATTAGTATACATGTAACCTATCTGAAGAAGCTCGACTCGACCACGGCTCGAACTCGGGACCTCTTGGCCCGGAGGCGAACACTCTTCCACGTCGCTTCAAAAGCTAGTTCTTTAGCAAGACAGTATAAGTATAGCTACTACGCATTGTTTATCTATCGGACAGACCACTTTACTACATACATCGAGGGCTTGGCGTGAAACAGTTGTAACTAAAATTGGTATTTTGTTACCAAGGTTAATCACCTCGCCATAAAGTCTTTAAAAGCGTTAAATCATTTTTCTTGGTAAACAATGGAAATTGAGGTGCCATTGCTCGTTCTGAGCAATGGCACCTAAATTTGCATTGTTTACAAAGGGGTCAAAATTCCCCCTAAACCAGGGTTTTCGAAATAGGTTTTTAGTTACAACCGTTTCACGCCAAGCCCTCGACATGTACTCCCATACTTTCGGATCCAATAAAAAACTTGTTTTCAGAGTTTCGCTAAAGTCTTCTGTGGCGTATTGGCGAACAGTGCACAGCCAGATAATATCTGGATTTTAACTGGTCTCAAAAGTATTAACCCTTTCCCTCATACGACAATTCTGGAAAATCTCTATAATTGATTGGATAACCTATGACTAAAAGTGGAAAACATTGTGACAAAAGGAGAAATTGCACGTTTTGTGCAATTTCTTCTTTTGTTACTATGTTTTCAAAAAGCCGTCTGCTGCAGAGGCGTCAGAAAGCGTCTATATGAGGGAAAGGGTTAAGGTTAGTTTCCGCAAATTTTAAATTCGGAAGTCACGTTTTGCAAACATCATCATTTATTTTGCAGTTATTCGTAGTACCTTTAGCATATCTTTTAAGGGTTTGACCTAAACAATCGTGAGACAACTCCCTTAAAGTTCAACGCCTTGTCTCTGACCTGGGTTAGCTGCACTTAAACATGTCTGCAAACGAATTGAACATAAAGATTATGTCTTTTACCTTCTTTTTTCAATAGGTAAAGGATGTGTGCTTCAGGAAAACTATCCACAGGAATGCTGTCAATAGTGAAGCTCAAAATCAGCATTGATCTAGTCTGGCTTGGCACTTACCAGTTCCATGAAACTTCTGACAAACATTGTGTGTGTATATCATAAACCGTGAATGCGCAGGCATAATTTTACATTCACTTTACTATTTGGGTTCAAATAAAGGTGGTTTTATTGTGGGAACTCCGATAAGCAAGACATCGTGTTCATTTTGTACAATCTAGAAACCACGTAAGAGATTCATGATACGAAATAATTAAGTCACCGACATTTCGAGATATGAGCCAGCGTATGCTAAAAGGTACATGTTTAAGTTGGCATTTTCTTAATAGTGTAGGTTCGGATCATCGTATCAACCTGCCCAGTCGTAGAGAAATCTACACACTTTGACTGATCGTCTACCAAGCTTGTGTAAGCAATCTGTGAACAGTGTAGATATTGATCATACTGTGTGGATAAACAAGCTGCTTTGGATCTATACTGTTCACAATAGTCAACTTGTACATCTTCACATGGTCAGTGTATTGACCTTGACCGCGATCACTAGAGATCAAATAAAGTTACCGACCGACAGAATAGGTACCGGATTTCAAGTCACGATATATCAGATTTAACTTTGCTCTATTTATAATCAGCCAGTGCGCTCAGTAAGCTAACGATAGCGAAACAGTCAATCAATTTACAGGTTAGTTTTGATTGGTGGTATCGTAACAATTTGCTCACATGGAACGTAACTGAACACAATAACGTATGTACTGTAGAGTTTCCCAGGGAAGGTTCTGACTAAAGTTCGCTGAATACAATGTTAAGGCAATCACATTTAGTATGACGTTATTCTGTTGATAACTCTGCTACTTGTAAAAAAAGTGGGGCTTGATGTAACAGTAAATCAAGTAGTCTTTCATGAATGTAAAGGTATAACACAACACGTGTTTATTCTACAAGATCTAAGTTTATTCTGCGAGAAGCCTTTACATAAAGCGGGGTTTCTTGGAGCATGCGCATGGTTAGTAGACTGACATCTGGACAATACTACATACATCTCCTTTCTTTTGAAATAAAAATAAATATGTATTATTTTCCAACATAACATGAATACGTAAATCAGATAAAGTACAAGAGAAAGTTGATGCAACGCATCAATGTCGCCGGAAATCCATACTGCAGTTATGCATAACACTAACATTATAGTAGATGAACAAGACGAATTGCAGTTCAATACATTTAAATAACCTGTGCAAACGGACAGGATGTAAATAGTTTGAACAAGAAGGCCAAATGTACCTTTATCTTAAACAAGAAGGCCAAGATGTTCCATTATTGCTCACCTGGATACCATAGTCTATAATAAAATGTTATCAAGAGCAAAAAGGGTCCATTTTGACGTAGGGATTATACACTTTATATGCTAGGATCTATGTGATATTCCGCATGTAAAGTTTAGTCTTCAAACCATTTGGTTTACCGTTTGCTTAACATTGACTGCAACAATAAAGTGTCATACAAGCTGAAGTTTCTTAATTTTAAATCTGCTCTTACTAGATCAATTAGATAAACAAAAAACATAGATACTGAAATATTAACAGATATAAGTGTTAATGCCTCTAGTTATAAGTTAAGTGTGACACAAGCTTTGGAAGGAGAGAGGGAAGTCTATTCTCCTTCCAGTTGAGCAGAAGTATGATAACAAAAGACGAGAGTATATACACAAAAAATACAATAATTCTAACGAGTTTAAAGATATTTAATATCAAAATTAAGCATTTATGAAATTAAAAGAAAAAGTTCTCTTGTATAGTCAACATATAGCAAGAATACAATGGTCTGAATGAACAACTGTATGGGGAGGAACGTTTTAAGTTAAGTAATACAACAGAAATAAATAGGAAAAAACATCACCGGAATCTTTTTTCTGAGCTTTGATGAATCGAGTCGTCAGAGCAGTAAAGCAAACAATTTAAAAAGCGTGGCCTAGTAAACTCCGTAAATCAACTCATAAAAAAAGCTTGGCCTGGTTAGTTGGGGAACAGTTATTAAAAACAATTTAAATGTGTCTAAAATTTTGTAACAACTAAAGATGTACATATTTTGTATCTTGTTGTTTCTTAAATCAGTTAATACAATTTATTCATCATAAAGGCTGTTTTTTCAAACATATTACAGAGTATTTCTTTACAATAATATTTGTTGGTTGCTCCCTTTTCGATTACGTCACCCCATGGTACAAAATTAAAACCTATCCCATCCCTATTTATTTCTGTAGTATTACTAAACTTAAAACGTTCCTCCCCATACAGTTGTTCATTCAGACCATTGTATTCTTGATATATGTTGACTATACATGAAAACGTTTTCTTTTAATTTCATAAATGCTTAATTTCGATATTAAATATCTTTAAACTTGTTAAAATTATTTGTATTTTTTCTTTATATACTCTCGTTTTTTGTTATCATACTTCTGCTCAACTGGAAGGAGAATAGACTTCCCTCTCTCCTTCCAAAGCTTGTGTCACACTTAACTTATAACTAGAGGCATTAACACTTAAGTTAATATCTGTTAATATTTCAGTATCTATGTTTTATGTTTATCTAATTGATTTAGTTAGAGCAGATTTAAAATTAAGAAACTTCAGCTTGTATGACACTTTATTGTTGCAGTCAATGTTAAGCAAACGGTAAAACAAATGGTTTGAAGACGTAACTCGTCATTTCACGACTAAACTTTACATGCTGAATATCATATATATCGTAGCATATAAAGTGTATACTCCCTACGTCAAAATGGACCCTTTTTGCTCTTGATAACGTTTTATTATAGACTATGGTATCCAGGTGAGCAATAAGGAACATCTTGGCCTTCTTGTTTAAGATAAAGGTACATTTGGCCTTCTTTATATCCTGTCCGTTTGCACAGGTTATTTAAATGTATTGAACTGCATCTGCTTCCCTTTAAGTCATGCCTTAAAATCATGCGCGGCGTCTTTGATGCTTAGCATCAAAATTTGTCTTGTTAATTAACTGAGGTTGTAATTGTTTTGCAGTTGTGGGTAAGACGGATTTTAGTCGTCTACCCATCAGCAACTGGGCTGGGGGAATATCCGCAATCGAGCGGCGTTTTACGATAGTCTAACACAGGCAAGTAAGGATCAGTTTTGCTTGCCTTGCTTTTCTTAAGTATGCATTTTCCTACAGAGACCATTTTTTCAATTAAACCGTTTGACTGACTATGGCCTGGTGAAGATGTCACGTGAGTGAAATTCCATTCAATAGCAAACTTAGCGAATTCGTCCGAACTATACTGAGGTCCATTGTCGCTCTTCAGTTATTCTACCTGGCCTAACCTGGAAAAGTGTACTTTTAACTTGCGTATCACCGTGATACTTTTTGTGTCCGGTAGCCAGTCTATCTCAAAGTGCTAACTGTAGTAGTCAGCGGTTAAGAGGCTGTTTGGGGTTTGCATTTCTGTGTGTTAAGCATAGATGGCATGCTAACACGTGGTCAGTTATCTCTTGTCATTAAAGGCCAAAACATTATATCACGTGCCCGGCTTACCGTCTTATTGACACCCATGTGACCGATATGAACTGCGTTTATCATTTCTTGACGCAATGGTTTGGGGATTACTAATTTTGACCTCGAAAAATTATGTCATCGCCCACCGACATTTTGTCCCGGTGATTCCAGAACTCAAGCATTGTTGCTGGACAATCAGTTCTCGCATCCGGCCATCCGTCAAGTATAGTCTGTTTCAATATTTGAAACTGGCTGTCATTTTGTGTAGCTGTTCGAACTTGCTGCAATTTGTTGTCACTTACGGGCATGCTTTTGAGAACTGTATGTATATGTACGTCGAGTCCTTCTGTCAAGTCGGAGTACGTATTATTAACAAAGTTACGTGACAATGTTTCGGCAACTGGTATGTTTTTGCCGCTTACATGTACGACTTCTATGTCAAAGTTCTGCAACTGTAGCAGCATTCTTTGTAGTCCAGGAGGTGCACTGCTCAGAGGTTTTTTCATTATTGACACAATTGGTTTGTGGTCAGATTCGACAACTGTATGTCGCGCATAACAGAACTGTCTGCAACCTGTCAGTCCAAACACAATGGCTAACATTTCCTTCTCGATTTGAGAATAACCAATTTCTGTCTGTGTCAATGTCTTTGAAGCGAGAGCAATCGGTTTTCCGTATTGGAGGCATTTGACCCCAATGCCCCTAGAACTTGCGTCCACTTGCAGTCGGACTGGTTTTTGGGCATTAAAGTACGCTAGAACTGGGGCCTGTGTGATAGCCATTTTGACCTTGTTAAAAGCGTCATGTTGTGCACTGTCCCAAATGAATTCTACGTCTTTTTTCAGTAGGTCACATATAGGGCTCACTATCTGAGATAAACTGGAGTTGAATTTGGTCAGATAGGTAACCACTCCTAACAAGGTTTCTAATTCAGCCCTATTTTGAGGTGATTTCATGGCCCAATATTGCTGAAACTTTCTTGGGATCATGCTTTAATCCATCCGAACTCAAAATGTGTCCAAAGTACTTTACTTCAGTTGAGCCAATTACACATTTGTCAGGGTTAAACCTTATTCCCTTTTCTCTAGCGCCATAGTCAAATGAGTTTAACGCCATAGTAAAATGCATTTTAGTTATATAACAGCGATAAATTCACCTGTTTCCTTTCTCGCACCAGTATTCCACACGACAGTGTACCCTGGCAACTAACTATCTTCCTGTAGACACTATTTAGCCGGAACAAGAATGACGCTAGTTACAAAGTAGAAAGAAGAAGGAGAAGAAGAAGAAGAAGAAGAAGAAGAAGAAGAAGAAGAAGAAGAAGAAGAAGAAGAAGAAGAAGAAGAAGAAGAAGAAGAAGAAGAAGAAGAAGAAGAAGAAGAAGAAGAAGAAGAATGTTTACATTTTTGGGACCTAATGATTCACGCCAACACGTCAAAGGAAATCACCTTCATGTTTTTAACTCTTTCAGCGCCAATGACAACACCGAAGTTTTTTCAAACAGAACACATTCAGGTGAGTCAGCTCGTGAGGAGCTTTCTCACCTTAAATTAACATTCTTTGCATTTATTTATCAAACTATTTCAAAACTTTTATTATTTTAAAAATGGAAACGCGCGGTTTTGAGCATGGCATAGACTACTTTAGGAAATTAACCACTGATTGCACTAACCCCGCACCATGAGCGCTAACGAAAGAAGCCATGACTACCATTTTAAAAGTATTTTGAACAACCCAGACGTTGATTGAACCCACGACCTCCCGCACCCTATACGCAATTCAGCACTGAAAGAGATAATATTTCTGAGGATTAAACGCAAAATGCAAGCTTGCATTGCGATATTATAGTCCAGCTGAATCGTGCTAAAATTGTGGGTTTGATGATAAAAGCATCAAATTTGGCATGGTAGTAGTAATGCACACCCTTAATAATATTAGCTATGGACCCACCTTGAAAATTCAAAATGGCGGCCATTTTTTTTCAAGATGGCCACCAATGCATATAAAATCAACGACTTTGCATAATGTATGATGTGAATAATTTTTGCATTGACTTTTTGTAGCTGAAAAAAAAGACAAAAAACAATGAGATATGGTCAATATGTCAATTATTAATACTTTAAATGTCTTTTCACGTCCATAGATGTATTTAGAGCCCATAAACATTGAGAAGATAACATGTCAAAACCGTGCAAAATTTTAGATCCACAGACGCCTTCGTCTTCTGTTACACCAACATACTTTGATTGGCAAGAATGCATCTTTTGTCAAGAAAGAACATTAGAAAGTCTACAGTGCCCTGCAAACAGTAAAAGATCTGATGTAGAAGTAGGGACAGGCTACAAAACGTTTGCGATAACTTTTTAGAGATGCAAAAGTATCGACTGGTTTCCGATCAAAATAAAATTCGAAGATGTGATTGATGAGAAAGGATTGGCATACAATTTGCAACTACGTAATGCAAAGTGGCACAACAATTGTAGAAATAAGTTTTCTGATTTAAAGATCGAAAGACACGAAAAACAGAAAGGAAAAGGCGACAGGACCGACTATCCAGATGAGACTGCAAGTAAGTTGACAAGTTGGCAGCGCAACGAAAACTATGACCATGGATTGTTTCTTCTGTGGTGATGATTCAAGTGATCTCCACAAAGAATCAACTGTTAATATCGACATGAAGGTACGTAGATGTGCTCTTGAACTGCAAGATACTGTGCCTTTGGCAAAATTAAGTGCTGGAGACATAATTTCGCAGGAAGCAATTTACCACAAGAAATGTTTGGTCGCTCTGTACAACAAAGCCAGGCCACAAAAGATAACTGCAGAAAGTGAGGAGAACTATATTGATGGCATTGTTCTTGCAGTGATTGAATCCTACATTGAGGAATCGCGCACTGACTCTGATGTTACTCTGATTTTCAAATTAGCAGATTTAACTAAGTTGTACATATCTCGTCGCCAACAGTTTGGTTTGAACACCGATGGACGGGTGATTCTACCGATCTTAAAAACCGAATCATTGCAGCAATTCCTGACTTACAGGCCCATTCACAAGGCCGCGATGTACTCTTCATTTTCAATGAAGATGTTGGTGGTGCATTAAAGCAAGCCACCACGAGAAATTATGACGCTGACGCAATGATCCTGTCCAAAGCAGCACAGATTGTCCGAAAAGATATGATGAAATCCAGAACTCTGTTCCACAGTCCCTGAAAACTTTAGTAGGAATGATTCAAGGTGAACCTAATATTCAGACACAATCTAGTAAGTCTATAGAAGCACAGTCAACACTCACAATTTCACAGTTGCTTCAGTTTAATTCCTATATCTGAAAAAGAAAGGACTCAACTTCTTTGAAACATTCAACAGACAGAGAACAGCCACTCCCAATGTCCTCTTTTCCACTATTTGTCCGTCACTTTGCGATTTGAGTTGATGATTCTGTTGTTTGTTAGATCATTGAGAGAAGGGAACTTCAGTTTGTACAAGGATTCTATTGCACAGCTGATACCATGTTTTTTTTGCATTAGATCATCCAAACTATGCCAGATGGCTTCCAGTTCATCTGCGTGATATGATGGCTCTGACAAGTATAGCCCCAAGTGTGGCAGTGAAGTTTGAAGATGGAAAATTTGTGATACGTAAATCCCACAGCAAGTTCTCGTCTATAGCAATCGATCAAGCGCACAAGCAGAATAACAAGCTTGTCAAAGGAGATGGTGGACCGATTGGATTGACGGAGAATATGATACAACTACAGCGTTGGATGGTATCGGGACCGGAAATGGCCGGATTGATAAATGAATTCGAATCAGCACAAGAAGAGATCAAACGAGACCAAAGTGAAGGCCCTGATATTCGACATCGCGAACAGGTTAAAAGTAAACAGGCTATATTCTCAAAGCAGGTCCAAACCTTGTGTGACGTCTTTGAGAAGATGGGTTATCCTTTTCAGGAGCAAAGTTCTGATTTGTTGATTCTTGACCCACGTGTTGTAGAAACTATTAGAAAAGTTGAAACGCTTGGAAAAGAACAGTACAGACAGTTCGTTACTGAGAGACTTGAAGCGAAATCTAAATCATTGTACATTCCGATCAAACAAAACAAGCTTCTACTGTTCAGTCGACTGCAAACCAAAGCTGACTCGAAAGAAAAGCAACAGATAATGTCTTTGAAACAGAACTGTTCGTTATATTCACAACTGTATGTGTCATGTCAAGTCAGAAACGGTGACTCATGTTAAAACCTCGTGAAAGCAGGACATTTGAGGACTACTTCAAAGATGTATTTTTGCCGTACATACACAATCACTTACGATCTGTTGATCGTCTTGATATTGTTTGGGATAAATACCGTCCAGATAGTTTGAAAGCCTCAACCAGGGACAAAAGAGGCAAAGGTGTCAGGAGACGTGTGATTTGGAAGATCAAACACAAGTTATTACTACTAAATGGGAAGATGTTCTCAGATGGCAATCTAACGATACTAGCCGGTTATCACCATGTTCACAGGAAGAAGCAGATAACCAGGATGTTGTTACATGCGCAAGATGCTGCACAAGATGGTTTGAGACGCGCCATGCTGAGAACTGTTGATACGGATGTAGTTGTCATTGCCATTTTTATGTTTCCAGAAATTGCTGCAAGTGAGCTTTGGGTGGCTTTTGGAGTAGGCAAATATTTTCGATACCTTGCCATTCATGAAATCGTTTATGGTCTTGGACCTTCAAAACCAAGTGGTCTTTTATTCTTTCATGCCTTCACAGGATGTGATTAAGTTTTATCTTACGCTAACAAAGGAAAGAAAACTGCGTGAGATACGTGGACATGTTTTGAAGATATTTCACCTGTATTTGAAATATTAAGTAGGGCACAATCACTAGAGGCAGTTTCAAACTCAATGGATCAAGTAGAACGTTTTGTTATACTAATGTATGATAAAACTAGTGTGTATACACATGTAAATGAAGCAAGGAAGGACCTATTCACTAGAAAAGGAAGGACAATAGATAACATTCCACCCACAGAAGCCGCTCTCCTTCAACACACTAAAAGAGCAGTATACCAAGCGAGACTCATTTGGGGTAAATGTTTAGAACCGTCTGCTGAGAGTGGTAAACCAGGTGAATGGGGTTGGCAGAAAGACAAATCAAATATATGGGTACCATAGTGGACATGCTTACAACAAGCCTCGACATGTTGTAATGAACTAATCAAGTGTGGGTGCAAAATTGAGAATGGGTGTCGTGGAAGATGCAAATGTGTGAAGGCAATGCTGTTATGTACTGCACTATAAATGTGGCGGGGAGTGTGACAGAGACTGAAAGTGATTAATCCATCCAATCATGAAACCAGATGTGGAAGATGACTATCAATATTAGTTTTTGTTAAACAAGATTGAAATAACTGAATAAAATGATTGAAATTGTTTTCATTATTTTGTTTTTGTTAAATTTTACCCTTTAAAGGCGGCCATTTTGAAAAATAACACCATTTTGAAAACAATTTAAATGGACTAAATAATTACCCAAAGCTACTTGTAGCATTTAGATATATTCCATAGGCTTTTTGTCAACTGAAAATCTATAGTGGGCATAAAATAACAACAATAAATATATAGATCACTTAGGAAATTGCATCATGTCCGCCATCTTGGAAATGGCGGCCATTTTGAATTTTTGAAAGTGGGTCCATAGCTAAAATCAATCTTCATATATATATTAACAATTGTACCAAGTTTCATGCTTTTATCATCAAACCCACAATTCTGCCAATATTCTGCACATATCAGCTGGACTATTAGGGTCGAAGAGTACGTGAAGACAATGATCATTTAACGCAGTTATATGTCTTTACTGGTCACAAATGTATGTTTAACTCTGTACGCGATCTTGTAATTTTTCCAACGTAATACACTATGGTGACTGATATCTGTCATGCCTTGTTTGAGCCTGTTTGTTAACCCTTTCCCGCATACAGAACATCAGCAGCAGTCTTCTAAGCAGTTATATGGACACTAGTATATGAATGAAAGTCTATTTTACAGTTAAAACACAGTGGTAACATGAGAAATTGATCATTATGATAATAATTTTCATTTGCCATGTTTCCAACTGTCGTCTGATGAGTCAAAAGGCGTTTTTATGTGGGAAAGGGTTTAGAGTGATTTAGGTCATCTTTATGGATAGATAAGGAACTGAATCAGTATTTCCCCGGTGTTCTGTTTAAGGTACCAAACATGAAGTCGATTGGACTTTTTCTTGTAAGTTGTTGATATTTTTTTTCATTCTAGCTATACGAGAATTTATAACCGGCTTTATGCTTGTCTTCACCATTAGCAAATATTCCTAGTTTAAAATTGTTTCAATGTGTTGCAAAGTAGTTGTCCCTGAAGATGACTATCCATTCAGGGTCACTTCAAATGACTTTATGGAGGCGTCTCCTGCCAAAAGAATAAAACTTACATATAAGACATTCAAGTTAATGTCAGTGATCCCTTTTTAATAATCATTCTAATTATAAATAAACAAAGTAATCCAGTCCTTGATAAGCTCAAGCATTGTGTTAGTCTAACATACATTGTAAAACTTCCAAATATTTTTTCAAATTGAGAATTAGAATGGATGTTCTTGAACAACTCACACACAACGAATAAATGAATCAATCAGATGAATACCGGTACATTAGTACGTGTTGACAAAGAAGCAAGTACAGCTACAACTATGCGTTTGTATCTCATCGATAAAGGGTTTCAATTGAAACAAAACAACAACAACTTTTCCACATACAAACTAATCAGCATCAGACGACTGTGAGAACAGCTCGTGAGTTAGAAATAAAGGAATTTTCTATAAATGAAAGAACAATTAATACTTAATTGTTGAATAAAGTTGAAAACATTGTGGCAAAAGGAGAAATTGCTCATTATGAGCAATTACGCCTTTTGTCACAATGCTTTCAAAGTCGTCCGATTAAGAGGCGTCAGAAATAATTATTTTGCACTCGTAATATTGCTTAACGCATGCTTATTTTTTAGATTGCTGCTGTGTTGT
>JASEVX010000003.1:109463430-109519734 GCA_031761405.1 Serripes groenlandicus
CTCTTTCCCCCTCTCTCTCTCTCTCTCTCTCGCGCGCGCTCTCTCTCTCTCTCTCTCTCTGTGTGTCTCTCTCTCTCTAACTCTCTCTCTGTCTCTCTCTCTGTCTCTCTCTCTGTCTCTCTCACAATTCAGCCGACAATGAATCTAATCATTATGAACCGCTTTCATCAGTGAATATCCAGTCTCTGCCGAGAAAAAGAGAGACAATATAAAACGCTACAAAATAAATAATGAAGCATTATGTTTATTTAATTAAATTGGTCTGTTATGTCAGACATCTCAACCGAAATGGAAGCTACCGTTGCCGACGATGGCAGTATGCGGTTAAGGTAGAAAATGTCTCTGTCTTTGCACCTGCTCTGGAACGTGACGGGGAGGTTTGGGTCAGTGTGGTAGATCAGGGTTTCGTTCAAGGCACCCAGCCACTCTCGCACATACGTCAGCTGAAGCGGAAAACATATTTCAAGGTTTGTATAAAAGCTAACTTAACTCTCTTTCTTAAAGGGTCTACTTATGCAAAGTAGTTTTAGCTATAAACAGAATTCGTGTTTCTACTGTTAACTCCATGTTAACTATATGGGTACGTCGGTCAAAATGTATTTCCTGTATGTATACAAACATTCGGCCTTTGCCTCATTTGATACATGATATATCTAGAAATTATCTAATAGCGTTGTTATGATCAGTTCAAACCACTGTGGGAAATGATAAATTTCTCACAAGGACTTAAAATGTTGTCTGCTGCAGAAGCGTCAAAACGTTTGGCTGTAGTTTGTGTTAACCCTATGTTACATGCAGACACTTTCTGAGGCTTATGAAACAGATGAATTGTGCAATCATTATTGCCAAAGGAGTGAAGACGATGAACTGCTCATCATAAGTTTCAGTTATCTGGAGAAACATTTATTTATCCTTTATTGATATTTACAAGTGTCAGAATAAAAACCTTAGCCTCGCTTTGAATTCGATATGAATATCTTAAAGATGTTTAACAAAGGCAGGATAAAGTCCCGATAATTTAATTAGAAAATAAAGAGTAACAAGTAACCAATAAGGTACCAATGCCATGCAAAGCGAGTATGTACGACACACTACCCCTTCAAGAAAGGTCACGTGTTATTGAACGTAAGGTATATGTATACCTGTACTATGGTCCGATGGCATATTCACATAACCTACTTAATCTATAAACAAGCATTACAGTGTTATGTTGTTATGGTATTTATCTTTGTTTATAAAGAACGGCAATACTACGTGTGCCATACAATCGTAGAACATCTAAAGTGCATGAATATTCCTTGAGTAAAAAAGAGTATTCGATGGACCCCTTACTTCTAGATCTTCTATTCCTTGGTTTGAATGAATGTGGTCCTTTTCGTTTCTAGTCAAAGCAGTAATGTAACACTTCGACGTGGTTTCCATCATAAAGTATTGCTAGAAAAGAAAAATATAACCTCTATAAAATGGCACCTCTCTAGAACAGATGCATTTCCTTTCCACTGCTAGATGTTGCTCTGGAAAGGTTTCACTGTGCTAAAGTAACTATAGGATGTATAACTTGACATGATTAACCTGGTTCAGACCTTCGTGTCAGCACATGTATTACTTTGACGTTCTCGTTATTAGCATATAATTAAAGATGCGTCCTAATTATCCCAACAAACTGTCACTTCATAACACAATAAAGTTTACAAATGAAAAGTACATGTATGTCATAATAAAGTATTCATTCAAGATGCGTCCTAATTATCCCAACATACTGTCACTTCATAACACAATACAATTTACAAATGAAAAGTACATGTATGTCATAATAAAGTATTCATTTCTTATTATCAGATTGAGTTTGGTCAGGTAATGCCTTTAGCACTGTCACTTCATAACACAATAACATTGACAAAAACGTGTACACGTACGTCATAATAAAGTATTCATCTTTATTATCAGATTGATTGGGGTCAAGTTATACTTGTAGCACTGTTACTAACCAATGTGTTCAGTTCTGTTCTGTTCATTAATCTAAAGCGTCGGAATTATTAGACTAAAATGTGTAATGTAGACGATGCACAGACTGCAGTGAACAGCCGATAACTCGAGGAAACTCGAGTAAAATTAAAACTTGAGCCGTCCCACGACAAAACCAACATTTTGTTTCAGGACTCATAAGCATGCCCTGCAGGCTTACCCGGACAGACTTTTTTCGCCTCCTGTGGATTTTCTGTTTCAGGAATCACTACTCTATATCTCTATCCCCCTGAGATGGAATGTGTCGGCCCGGATTAGCCTTCGCGGATTGCGCCGGCTGATCTGAGTCGATGCATTTCGCAGAGGCCATAATGTTGGTTGTGTTGCTTTAGACTGCTCATGGGAACCTGTTTTCTTGATATCATTTTATCATCGGTTTCCTTTTAAATATATATGAATTAGGAAGCTAACAATAGGTAAAGCAAGTTCAAATAAAAATAGGATAGCATGAAACATCACGATATAAATGTGCAAATAAATATATATCATGAAAAGATGGAAGGAACACGTCGACACCTCGATGCAATGAATGTATTTGTTCCTTTCTACTTCCCGAGACCACAGTGTATAACATGAATAGAAAACTGAAGCACGTTGATAACTCGAAGTAAATTCTCGGTCTCATTCGATTTCAAGTTATCGTAATTGCATTGTATATTACACGAAAAGATACAAGGAACACATCGAGGTCATCAATTTATTTGTTGTGTTTTTCTACATCGATTTATCGCAATACAGAAGTATATAACACGAATATAATACTTAAACACGACGATAACTTGAAATCATTTCTAGGTCCCGTTCTACTTCGATTTAACGCGAGTTCAAAGTATATGATATGAATGGAATACTTAAACACAATAATTCGAAGTATTTGTCTAGGTTCCGTTCTATTTCGATTTATCGCGAGACCAAAGTATATAACATGAAAGGAATACTTGAGCACGTGGATAACTCGAAGTAATTTATCGGTCCCATTTGACTTCAAGTTATCGTGATTGCATTGTATATTACACGAACAGATACAAGGAACACATCGAGGTCATCAATTTATTTGTTGTGTTTTTCTACATCGATTTATCGCAATACAGAACTATATAACACGAATATAATACTTGAACACGACGATAACTTGAAATCATTTCTAGGTCCCGTTCTACTTCGATTTAACGCGAGATCAAAGTATATGATATGAATGGAATACTTAAACACAATAATTCGAAGTATTTGTCTAGGTTCCGTTCTATTTCGATTTATCGCGAGACCAAAGTATATAACATGAAAAGAATACTTGAGCACGTGGATAACTCGAAGTAATTTATCGGTCCCATTTGACTTCAAGTTATCGTGATTGCATTGTATATAACACGAACATATGCAAGGAACACATCGAGTGTACCCTTCTACATCGATTCATCACAAGATTAAAGTATATAACATGAAAAGAATACTTGAACACGTCGATAACTTCAAGTCATTGTCTATGTCCCGTTTTACTTCGATTTAACGCAAGACCAAAGTATATGATAAGAACAGGATACTTCAGCAAGTCGATAACTAGAAGTTATTTTCTACGTCTCGTTCTACTTCAATTTATCGAGAGACAGAAATATATAACATAAATAGAATACTTATTTCCGTCAATAACTCGAATAATTTTATCTGTCTCCTTCTAGTTCGATTAGTCGAACATCTGTTATTAAAATCCTTAAGCTGCCAAAGGCACTTAAAGGCTTTTGCAAGCAATTCAGATTCATGTGAGACAGCTCATAACGAGCTGTCTCTCCTGAACTCTGCATTGTTTGCCAGTTATAAATTAAAGATTACCAAAGTTCCTGTTGACCGAGGAATGGAGTGGTGCAATTCTCAACATGAAAGAGTAGACTTTGGGAAATTCGGCAGTGAAAGAGTTAAAATAATTAAAATGTTACCGATGGCGGATCATAGTAGAAATTCATGTTGCCTTGGAGAACTCTAGGGGCGGCTGCATTGCTCATGGCCGACAGCTGGAAAATAATTTCTGGTATGTTTATGAGCCGAGCCGGGCGATTTAGGGTCTTATTGCATCTGTGTACATTCAAGGCTCGGATGAACCCGTGCATACACACAGTCTCACCAGAGTGAGACTCTGCCCACCTATATGCTTTATAGGCCTGAATGCATATTCTGACAACATTATAATATATATTAAAGATACGCTTATACAAGTTAAATCCCTTTCAATGTTGAATGTTTATGATATGCGTATCAAGATTTGTATTTAATAAAACTTCAAAATTAATTCTAGGAATATCAAGATAAGAATGTTGAGATGAGCAGCCAACAGTGTAGATGGAGGTGGGACGGCTCAGATACGCCGGCTGGCCTAACTCTATAATGGTGGCACAGGCGTCACACAATTGGTTCTATCAGTGAAAGGGTTAAATGATGCCAAACATGTCGCAAGATGTTGGATCATTTGACATAAAGAGTATGTCTCTCAGAGCAAGATGTTGGATCATTTGACATATATAGAAAGTCTCTCAGACGCCTTTTCTAAAACGTTGTGGGTTGAAGACATGTCACAAGATAATGGATCATTTGACATAAAGAGCAAGTCTCTCAGACGCCTTTTCTAAAACTGTGTTGGAAGAAGACATGTCGCAAGATGTTGGATCATTTGACATAAAGAGCAATTCTCTCAGACGCCTTTTCAAAAACGTTGTGGGAAGAAGAGATGTTGCAAGATGTTGGTTCATTTGACATAAATAGTAAGTCTCTCAAACGCCTTTCAATAACGTTGTTGGAAGAAGAGAAATGTGGTGAGATATATATATCACAGCTTCCGAAAATATATTTAACACTTCATTCCAATTATCCAGGTGGTTTTGATTTTGCATCGAATGTTTTCAAAGTAAAAAAACATATATGAGGAATTATCAAGTGTACATTAAGCAGTCATTTTGAAACACGGCCATTTCACATAACCCTGTTTGTTATGGCACGAGTACAGCCTTCTTGCCAACAATGGCTGCTATCCTGCAAAGACGCAGAGTTCTAACCAATGAGCTAACAGTATATGTGGAAAAGTAGCCAGTTGCTTAGAAAGTATAATCAATCAATTTATACCGCAAATACGTACAGCCAGTTGGTATAAGACGACGCTTGGTCATCTTTTTAACTTAAGTAAAAAAGTTGATATAATCCTTACAGACACCATTTTCCTTTTCAATTGTCTTTTCCCTTTGATGCGACAAATGCAAATATTAAAATAACAATAATCTAACTAAAGAGCCAACGTCATTTCTGAAATAGTGCTTAAATGGGCTGCTGATGAACAACAGGAAAGGCGGTAAGAATAAAAAGGGAGAGAAATAATAAACAATTCGAATTGAACTCTAGGAAACGGCCGGAAAGAACAGATAAACAGTTTATGTGTGTGGCATATATCAACAGTTAGAGGATATTTAAGTAAATAAGTCTTACCAAAATTGCTGAAGCAACTAGTACCAAGACCGTCATTATTGTTCTTAGTTTATAATTATCAATGTCAAAGCGTCAACCTTTGACCAAATACTGTGTTGTCCGAATTAAACTGTTCTCTTCTTATCACCAAACAACTAGGGCATTGCGATTAGTGCCCAATTAACAAGTGACCGCACTAAACCGGGCCATTTGGCGGGTTTATCAAGTCTACAGATAAACAAACAGTTTTGCAACTCGAGCTTACTTCGAAATGTTTTGTTTTTTTCACTTTCTCCTCACTCTATAGTGTATTGAAAGTACTCTAAGGCATCAGCAACCCTGAGTCACTATCAGACGCATTTAATACAGATGACCTTTAAAAACATTGTGGCAACAGGAGAAATGGTATCTAAATGAGCCATTTCTCCCCTTTAAACATTGTTTTCATGTATATTCATGTATATTCCATCATTTCACTTTCGTCTATAAAGATGTGGAATACCTGTGCCTAGATAATATCCAAGTCGACTGCATGTTTAATGTGGGAACGAATTTATGTTATTCTAATTGATAAACACGGCTTATTGTTTTCGATTAAGTTTTACTAGATTTAGAGCTTTGAATTTAAGACTTGTGTTACCAGAACGTATAAAGGTAGGTAACCATAACGTCGTTAAAATCTGACGACTCATGAAAAAACTCGGAAAAAAGGGCACATATCTAACTCTTTTAAATATGCCTGGAAATAGTGATGCGTGGAGCATTTGGTCGCGAAAGCCAGGAAAAGAACGTTAGATGAACTGGCCACAGGTATATACCTCAAATACTGTTGAAAACGGTGTTAAACTTAGTTAAACTATACATTTACATAATTTTTCCCAGATCTTTTCAACTCATTATGAAGGCGTCATAACTATATATTTTGAGCCACCTTTCTAATTGCTATGTGCCAAGCCCCGGTAGTTCAGTCGATAGCGATGTAGGCTGTCAATCCAGCGGTTGTGACTTCGAATCACAACTCGGCCAACACACTTTCCGACGCTTGACACGAGTCAATGTGTCAAGCGTCATTCGTCTTTCATCATTGGGCTAACAGTATATGTGGAAAAGCAACCAATTGCTTGAAAAGTATGTTGTGTTGAGTACATGTACGTGTGTGGGAAAACAGGAAACACATTAGTATGTGAACTGGCCGCCGTATATTTACTACAAAAATTGTTGAAAACGGCATTTAACCCCAATAAATTGATATAATTGCAATGTCTCCCGATCTATGAATCGATAGTTCGAATCCCGGTTGTTTAGATGGTTCAGATGTTACATGTTCTACAAACTATTTGCTTCCTCCACAGATAGTTTGAAAATGTCTATGTGCGAAAGCAGCCAATTGCTTGGGGACAATGAATAGTCGATAAATGATACAAGCAAGGCAGGCAACAAGTGCCGGGATGTAAACTATCCGCCGTAAAAAGAACGAGATACTTCTTCTCTGATTGGTTTGTTAGTCTAAGCGTGGTTCAACATTAGTTTAGTTATATCACGGTGACAGTTCCCTTATTCATGACACCTAAAAACACAGACTAGTACTAGGATAAACAGGTGCCTTGCCACAGTGAATCCTATAATAATTGCCTCGCTGCAATTGTGGATCGAAGTCGGGACGACCGGTTACAAACCCCGACACTTACCACTCGGCTATGGCCGATTCCGTATTCACTTATTGAAGTTAAATCTGTTTTTAAAAGTACGATGGACTCTTGAAGACTCGAAGTCTAAAGATTACTTTATATAACTTAGCGTAATTGATAAAACCAACATTATGGACTCTGCGTAATGTATCGACCCAAATCAGCATGCGCAGTCCCCGCAGTCTAATCCGGGCCGACACATTGAGGTAAAGAGTTACGATTCCTGAAACATAAATTTCACAGGAGGCGAAAAGTGTCTGTTAGGGTTAGTCTACGCGGCATGCTTCGGGTCGTCACTGTACGCGGAGTCCACAATGTTGGTTTTTCTCGTGGAACGGCTTATATATTTCAGGTTCGTTATTCATTTATACTGGAATTGTTAGTCCTTACTTAGTTCGCTCAAAACAAAACAACAACACTACTCTATGTTGTGCGTACAGAGAGACGCGTGTATTGGCAGTCGACACACATATATACAATGTACATATATATAACAGGCATATGTTTGTAATAAATACATTACAGAAATGTAAAAGAAATACATGTTTGTACCGGTACTCAGACATTAGTTACTGCGTATGGCTGACTCGCCCAGGAACAACCAGAGATAAAACTAATAGTAAAAAACTCTGGACACCTGTGTCCATTTGTCAAATGTCATACCATGAAATGTCGAACCTCATTTGTAGTATTAATCCTTAAGATATCATTTAATAATGTATGAGTATACTCATATGTATTGAAATTAAGTTTTATCTTTTAACTTATTAATCATACCTGAAATAGGAATACTAGCTAACAAAGATTTCCAAACAGAAATAAATATAAATACATTATTCCCTTATCAAATAATATATAAAAAATGATATCATTTCCATTTCAAAATTCTAACATGTTATATAACCAAGAAATATCTAATTTTAAATCTTAGAAATGCGACTGCCTCTGTCGATTGTCTCGCTAGAAGTGAGTTCTCGAAACGCCCAAGCTATAAATAGCTATCGCACATACATCCCGTGCGTATACAAAACCGGTTTTGTAGCTTCCCTCCGTGAGGACAAAGGTACTCAGCTATACGTTGTACCGTCGAGTACCAGCAAGTCCTTAGTTCGCTCAAAACAAAACAACAACACTACTCTATGTTGTGCGTACAGAGAGACGCGTGTATAGACATACAAAGTTTAGGGGAGTTTACGAATTCAAATTCGATACTTATATGTGTTTGTAAATAATATTTCTACAAACTAAAGGTTCAAAACCTTAGTCACAGACAATCTGTTCTCAATGCAATCCTTTATATAACCATCCTTAGCTATGTCGGTTTTCCACCGACCATGCCTTTTCAAACACCTATCAGATATAACTGAACTATTTGCTGCAGATGTAACCCCGCTTGCTCTCAAGGAATGGGTACCCAGTTTCAAATCCGGTGCAACCAGTTTAAGTTTCTTAACTATAGTTTCTCTAGCTCTGGTATAGCTTAATTGCTTATTTTTCTTAATAAGAGATACTCTATTTTTTTAACAGAACCCCGGCTTAAATAAATAATCATCCGATGATGAAGAGATACCAGCTGCATTCATATATCTATATAACAATGATAAAGGACAAGCTTCTGAAACACCTTTGCAAATGACAACTTCCTGTCTTTACATCGTTATTCTGTTACTTCGCTAATACGAAGAAAACCGGTATATGCTAACATGATCATACACAAATCTCTTAAGTCTAAAACGTTAGTGCAATCAATGTACATAAAACACAAATTCTTCAACATATCAGAAGTTAAAATGTCTTTCTTTTGAACTGGTTTCGAATTGTTACGCTTGGCACATTCTAATAATTGTTTCACAATGCTATTTTCAGTCGGATCAACAAGATCGTTAATGGTATGTGCCCACTTAATACCGTAATATGCGGACGTTATTACACTAACTGATTTCCCCTCGTCCAAAAGAGACGTGAAATACATGGCTACACTAATTGGCAGCGCGGGCTTTGACACTAAGATATGCTGAAAACAGAATTTTTCAAACAAAGCAAAACAGCTCGTGTACTTTTTGACCGTATTGTCCGCCCTTGACTGAAGAAGATATCCCGCCATTCTTTCCGCAACTGATGATTGTGTATCGATCTGCACTCCTGCCTGATCTAATTTACATTTTAGTGTTTGCTTCAAACCAATACCTGTTACAATATAAATAATGGCTAATTAAATATCTTCAAACCCCAAATTCAAAGCCAACATATCAAATGTCAATGGGGTTTTAGCAAAACAACCGTTATTTCCTAAACCTGCAGATATGATGTTTTTTCGACCTAGATTTACAAAATCTTTCACCAATAGCTTGAATTCTCCGTTCTCATTAACTAGTTGTGGCCAAAATGGCGCACTCTTCCATTTCGGTACTATCAAAGTACTGTTAGCCCTTTCTCTGATAATCTTTCCAATACATTTTGAAATTAATCTTGGGGGAGGAACCAGCCAATTTCTATCGTTACTCCACGATTGCTGAAAACAATCAACAGCCTCTGTTCCTGGTACCCACCATCTTGAATTAAACCTGATACATTTAGTATTCAAATGGGAAGCAAATCTATCAGTTGAATGGGAACCCCATTTTCCATCTAAACTGTTATAAACAGTATCGGCGATTGTCCAATCATCGCAATCGGAACACCTACTAAGGTAATCGGCTTTGACGTTTTCGCGCCTTGGAATCCATTCAGGACAAAGCACAATGTTTTCTTTATCACATACAACATTCAAGTTTACAGCAATATTTTGAATTGCAGAAATACGACTGCCATTAAGCAGAACTGAAATAACATTTTTATTGTCGCAATATACCTTGACTAAGGAATTCTGTAAAACGTTCGCATACGAACTAACGATGCGGTATATTGATTCCGCTTCTCTCCAAGTCGAACTTTCGTCGTGCTCAGAAAATGACCATAAACCGACCATTTCAGAGTCGAACTCCAAATCCGCTTCCGGGGACAACATTTCTTCCAAAGAACCCACATCCGGGATTCCTAAATCATACTCGATATCACGAGTTTCGGTCACTTCCGGGACCAGACAATTTGTCTCAAAATCCACTTCCGGGGATCTTTGCCTCACATCATTCGATGACTCGTACTCATTTATACTTAAAAATGGTAATTGGAAATTTTCCTTGAGGTTTATGCACCGACTTACAGTCGGTATCCCCCCAGTGGGTAAATATTCTACATAACCACCATAACCTGTCCCACTGGCATCTGAAAATAGGCTATAACTGCATAACCGACCATCTTTGATGGGTTTTCCACGCTCATTTAGACTGACCAAATTTGTGTTCCAGAACGTTAGTTCAGTAATTACTTCAGGTGTAATTCTTACTGGGGCGTTCCAGCTAGCTCTTGAATCAATACATTTGTACATATACCTAGTCATCAATCTGGTCTTTCCACAAAAAACACTTTGCATAGATACAATCTGACCGATTAAGTTCGCCAGATATTTAACATGAATGAGAAACATAGTTTTGAACTTGATCTCCTTCAAAAGGATCTTTACTTTGCCATGAAGCCTTTCTATCCTGTCTTTGGCAATATATAGCCGATTATTGTGCATGTCTAAATCATGACCTAACCATGTGACCCTCAGTATAGGTATCCAATGACACTTCTCATGAGCCAACAAAAAACCAAATGCGAGTAACGTTTGCTTTGTAAACTCACTGGACCAAATAGCTTTTTCATAGCTAGCATCTCCGCCTATTCCGTCATCTAAAATGACTTTATGACCTTTGCTCCTTAAGAACTTCACCACAACCCTCATAACTTTTGTAAATATATGACCTGCCGTTTTTATACCGAACGGAAGAGAATTGAAAATGAAATTTATTTACAACTAAAGCCAAGAAAAGTTCTATGCGCCTGGTATATATCAATATGATGATACGCTCCTTTCAAATCGAAAGTATACAAAAATGATCTATTATCAAACATGCATTCCGCGACTTTAATATCTTCAAATTTGACTTTGAAAAGATGGAGATACTCATTTATGTGTCTGCAATCAAGAACCAGTCTAGGTTTACCCTTTTTATTATATGCCACGGTCAAAGGGTTTACAACATGAGGAGTTATCACCTCTGTAACTACACTCGTTTTTAACAAATTACTTATTTCGTCACGAACGAAACTCATATTTTCTCTAGCAGATTTATTATTCTTTAAAATTACTCTTTCTGGTACCATTTTTAAAGGTAACTTGTAACCGTTTTATCTCTATAATCTCCGCTTTATGCGTCTGGAGTGATACTCTAAGTCTTTCGTCTATCAGTTGTTGGATGCTACCACTTGAATTCGGATCATCTTCCATGATTTTAAATCTTAGAAATGCGACTGCCTCTGTCGATTGTCTCGCTAGAAGTGAGTTCTCGAAACGCCCAAGCTATAAATAGCTATTGCACATACATCCCGTGCGCATACAAAACCGGTTTTGTAGCTTCCCTCCGTGAGGACAAAGGTACTCAGCTATACGTTGTACCGTCGAGTACCAGCAATTATTATCTTTGTCTCCCCATTGCTTCTAAAAAAACGCGAACATTTGCCCTCATGACATTTTTTCCATTATTGTTTTATATTGTTCGGAGACAGAATTAAGGGCTTGCCAATAGCCGGGGTCAAGTGTCTGGGGCGAATAACCTAGAAATATATGTGTTTATAGTACGTGGTATCCTTTTGGTATATGTGTTGACCCAGCAAAAAGATATTGGCCATAGACACATGGAGGCTAGGTTTCCTTACAAACTATTACTGGATGTCACATAATGTTGTTAAATTGTGTCTAACATGTCGACAAGTGTCGACAGACCTAATCAGTAAAAGAGGTCGCCAGATGTCATGGGAAAGACCATTCAGTGAGAATTATATATCTCGGCCGAGTGCAGAAAACTCGACCTAGTCCGTTTCCTTATCTTAGTCCTATAATTCTACAAGGATCCGCTTGATAACCACAATTGTATCTCGGCAGAATGGAAGCATTGAAAGTGATTTCCCTGATTGCGGTATTTGTCTTTTATTTTTTTTATTTCCAAGGCTTTGAACCATTTTGCCTGATTTTAAACATTTAAGCCTTTCGCTGCCAAAGGCCCTTAAATACTTTTGCAAATAATAAAGATGCAGGAGAGACTGCTCATAACGTCCTGTCTCTCTTGAAATATGCATTGTTTGCAACTTATACCATTAAATTTTACCAAATTTTGTGAGATAGTTAAGAGTTGTCTGTTTGGTATCTGTAAAATGAAAATAGGAAATACATTTTTGTAACAAAACACAAAGATTAAGACAGTGTCAGAAAAGGAGCAATAATTGTTTGTCTGGGGTTTTCTTGTTCTTTTCCTTAGCAATGTTTACTTTTCCCCTCAATGTTTTCAATCAAGTCTTCATCGATAGGGTGTTTGAAATCGTTGCTTTTGGAGAACGGCTTAGGACTTGCCATGCTATTTTCACTGTGTGTCCGGGTTGTACGTTGTTAAAGCCATGTTAAAATGGAGAGCCATAGCTCCGTCAATCATTGTCGGATCTGCAAGAGCGGATTTAGAACAAAAAAACCTCAACGCGGCGAAAAAATTGTTGTCGTTCATTTATGTAAAGTAGTAGCATGGATCGATAGCTATAAACAATTCAGCCGGTCAGTGGGAATATATAAAAGTAAACAGTTGTAGATCCTTATCAGTATACACATTCTGATCAATATCTACTTGTAAAATATTCGCATATTAGATACACAAGTTTGTTAGAAGAGACAATCCACGTGTGTAGGGTTCTGATAAGACTCAGCAGTTGAAGATGATGATCTGAACTTACACTTGATATGGGAAATCGAAAAGCGTCAAGATGTGAAAGCTTTATTCTGCTACTGCTATATTTATTATGAATACTACTACAGAAAAGAAAATCACATGTAAACCTATGTTAAACAATAAGGTTAAAAATAAAATATAGTGTCAAAGCAATAATTGACAATTCAAGGGAGGTAACAATATATTGAACTAGATCACAATCGCCGGTAAAATCATCAGTTACTTTCCTTGGTTACTTCACACATACCGACATTTTTTTAAATTGAGCAGCGTTACATAGAGGATATTACATGAGTGGTCATTCAATACGACATTTTATTACATACCTATCCAAATTTTGCATTGAAATTTAAGTGACATAAAATCAATATCAATTTTTAAAATCAAAGTACTGAAGTACTTAAGGTAGAATTGCGATCGTTTAAGAAGAGATACAGAAGTGCATATATGAATATTTATTTTACAAAATGTTGACGAACAGACAGACGGAGAGACAGACATCGCCAATCTATAGACCCGAATTGCTAGAGCAATCCGGCCAAAAATAAAAAAAAATCATCAATTTTAGCAGTAAAATCCTGCCAAGAAGTAATGAATTGAGAAAAAAATGTGCTGAGAGGTCCATAATTTCAAACTTGCTAAGATTTGGTCTGTGCAATGAATGTACTAATTGAAAAATGTATTGTTGACATGTATTTTCTACACCATCATTGTAATGTTGTTTATCATAAATAAAATTATTCCTTTTTTTAAATAAACTTTTAATCAAAATGTGTGTCTCAGTGTTGTCTTCTTCAGCAGTTTGACAGAAACAAAGCCTAAATCTGAAATTGTGTCAATGTGTTATTTGTCAACTCCTTCCCATAAGTTTTGCTTGTGATTTGAACTCTCATAAAAAAAGCACGGAAAGGGACAATTTTCCCAACTTTGATTAAATATGTTTTCAATTAAATTGTAAAAAATATTTTTCTTGTTTTTTGAAAGTTTTGTCATTATTATTTAAGACGGACATTATATACTAGAATAGCCAACTGACTATCATTTGAAAAAGTGTTTCTTATTTAAACCTTTCCCACTTGCATACGTAATTGCAGCCGACGACTTTTGAAAACATTGATGCAGAAGAAGAAATTGCTCATAACAAGCTTTCTCCTTTTACAACAATGTTTTCAACTATATTCAATGATTACACTTCCAATAAATGTGATTTTCTGTATCTTTGCTCAGATTTTTTTTAATTCGTCTGCTGCAGATTTTTTATATTGTGGGGTGGGTTGTGATTTGTTAAAGGGCAAGCAGGATTGGGAATTGAGTGTTGCACTTATCCTAATGAAACACTCGCCTGCCTGTGCATGTTTTAGCTTAACTTAACTTGTTAATGTTCTTTCCATCATCAACTTAGTCATCTGTTAGTAATCAACTCTATGAACGAAATAATCGCGTCAAAATCTTGAATCGCGTCAAAATCATAACGAACAAACTGTCAAAATCTAATTTTGAACTGTGTAATACAAATTTAGAATAAAAGGATGAATCAGTTATGTTGTAACAACCAATATCCGCAGGTCATTTACCTGATTTTGGCCGAAAGAAATGATCGGTTTCTTGCAAGATTTATTCGTTATTCGTTCTGCCTATTATATCAAAGTATTCTAAACGCTTTATAAACAAGTGATTTAAAGCGCTCAAATCATTTGATGAAATTTGTTTCTTTAGACGCGGACCTTGTCGAAAGCACCTATCCAAAATGCAAAAGTCATCGTGGACTGAGAGAAAGAGAAAGAAAAGGCTTAGCAATGCATACTATCTTTATGAATAAGGACATGAACGAATATGTATGGACTAGCGCCTAGAATTTCGTACTAGCCGATCCTTCATTCCACTCGCTTATGCTAGCGGGCGAGTGGATGTTTACATCTCTGCCGAGAGAGAAAAAAGGGTTACAATTTACAAAGGGTAATTGCGCGGTGCAGTTCTATATTGGCGTAGTGATATCTAAATAATTGTGTTCACTTTAAATATGATATTTACACTTACAAGACTTGTTATTTTCTATTATAAGCTTGAATAATCGGATTTTTTTTCGTTACTCTATGTTTGCTTTTGTGAGCATTCGTAAATTAGTCAAACCAAAAATTGCACTTAATTGTTGGTGGTGAAGGGCATATACATCACGTGACTTCAAACTCACTATGACTATGGCAGCCTCTGCGCATGCGCAAGTCTACCAAAAATGATAACTAACACTGTGACGATAACACTTTTAGTTTTTTTATATCATCACTAGTGATGATATCATTTTTGCCGGAACTACTTTTTTTAGATTTGGAACATCTTTGGAATTTAAAGTGGGTTTAATACTAGGAATTTATATCATAAATGACGTCGTCGGGAGTGTAATAAAGCCATTGAATAAATTGCGTATTCAACTAGTGTAATAACAATGCTACGTAACGTGACGTCATAACGTAACGTTTAGCGTTGTAAATACGCGCGCTTTATAGCGATTTTTATATGGATATAGCGCTGTAAATTATTAAATTAGTATTTATGATATAAAAAGAACATTACATTCGTGGTCATTCAATACGAAATTTATTAAACTCGTTTTCTAAAAGTGATAAAAACTCGCCAAGGCTCGTTCTCATCAATTTCAGAAAACTCGTTTAATAAATTCCGTATTGAATGACCACTCATGTAATATCCTCTATTTAAAAAAAACTGAGACCGAATACTAGGAAAATGACGTCACGTCAGCGGTTTTGACGTCATAACGCTAGTCATTTGGCGCCAAATAGAAGCAGCAGTATTTGGTTACGTAACATTCATACGCCTAAGGCCAAGACATTTTTTTTTATATGTTTCTTTAAAATAAAGGGGAGATTTATTCCAGATATATAATAAATAGAATAACTAACTACATGTTTTTGATATCGAATTTATGTCACTCGGGAACAAAGGGGTAATTTGGTGTAAAATCACTCAACCTACGGTTTCGTGATTTTAACCAAATTACCCCTTGTTTCCCTTGTGACATAAATTCTATATCAAAAACATGCAGTTAGTTATTATCTATTTATTATATACCTACTATGAATCAAAGTATTTGATTGGACGAGAAGCAGTCACGTGTGATTCAATAAAAAATGACTATTTGACTCCTTTTCGCTTTTATTCTAAAATTCAGGTCCAATAGTCCATTTTCGAGTCATCATCTGTTATGACGTTATTGTTTGAAATGACGTCATGCACGTGCATAACCAACATTTTAACGCGCGTGCCATGTAACAGTATTATACAGCTATTTACTCCTCTGGAGGTCAATGGTGAAAAACTATTCTTCCAAGAGAATGACTATTGACCCGAAATAGAGAACTATTGACCGAGACGAAGTCGAGGTCAATAGTTCTCCATTTCGGGTCAATAGTCATTTGCGAGGAAGAATAGTTTTTTCACCATTGAACTCAAAGGGAGTAAATAGCTGTTTTATTATATATCTTCATGAAAAACGCATAATTTAACTAGTTTATTTATAACATTGCTGTCATCAATTTAATTGGGTAAATGTATGAAACATAAATGTAGATTCTAACATAAACACAGGATTATTATTGTAAATGCAGCAAGAATGCAGTATACTGTTACATGACACGCGCGTTAAAATGTTGGTTATGCACGTGCATGACGTCATTTCAAACAATAACGTCATAACAGATGAACTATTGACTCGAAAATGGACTATTGGACCTGAATTTTAGAATAAAAGCGAAAAGTAGTCAAATAGTCATTTGTTATTGAATCACACGTGACTGCTTCTCGTCCAATCAAATACTTTGATTCATAGTAGGTATATAATAAACTGCATTCTTGCTGCATTTACAATAATAATCCTGTGTTTATGTTAGAAGCTACATTTATGTTACATAAATTCACCCAATTAAAATGATGACAGCAATGTAATAAATAAACTAGTTAAGATATGCGTTTTTCATGAAGATATATAATAAAACAGCTATTTACTCCTTTTGAGTTCAATGTTGAAAAACTATTCTTCCTCGCAAATGACTATTGACTTGGAAGAATAGTTTTTATAGCTGTATATCATTACACTCCCGGCGTCGAAGATGAAGATGAAGATTATTCGATAAAGACGTTTGATTTTTATTGAGGTTTACGCAGTTTTCAACATTATTTCAGTTATATCAAGGCTACAGTTTACATATTTATGATACCCTGGGAAAACACACCTGTACTAGGCTAGGAGATGTGACGCATTAACAATTCGCTCAAGATGGATTCCTCTTTATTAGTGTGAGGGTGTTGTATACAATTAGTTGTATTTGGCTATATTCAGAGGACAGCGAATATGAATTCGCTTATACAACTTTACCATACAACTAAAATAAAAAGAAACAAAAAGAAGAAACAATCAGTTTACAATTGTTTTTCTTTTTCTAATGTGATAAGTGGATTAACCCTTTACCTCATATAGACGCTTTCTGACGCCTCTGTAGCAGACAGCTTTTTGAAAACATAATGACAAAAGAAAAAATTGCTCAAAACGAGCAATTTCTCCTTTTGCCACAATGTTTTCCATTTTTTGTCATAGGTTATCCATTCAATTAAAGAGATTTTCTATTTTTGACAAAATATGTTCAAAGTCGTCTGCTGCAGAATTGTTGTATGAGGGGAAGGAAATGGAGTCCAATCTGGAGATATTTGGGGTATTATTGCGCTCCGGTTAAACAGTAAATATGCAAGGACTCGCCAGAAAAGAAACCCTTCCCCGCATATAGACGCTCCTCTGCAGCAGATGACTTTTGAAATCATTGTGGCAAAAGGAGAAATAATTCATAATGGGAAATTTCCCAGTTTGCCACAATGATTTCAACTCTTTATCAATAATCAAACTATTATCTAAAGATATTTTCTATATTTTGGATCTGAAAATTCTAAAAAATCTTTCATATACATGCAGTATAAATCTATGTATAACTTGTTACATAACTGAAGGTAGAATAGTATTCCTTTGACTCTTTCATTCACGTAATCCTGTTAGGGTGAGATACGACCATGTAGTGGTTAGCGTCTGCGCCTTTTGTCCTTGGCGCTCAGGGTTGCAGGGTTGGCGTTAGGATTGATTCATCGGTGTTAGAATACATACTGACAGTATCGGTAAAGTATCCAGGAAAAGCTGTGATATAACTGTAATACTGTGATATAACTGAAATGTTGTGTGATATAACTGAAAATATATGATATAACTGAAATATAACTGAAATGTTGTGTGATATAACTGAACAGATGTGATATAACTGAAATGTTGATAAAAACGGCATTAAACATCACTCAAACAAACAGACGGAGTGTTACTAATCCCAAAGCGACAGACACTGATTAAATAAATTTACATAATCACGGTGTTTTCAATCATTTGAAAGCGCCTATTCGCGTCACAAAAATGTGTATTCTTCATGCATTGTTTATCTTTACAGTTGTGCATTTTTGGTGCGAGCGGTCAGATCGTGAACACAACGCCTCCGGAGAGACCGATCCAAGACACAGTCAGATTCTACTATGAGGAAACCCTGGTAACATGTTACACAATTATCTGATATACCATTTAACACCTTCCTTAATTGATAGAGACATGACACGTGCACCCACACATTCGATGCGTAACGAATAGCGAACACCCAGATTAGCCTGAGTCTCCGAGAAGTATCATCATGGTCACCCCTGTTAGAGAGCTTGATAAGGACAAAGTGAGCCGTCCCGCAATGAAACCAACATTGTGGACTCTGCGTAAAGTATCGATCTAGATCCGCCTAAGCATCCCGCGCAGCCTTACCCGAACAGACACTTTTCGCCTCCTGTGGATTTTCTGTTTCAGGAATCATTACTCTATACCTCTATCCCCCTGAGACGGAATGTGTCGGCCCGGATCAGTCTGCGCGTACTGCTCAAGCTGATCTGGGTCGATACATTACGCAGAGGCCATAATGTTGGTTTTCACGGGTGACGGCTCAAGTATTGAACCCTGTTTTATCACAAAAAGTGTGGACAATTATACAAGTATGCAAGCTATTCGTCATTGCCGTTTGATTAACTCCATTATAACACTCAGAAAATCGTATGACAATAAAACGATAACAATATTCTTAAAGACATATTGGAAAAAATATAGATATTATCTATAAAAGGAATTGCAGTAGATCAAAAGAGTAAGTCCTCATAAAGTTATTTTGTTTTCCAAAAAGGTCGGCTCTATATGTGTCTCCAATCGGGTAAGGGTTAGACATAAAAGGAAAAGGGACCAGATTGGTCGTTTTATTGTGACATGATACAGTTCAAGATTAGATTAAATTTGGATAGAAAGCATAGTAATTGCCATTGGACTATATGTTGTTTTCGTGATTTGCCCTCATGCCTAGGCAATGCATGCCGATACTCTTAAAAGCTTTGTTTGAGTCATTTCCTGTTTCCTTGTATATATAATAACTAAATATGAGTCTTCCTGCGAGAAAACCAACAGTATGGCCTCTGACTCTAGGGAAGTAAAAAGATCGGCAAAATGATAAGGGTCATCTCAGTTTGCCGTCTGATACTAATACAATCATTCAGATATACAATTGTAGTGGTGCTGCATTGATCTCAATACTTCTGAGAAATAGTGGGTGCATTCAGATTGACCACACTGATTGGTGAACTATTTGATGAATTATTTACTTTCGTTCAGGTTCAATTAAAACATGTATATGCTATTTTACAGCATTATTTGGTTGGGACGATGATCTCTAACTGTTTCCTTGCCCCATTATCACTTCGAGAGGCCGACCACATCAAAATCCACGACGGGATTGAGGATATCATGGTAAGCTTTGTTTGTTGAAATAACGTGTTACACCGTCGTCGATTGTGTTTCAGTGACACCACGACGTTGTATGAGTAACTCATACTTTCTAATGTTTGGAACAGTATATTTCGTAAGAGGTGATTTACTAGTAAACCATTTCTTCACACGAAGGATCGGACTTGGGAAGAAAAATGCGTGCATGCGGAGGTGTCCAATAAATCAGAAATGGATGGCTCTTTCAGTTGAGATGACAATAAGATGAACGAACACGTTTTATTGTTTGTATATGGAATATTGGTCGAGCCAGTATTTGAACTCAGGACCCCTGGATCGTCCACCCTTGTTATTATCGACCGAGCAACCCAGATATAAAGGAAACACGAAATGTGTACGTACCTGTTTATCGAAGACATAGCCTATCATAAGCCCTCTCCCACATACAACACAATTAATCTACAGCTGCCGACTATGAAATAATCTAGGCAAAAATATTGTTGATCTTTCTAAATGAAGTAAACAATTTAATGGAATTTCAAACATTTTGCGTAACGTCGTATGTTGCAGATGTCTCAAAATGTGCCTTAGGGTGGTAAAGAGTTAATATATTTTAAAATCAGCTGAAGTCTTTTTCAATACTCAAATCTTGATTTGCGCACTACATGTTATGTGTTATGTGTATACTTAGTATATGGTTGATTGTACTAAGTAACCTAGCCAAATGTTAGTAGTGCTATGGAGGAAAACCTACAACCGTCCTTATCTAGACGACCTCTGCCGTGATATAATGGAGCCGCGCGTCCGAGGCTATGCTTATTGCTGTATCTACGTGCAGTGAAGGCACACACGAGCCTGTGTATACACAGAGTCTTTATAGAACATTCCGTGTCATCTCACATTTAGAAGAAACATTGATATGGCGAAAATACTAGAGCGGTATCCCGCTAGTTGTTGTGGCTCGACCACGGTCCGCCGGGGAACGCGGTTAAGCCGGGCCGGACGCATGCCCCCCCCCCCCCCCCCCCCCCCCCCCCCCTTATCGTTTTCGTATGTTATACTAAAGCTGGGATGCCACTAAATGCGGCTCTTTTTTGTTTATAATTAGCTTACGATGATGAGGGACTGGATCGGAGTGCTGGCTGAGACAAGAATCTACCACGACGACCCCAATCTTCCCGATGACATCAAGACTTGGTGTAGAGGTCGAGATATCTTTCTAGTTGAACGAAACCTGCCAGCCCAGACAACACCTGCCTCACCCCTCGGCGGTTAAACTGGACGGTCGCTTAACAAAAGAGATACACGGTCGTAATACAACCAATAAATAAACGGAATATGTATTAACTAATATGTTATTTTTCTTTTGATTAATTAATCTTTTCAAATATAGTTTAATATGATACGACGTTAACAAACATTGGCCGGTTTTGCCTAATCGAAAACAGTAGTTAATCAAAGCACTGAAAGGGCTCACAGCAATATACATGTCATATCAAAATCCCAATTGCTTAACAATGATAAAAAATATTGAGAGTCAAATTCTAATATCAACGTAGAAATAAAATCCTGTGCTATTTACATTTTCTACAGCGTGATACAACTGAAACTATTGTTAAAAGCGACGTAAAACATCATACAAACGAATTAATCAATGTTGTACAGTGTTTCATAACGCATAGGTGAAAAGTTTTGAATCAATTGCTTTTGAATTTAATTTAAGTCAAAATAAGACAAAAAACAATCTACAAAGAATTTGCCCAGACCGGGAATCGAACCATGGTCTCCCGCGTCACAAGCGAATATGAAAACTGTTATACTAGCATGACTTCGCCTTTTTGTTGAGTCACGTTTTGAAAATTTAACAATCGATAAACGAGCTAGCGAATTATATAAAAACTATCATTAAAATAATTTGATTCTCTTTTGGAGTATATTTTATCACTGGGGCTTGACTATCTTATTCCGTCTTCTGGGGTTGTTATGGTTAATTTCGGTTGAGTTCTGATCTATATACGCAGGAGTCTAGAATGAAATACTCTAGTACTTAGATTCCTGATTAACGTTACCGCTGAAAAGCTTCTTATCCATTTAATTCGAAAGGATTTTTGAGAAGTCCGACGCCTAGGCTAACTTACACATTTACCGTATATGTTGTATTGTGTCAACTATTTATTTTAATAATTTGATTTTTTTAGTATATATTTTATCATTGGGACTAGATTATCTGGATTCATTTTTGAGTCGGAATCGAAAAGCTGCCTTTACCTCATTCGATTTACAATATTCAGTAATCAGCCACGAACTTTAGGCGCGATTAAGTATTTTGAAAGCGTAGAAATACATTTTCATTTTCAATTTTGTAATTCATATAATTTAAAAGCAAATTACTTTGCTTTCTATTGCTTAATTGATATCAAATCAAATAAATTTTCCGGTCGATATCCTACCAAGTTAATGCGGTTCGAAAGGTACAACATGGGTATTAGCTGACAACAGTCCATTCATTTTTAAAAACTATTCCAAAGATCATCCACTTTCATTGACATTATATACGATCTAAAAATACCAAGACATCTCGCTGAGCCCGAGCTGGTGTTCAGAAACGGAGAGCTGATATAGAAAGACAGATGTGAAGTAATTCAATGCCGAAATTGTAAAACACTAGTCTAGATTCCAGTCTCAAAACGATGAGTGTCTTCGGTTTTCGCCTACTATAACAGTTAGTTAGCCCCTTGCTAAAAAGATACCAGTTGGCACATAAAAGGTATCCAAACCAATAACAATTTTTAGACATTGAGTATCTATATGTAATTGAAAGATAAAATAATACTTGGAAGTGTACAAACCTCGACTTCATCATTCTTCCTTCTTCTGTAATAGCTGTATTGAACTACAAGAATTTCAAGGTATGTTTACCAAAAAGGTAATTCAGTTTCAAGTTAATTAAACAAAGCATAAGTCCCACGAATCATTAAAAACATTAGCATTACAAAATACAGAGCAACTAGATTCAATACATGATCACATAGAATAATCATCAAGTCGGAAAACGGCTATAACATACAATGATATCTTCTGCGACAGTGATCAGCTCACTGAATGCCCTATCGTGTGAAAATCGCATGCAGCATGCGTAGATAAACAAGGGGTGTTAAAATAGTGTGCCAAATATGGATATATCTGCACAGCGACAAGATATGTTTCAATGAAAATGGCACATAATCATAATTAATACATGTTTCGAAACCACGATAATCAACAACCACAATTACTCAAATGTTTACAGACTTGTAACAAACAGAGACACCATAAATCTATAATTGATAACCCCTTTTCATTGTCGCATACAAACTGATTTAATTCTTTAATTTCCACGTGCTCAAAAATAGTTTTACTTGATATCGACCTTATTTTGCAATGATTAGATAACCGTGAATTATCACGGCGTAGCTCCCTTTAGGCACTGTAGGCACGTGCCTACGCATTTGTTCTCAAAATGTCCCCAAAATGCAGCTGCGGCGATAGCAATCTGCGTAATGTATCGACCAGATCAGTCTGCGCTGTCCGCGCAGACTGATCCGGCCGACATATTCCGTCTTAGGGGGATAGATGTATAGAGTAGTTATTCCTGAAACAGAAAATCCACAGGAGGCGAAAAGTGTCTATCCGGGTAGGCCTATGTGGCATGCTTAGGCTGATACGGGTCGATACTTTGCGCAGAGTCCACAATGTTGGTTTTCTCACGAGACGGCCAACACATTGAGTATTGCAAAGCTATGATGCCCCTGATCGCCCCTATTCAAATGTGTGAATGAAGTACGTTTATGCTTGGCCCACTAGAGCGGGCATAGGAGCATGGGTACTTCTCAATAAAATCACTCTAAAACGTTTAGTACACTGTTACTATATATATGAGCCGTCCCGCGAGCAAACCAACATTGTGGACTCTGAGAAAGGTTTCGACCCGGATCATCCTAAACATACCGCACAGGCTTACCCGGATAGACACTTTTCGCCTCCTGTGGATTTTCTGTTTCAGGAATCATTACTCTATACCTCTATCCCCCCTGAGACGGAATGTGTCGGCCCGGATCAGTCTGCGCGGACTGCGCAGGCTGATCTGGGTCGATACATTACGCAGAGGCCATACTGTTGGTAAATTTGCCTTTGTTTACCTTTCCAAACATAACCATAACGAGTTGATGGCTAATCAGCCGTGCAATATAAACGTATACATAACAAATATAGGCAAATGAATCCATGAACATGTATCTACTCTCTTAATACAAATTGTCTTAATCTCATGATAATGACTTCGATAACACTTCTTTTATCAAATATTATCTATATCCGAGTCAGCTTTTAGAAATAGATTCATTTGAATATGTACAGTGTATCAAGAATTAACAAATTTATATGATAAATATATTTGAGCTACGGAATTTTGAATGAATCTGCATACGCAGAAGACTGTGAATCCGCACCAGCTCACTGTATATGCCAGAGCCTTCAATGTCCGTTTACATGAAACTAAGTCCTAGATGAATTTGAAAAGAAATGCACATAAATTTACCAAAATCTAAATATTGATTTGCTGAAAAAACGGAACCAATCATCGTCAGCACGTTGAGTATAAGTATAACATTACATTGTAGGCCTACAATGCATTTCTTTGCAAACATGTTATTTCAGTGAAAAGCAATAACATTGCAGTTTATATCCTTCAAAACATCTGACTTTTTCTTTTTAAATGACCATGAAAATATTAATTTATTTGTTTTTAATTACAGATGCATGTACATGTATACGTAAATAAAATATATCTATATATCTAATACTAAATGATGGATTCTCAGCGAAATGACACCAAAACGAGTGATCAAATGCGTTTTCAGGTTCAGTGAAGTCTGCTGTCTGCAGTTAACGACCTGACTTTGAAACTATTTCAACTATTTCTAATGAATGACTCTCAAGTGGCCGTCAAAGCAGCGTATGTCCCGTTTATGTCAAATTTAATGTTGGCTTGGAATTCAACAAGGAGTTTCGATACTGTGCGCCATTTTTACCGTTTCACGTCAACCTGTATATTTATTTAACCCTTTCCCACATATAGATGCTTTCTGACGCATCTGCAGCAGACGGATTTTAAAAAAACACGGCGATAAAAGAAGAAATTGCTCAAAACGAGCAATTTCTCATTTTGTCACCATGTTTTCAACTTTATTCAATTATTGTTCTTTCATTGAAAGGGGATTTTCTGTGCTTTTGCCTAAACGTTTTCAAAGTCGTCTGCTGCAGAATTGTCGTATGAGGGAAAGGGTTAAAGCAGACGGCGTTTTGAAAACATAGTGACAAAAGAAGAAATTGCACAGAACGTGCAATTTCTCCTTTTGTCACAATGTTTTCCACTTTTAGTCATAGGTTATCCATCTGACAAAATACGTTCAAAGTCGTCTGCTGCAGAATTGTAGTATGTGGGAAGGGGATACTCGTGTCCCATATACAAAACTATATGTGCAGCAGTCGACTTTGAAAACGTGTAGGTAAAATATGGAAAACGCCTATTAACCCTTTCCCTCATACGACAATTCTGCAGCAGACGACTTTGAACGTATTTTGTCAAAACAGAGAAAATCTCATAATTGAATGGATAACCTATGACTAAAAGTGGAAAACATTATGGCAAAAGGAGAAATTGCACGTTTTGTGCAATTTCTTCTTTTGTCACTATGTTTTCAAAAAGCTGTCTGCTGTAGAGGCGTCAGAAAGCGTTTATATGAGGGAAAGGGTTAATGAAAGTACAATTAGTGTATAGAGTTGAAAACAATCCGACAAACTGTGAAATTGCTCAAGATTTGCAATTTATACTTTTGTCAAAATGTTCTCAAAAATCATCAGCTGCAAAGGCGTCAAGATGAGACTATATGTTGGAAATAATTAAATAAGATTAATGAGATTCGGGCGGTCTATAAAGAACCATTATCCAATATGCAACAATCTCATCAGCTATGCTATCATTTTGATCTTTGTCTTATGTGCCGACCGTTCTGTTTATAATTTGAAGACCACAATATTCTGTAAAAAATTATGAACTATTCGATGGTTAATTAAGATGCGTTTACCTTGTGTCCGTCTGTTCGTTTGTCTGTCGGTCTTCCTAAAAGCTTGACTGTGCAATACATCTGAAAGTCGGAAGGACTTGAATATTTGCAAAGGGAGCAATTAAGAGATCATTCACATGACTGAGGTCACCATTTAGAACAAATTAGAAACTTGAGTCAGCTTTCTGAAATAATATTCATGTTACTGATTATCTCCCCTTACCGGTAGGTGACGCCTGTATTGCCTGATATACTTCCGTAACTTGATTAAACACGGGGGAACATGCGCACACTATGATTTGGATCACATAATTTCAATTGCGACATTGCTTTAATGAATAAGCCACACATGAAATAAAGATAATGGTTACACGACAACAAAGAAACGGAGCCAGATCGTCATTAAAGTCATCTTGTCGTGATTTAGCACCAGCGGAATACATTAAGCTGAAAATGAATGTTTGTTTAGATCTTTTCGCTAATTAATTTGATAACGTAAGAGGAGGTAAACGATTTACCTGCTACCGGTGTCTTCTGAGGCAGACGGCTTGAACGTTGTATTGCTAAAGGACGAGTTATATCTCCTTTTTCAAATGTGATTCAAAAACCCTTTTAAAAAAAAAAATGTTACAATATCTCTCTCTGGTTTATTGAAGGCAATCGGAATTATAATTGCGTATAAGGTAAAGGGTTGGAACGCGAGAACGTAAATCGATTGATTGATTGATTGGGGTTTAACGCCATTTTTCAGTCATATCACGGCGACCAGTTCACCTACTCATGCGTTTCCTGGTTTCCCACACCAGTACACCACACAACATACTTTTCAAGGAACTGGCTGCTTTTCAACATAGACTGTTAAACAGCCCATTGGTGAAAGACGAATGACGCAGGTCACAATGACTTATGTCAAACGTTCGAAAGAGTGTTGGCCGAGCTGGGATTCGAACTCACAACGGCCCTGGATTGACAGCCCGCGTCGCTACCAACTGAGCTACCGGGGCTCGGCCGCGAGAACGTAAAGGTAGTTATACTATTTCAAATATGAGTCGTCCTGCTAGAAAATCAACATTGTGATCTCTGCGTAAAGTATCGACCCGGATCAGTCTAAGCAGGCCGCGCAGGCTTACCTGGACAGACATTTTTCGCCTCGTGTGGAATTTCTGTTCCAGGAATCATTACTCTAAACCTCTATCCCCCTGAGACGGAATGTGTTGGCCCGGATCAATCTGCGCGGACTGCGCAGGCTGATCTGGGTCGATACATTACGCAGAGACCATTATGTTGGTTTTCTCGCGGGACGGCTCATACGTTTGTTGTATTGTGGTTTTACGCCATTTTCAACATGTGTTCAGTTATGTCACGGCGACAGTTCACTTTATCATGACTCCTGGGTAAACAAACCAGTACTAGGCTAGGAAATATGCATTGTCAACGGCCACTCCATCGTGACCATAGCAACCGGGGATCGAACCTGGGACGATATTATGTTATTCAAGAACTGATTCGCTATCACAATAAAAAGTTTTCGATAGTGGTTTAATCATTTTCTACTTAATGACGCTTTTTAACGCAACTGCATCCGTCGACTGTTAACCCTTTCCCTCATACGACAATTCTGTAGCAGACGACTTTGAACATATTTTGTCAAAAATAGAAAATCCCTATAATTGAATGGATAACCTATCAGTAAAGGTGGAAAACATTGTGGCAAAAGAAGAAATTGCTCGTTTTCAAAAAGCCGTCTGCTGCAGATGCGTCAAAAAGCATCCATATGAGGGAAAGGGTTTAAAACACTAGCAATCGGAGAAATTGCTCATAATGAATAATTAATACCGTTAAGACAAACGATATTTGCAAACATTTTGAGAAAAGAATAAATTCTTAAAACATGGCAAAATCGCATGTTCTCACAATACAATCAACTGTGATTCAAAAATAAAAATGCTATCAATTATGGAGAGTTTGCATCATTTGGTAATGATTTATTTTTCATCAGGATCTTGTTTTATGTTATAATATGTATATCAAGTATTGCTTTCAATTACAAGTATTTCAGCTATATCAGGGTATTTCCAGTACTACCGGTATTGAGCTTTCCCAACGACGATACATCTGTCGTAATGATTCATGTGTTGTCTGAAGTGCCAAGGAGAAAAGTAATTTATATCAGTTGCTAAGTACCGAGGATCAAACCCTGGTCTATCGCGTTAGATACGATATGCGACACCTAGTCGGTTGATCAATTCGGAAATGTCCAAAGTGTATGGATATCGCCAATACCGTCGTCACTGTTTCGTTAAGTGCTCCCCTGCCATGTCTTTGTAAGTTGGTTAAAAATACGTTGGGTTTCGATATTTGCCTTAACCCTTCCAATGCTGAATTCTAAAAATTGATAAGTCCATCCAGGGACACTATAGTGTCCCTGGTCCATCCTTGCAATAGTCCATAGCCAACTCAAGGAATACAAAGATAAAAATGTTTAGTTGAGCAAGCCAGTAATATATAGGGTTTGGTCGAACGGCGCGGATTATTGGAAGCCGCTAGGAGGCGGCTTCCTGTAGGGATGCTTAGAAATTTCGGACAAGGAGAATATTTAGACCTGCCAGCGTGACCACATATCGGGATTTCTCTTTGTCCTTACTAAGTACATTAATTTAAGGTAATGACTTTTAAAACATCCATTTTACACTCTATATGTGTGAGTTTTACAAATTAAAAACAAAAGACAAAGGCCAGTATATTAATTGAATGTATGTACTTTTTTATTTAAACGAAATTCATACTGTATCTAGCCTAAACAGTAAAACTGAATTGGTTAACTGCCTCATACGCTTTATAAGTTCGATAGTATATTAAACCGACAACCATTAAACAAGAGGTTCGCGCTAAATGTAATCAATTTAGATTTTTGACTAAAGCTAACTCTTAATATTTAGTTCACTTTTTGGATTCCCGGTAATTTAGATTTAGTCCGTATTTACCAACGCGTTTAAAACCGATCTCAATATTTATAGTCTATTTATAGATTATCCCTTTTTTTTTCGTAATTTCACATAAATGGCATCTCAATGTTTCAATCATCCTAACTTTTCATTTGCTTTGTTTTTAACAATCTGACTTTCGTTTCGTGTAAGAAAACCAACAATTCTAACATTGAGTGACTATGAAAGGGAAACAAAAACACGACCTTGACATGTGTAAAAAACATCAGAAATTAGGAAAATTCTATAAAGTATAATCATTGAAAACAGTTGAAAACATTATGGCAAAAGGAGAAACAAAAATACGACCTTGACATGTGTAAAAAACATCAGAAATTAGGAAATTCTATAAAGTATAATAATTGAAAACAGTTGAAAACATTATGGCAAAAAGAGACTCTGCTAATTTTGAGCAATGTCTCCTTTAGTCACGATGTTTTTCAAAAGTCGTCTGCCACAAAAACAAAAGGTCACAAATGTTAACACCAAAATTTCGGATAGCCTATATGGGAAATGGCTACGTCATAGCGCGTGAGGATTTTACTCAAATCAACCGCGTCAGTACAAATTCTGCATTTGGATAGTTTTAGTGTTAATTGCATAATAAGATCAATTTGCATTTTTGTGTGGTAGGTATTTGGTAATGAATCGTCATGAATTCATAATCAGACTGATCTCTTCCTCGCAAGGTTTTCACCCTTTTCGTATGGTCTGGTACAAATCCTTTACACGACAAATTTGGACAGAAGTGAAAAAGATTTTCCGAATTAATTCAAATTAATTGGTGAGTATACCGATAATCATAATATATTATATATCTCATAATTGAAATAAAACGAAATGGGGTGCAAATATGACATAATGGACAGGTTTGGACAATTACCCCCTTTCCCACATACGGCAAATCTGCACCAGACAACTTTGAAACGATCTAGAAGGCAAAACTGTGTACAAAACTTAGATTTTGACACTTTTTCAACAATTTTCAATCATGTCACGGTCAAAACTTAGAACATCTTGCTAAATAAAGGTATAATTTATGGAAATAAAGTAGAAAACATTTTAGCAAAAGGATAATTTCCTTGTGAGCATTTTCTCCTTTTGTCGCAATGTTTCAAAAGTCGTCTGCTGCAGCAGCTTCAAAATGCATATGTTATAAGGAAATGGTTAACAAAATATGGACTTCACCCACCCATTGAATTGTACATTTATTGTTTCATTGAAAAACTTACAAGTGAAAGATTGGCCGCTTTAGAGTAATGCTTCACTGTACGAACATTGTAGACGTGCCCACATTTTCTCTCTTGTCAGTGTTTCGGATTACGTTATCATTGAAATGCGTTTCCTTGAATTTCTGAATGCTAATCACGGCAAGAGTTCACATTATTGTCGTCCACTCGAGATTGTGCTTTTGTAATCCAACAGCTTTGATTTTCAATTGCTCCTTTTGCCACAATAATTTATGGAGTTTTCTATGTTTTGCACTTGATTATTTCAAAGTCTGTCAAGTTAAACATCATTGAAATCGTTGTGGCAAAAGGAGAAATTGCTCATATTGAGCAATATTTGCATTTGTCACAATCATTTCAACACTTTTCAATTATCGTACGATCATTTTAGAGATTTTTTATATTTTGTACTTGATAATTTCAAAGTCATCTGCTGCAGATTTGTTTTATGTGTGAAATGGTTAAACCAAAAACAGATGTTCTGTGTCAGCATTATTTGACAAACATAATCATAACAGGGTGTGTGTTCAACAAGAATAGTTTTTGGTACAAATTGAAATTTATCATAACCTCTTTTCTATTTATCTTTAGTATTATATAAGTCAATTTCCATGATCAGTTTAACTATTAATCATTCACTTAAAACACTGACCCTGCCAGGTTAAATATTCTACATAAAAGTTATATCTTCAAATACCGATATCAGCATTACTGACTACAGTTTAAATTGTTCTAATGTTTGTCGATTTAAATATTCTTTTTTTCTTATTTCTACATGTGCAACGAAATATTGCGGCTTCTCTTTTACGCTTTGCGTCAAACATTCGTCTTGTACTCTGCTGGAATAGTCTGTAAACAACGAGACATATATTTCTACCAGCAAACATGTGCAAGTAAAAAACGAAATTGCCGTTGTCAGTCTCATTTAATACTTGACGGGATTCCTTTAACTCTTTCTCACATATAACAAATCTACAACAAATCAACATCAGTCGACTTTCAAAATAACTTGGAAAAGATATGGAAAAACACTAATGAATTAAAGATTAATTATTGGAGCACTTACATCCCGCTGGCTAGTTCACGTAACTACTTGTTCTCAGCAGTACTCTCACGTCGTATTGGGCAATTAGTCAGTTATATCACGACGGCGTGTTCATCTAACAATGTGTTTCCTTACTTGTTCTCAACAGTACTCTCACGTCGTATTGGGCAATTAGTCAGTTATATCACGACGGCGTGTTCACCTAACAATGTGTTTCCTTACTTGTTCTCAGCAGTACTCTCACGTCGTATTGGGCAATTAGTCAGTTATATCACGACGGCGTGTTCACCTAACAATGTGTTTCCTTACTTGTTCTCAGCAGTACTCTCACGTCGTATTGGGCAATTAGTCAGTTATATCACGACGGCGTGTTCACCTAACAATGTGTTTCCTTACTTGTTCTCAGCAGTACTCTCACGTCGTATTGGGCAATTAGTCAGTTATATCACGACGGCGTGTTCATCTAACAATGTGTTTCCTTACTTGTTCTCAGCAGTACTCTCACGTCGTATTGGGCAATTAGTCAGTTATATCACGACGGCGTGTTCATCTAACAATGTGTTTCCTTACTTGTTCTCAGCAGTACTCTCACGTCGTATTGGGCAATTAGTCAGTTATATCACGACGGCGTGTTCATCTAACAATGTGTTTCCTTACTTGTTCTCAGCAGTACTCTCACGTCGTATTGGGCAATTAGTCAGTTATATCACGACGGCGTGTTCACCTAACAATGTGTTTCCTTACTTGTTCTCAGCAGTACTCTCACGTCGTATTGGGCAATTAGTCAGTTATATCACGACGGCGTATTCACCTAACAATGTGTTTTATGCATTGTTCGCAACAGTACTCCACACCACATTCGTCTTGGGATTCTGGCTTTCTTCCCAAATATACTATATTTAAACCCATCTAAAACGAATGACGTTTTCAATGGACAGAGAAAATCAACGGCGGAGCCGGCGTCGGAACATACAGCCCCTGGGTTGATAGCCTTCGTCGTTACCGACTAAGCAATAGAAGCTCAAAATGTTATTATGCATTCTCGAATCATTGCCCACCTACGGAAAATCTGCATAGACGACGTTGAAGTCATCTAGGCAGAACTATCGAAAATATCTTTAAATGAATTTAAATATTATGGCAAAAGGAGAAATTGCTCTATGTTTTCTAGTTTAATTGGAAATTGAAAAGTCGTTATATTAAATAGGTTAGATTCTTGTTGACGAGTCTTCTCCTGGCAACAGCCTCGGTGGTGTAGTAGTAGAGTGTCCGCCTCAGGTACGGGAGGTCGAGGGTTCGATCCCCGGTCGGGTTACACCAAATATTTTAAACTGGTACTAATAACTTTCCCTCCTTGACGCTCAGGGTTGTGGGGTTAGAATTACGACTTAATCACTTGTGTCAGGATAAATGGACGAGTAGAACTGGTATCGTCGACGTGCTATAACTGAACAATTATTGAAACCGCCATAAAACACAATACAAACAATATCTCCTGGCAAAACAGGATCCATTATCCAAAATGTTGTGTTCTGTGGGTGTGTCTCAGAAGTGCTATGCTTGTTGACTTGTTAATACCACGGAGGACACATCATTTAACATTTTCCATCATACGGGCGCATTTTGACACCTTTGCAGCAGACGACTTTTGAAAACATTGTGGCAAAAGGACAAACTGCTTATGATAAGCAACTCCTCCGTTAGCATCAATGTTTTCAACTTTATTCAAGTATAAAGCTTTTATCTAAAGAAACTGTTTTATATGTATTGCCAATATGTTTACGAAGGCGTCTGTCGTTGATTTGTTGTGTGTGGGAAAGGGTTAATAGGATTGGACGCATTAATGAACATTTCGTCGGGATTCCCACAAACTGATGTGACAACACATTGTAACAAACACACACTTTTACAGATGTCGAAAACAGCACTGACCATCAAGACATGAACGTCCGCAACTCTAGATACGATCTGACACCTGTCGTGACGGGGAAACCTTACTGCTTAAAGAACCTTTTAATGACCACGTATGTTCCATCTGTGTGTCACATGTCTGCATTGGGTTCGTCGCAGAGGTCAAGATAAGGAGGGGTATACATGTCTTTTCCTCCACACTATCTCTCTTATTATTAAACCAAACCCTATGGTGTACTCGCCCAAAAGTATTGTCTGACTGAGACGATTATTTTGAGTACCCACAACATTGGATTAAGGGGACAAATATGGAGTTTAGAACATTAAAACCCCATTCTCCGGGGTTGAATTAATCGTCTGATTCAAATCTATCGTGAGAAAAGATGTTACTCACATAAATTTGATGGTGGTTTGGTAGAGAATTGTATACATTGGGAACATGAGCTTTTACTCGTTTAAAGCTTACTCTTTTCTGTCCAATGTTTCTAAACGTTGTCTGCACGTGGAAAAGAGACCAGGAAGCAACGTTTTATATATAAAAAAAAAGAGTAGATTTAGCAGCCTGATAAACTATTGCCTCGAGCATCGTTTATTTTCCATTAAAATTTAAAATGTTCAACAAGAAAACGCACCAGTTGCCTATTACAAGTGTGGAAAAAGACCAGTACAGATAAACATGCTAAGTGTTCAATCAAACGAACTATATTTAGCGGATGATTGCACCAGTTACATAATTATCAACTTGTGAGTTTGCATATTTCAGCTACGTATTAATTTATGATACTGCAAGCTTTCTCCTTCGAATTTTACTTCCTGTTTCCGCCATGCTTTTGTTGGAGGGGGAAGGCGGACAGTCACTAATGACAATGCCCGGGATCCTCATTAAGTTTACGACGATTTGCAAGAGGATCAGATGACCATCAGACATGAATCCGACATGAGGTTGTAACATCAATTGAACTCAATATGATAATTTGTGTTCTGTAGCGAATACAAAAATACAAGAAGCCTTGGAAACCGTTTCATTTTCTAATGTAATGTAGAAATGTTGAGAGAACGTTTTAGCTGGTGGTAATACGGGTTTATATCAAGGCTAAAGCTATCGATATATGAGCCGTCCCGCGAAAAAAACCAACATTATGGCCTCTGCGTAATGCATCGACCCAGATCAGCCTGCGCTGTCCGCGCAGACTGATCCGGGCCGACACATTCCGTCTCAGGGGGATAGATGTATAGAGTGACGATTCCTAAAACAGAAAATCCACAGGAGGCGAAAAGTGTCTATCCGGGTAAAACTGCGCGGCATGCTTAGGCTGATCCGGGTCGATACATTACGCAGAGTCCACACTGTTGGTTTTCTCGCGGGACGGCTCATGATATGCTTCGCTTTGTAGGACAATGCTGTCTACGACCAGGGTGATAGCCATTGCTTTTCGACATCGGTATGTGTTTGTTGTTGTTTTCTCATCTCATGCTTAACCTTTCAGAGCTGATATTTTAAAAATGAACTCGTCGAGCTTTGCATTTAGAAGAAACCATAGATGTACCAGTTTTATGAATATGAAGAAAAGGAATTTGAGTGTGATAGTCAATAAAATAGAGAGAAATTTAAATAAATTTAAATAAATTTTTAACATAACTTGTTTCCCAATCCAAAATCCATGTCCTTGTAATGCAAATCTGTATTAAAGTTGATATTGTAAAAGAATATTGATAAACTTGTTTTTAAACTCACAATATGGAGCCTGATCAGAAGACGCGGATGCGCCGACTGGTCTGGCTGTATACTTGTGTCAAAGGCTTTACAAAATGATGCCTGTAGTCAAATGTTTAAATAAAATTACAATGTTCACGGCCTCAGATGATTCGCAAAGTCATGTGAGTATCGCAGTTCGTATTCCACCAATAAGGGGGTGGGGGTAATTTACCTGCGAAGATGTAGTGCGGGGTAGGTATACTGACGTGAGAAAGCTATGAAAACTATGGGTAAACTTGCCGCTATTACCTAATTTAAATCTTTCCCTTTGAAAATAGTATGGCAAAAGGAGAATACCAGCTTCTTCATTTTACATCATGGCGACATTTTACTTATCCATGGACCGTTTCCAATTCCCTGACGCTTATCTTCAGATTCGGCGGATTCCTCTCTAGAACTTAGGGAAGTTGCATGTTTTCAGCGATATGAAATAAATTATCTTCAAAAAAAAAAAGAAATACTCAGAAATATTCCATTTATTATTTTCCTGTTTATTTTTAATGTAGAATTGAAAAAGATTTCATTATTTGGATATTTTAACTCATACAGAATGAGGCTGTTTCTTAAATTATCGTTAAATGCAATTTTAAGATTCGGGGAAAATGGCATACGTCGGACACTGCTGCGTTGGTCAGTCGGTTCTGCACGAAGTTAATGCATATATATCTGAGTGGCGTAAACCAACCATAATAGTTGCGGATGCGCTTGTTGATCTGGTTCTACGTTGGTCGGAAAGGCCAAACACCGGTTGGTATTAGCAGATCAACGTTCATAGAAGCTCCAAAATGTGTCGGAATACATTAAAACAGTTAGTAAAATACGTGTACAAATTACCTTCTTGAAACAGGAGTAACAACTTGATAACTAAACAACGAACATCTCAGTATAACTATTTCACATCTGAATTTCCCAAAAGTCTAATTTTCTATGCTGGAAATTGGACCATTCCACTTTTCGTCCAACAGGTAATTTGGTACAATTTAATGTCTGAGTGGCCTCGTTACGAGCTGTCTCTCCTAAATCTGAACTGTTTGCAAAAGCCTTTAAGTGCCTTTGGTAGCGAAAGGGTTAAACAAACTATTTGTTCAGGTTTTTCAAGATCTTTGAATAATATTAATTACTAAAAATAATAAATAAACAAGGCAAATGAACCTGTTGAATTTATTCAGATAAAACATGCTTGAAAAGGAGACCATGCTAACGAAGAGCACTTTCTCTAAAGATTCTCTGCTGTAGACACATCGAAAGGTGGTAACTTAAATGATCATTTAGAACAGGGAACCATTTACAAGATTTCGGAGTGGTCTGATTTACAAGATTTCACACTGTCGGAGTGGTCTGATTGGTAACCTTATGATGTAAATATCCGATAACAGTTATGTCTGTATTGAATGAGCCGTTCCGCGAGAAAACCAACGTAATGGCCTCTGCGTAATGTGTCGATACAGATCGGCCTGCGCAGTCTGCGCAGGCTAATCCGGGCCGGCACATTCCGTCTCAGGAGGGTAGAGGTATAGAGTAATGATTCCTGAAACAGAAAATCCACAGGAGGCGAAAAGAGTCTGCCTGGATTCACCTGCGCGGAATGCTTAGGCTGATCTGGATCGATGCTTTACGCAGAGTCCACAATGTTGGTTTTTCTCGCGGGACGGCTCATTTGTTTGAAACCCTGCGGGAAAAGTAGAAAAGCTCATCTTGAGTAATGTTATCCTATCGTCACACTATTTTAAAGTGTCGTCTGCTACAGGGGCGTCAGTCAGATTAAGTCTGCCTCGTGTTAATATTGCTAAACATGAAGCGCAATAAGAAAACCTACTAAGTCTGCTCAATGCCGGTTTCGGAAAAAAATCAGCTTTTGCATCAACTGTTAACCATTTCCCTCACATAGACGCTTTCTGACACATCTCCTGCAGACAACTTTTGAAAACATTGTGAGGACAAGAGGAATCCCTAAAAAATTATCAAATTTCACCTTTCGTCACGATGCTTTCAACTATATCCAATTATTTTACTTTTCATTGACGGATTTCTTTCATAGTTTTGCCTAAATGTTTTCAGATTCGTTTGCAGATGTGTTGTATATATGGGAAAAGAAGTTAAAATGGATTGTGGTTTGGAAAGAATTAAATTCTATAAAATCTTAATGTAATCGTTTTATCTGACTTGAAATTTAAAAGTTGCCTGCTTTAAAAAGCTTTCTGTTAAATATGTAATATTTTAAAAAGTGAATGCAAACGGTTGTAAAACACTTTGGGGAAAGGGAGAACTTGCTTATTTATGAGCAATTGCCCCTTTTCCCCCACGATGTTTTTCAAAAGCCGTCTGCTGCACAGGTATATAATGTCTTCTGATTCATGGATAAGGATATGCACAATTATCACAGTCATCATTTATTTCACCATAAACGGCTCAGTCCTGACGAAAAACCGCGAAAACAGGAGAAGAAAAAAAGGATGACGTTTTAAATTCCGTAACTTGAAACTGGAATGTCTTTTTGTTTGATTTCGAGGAGGAATGACCTTATCGACCCCTGAGTGCTGTGAAACCGCGTCGCTTGGTAATCTCCGTGCCTTCTGAAAAGAAAAGGAAAACACATGAATCTCGTCAGTCAGAAAAGGGGGACCTCACATCCGGGGTTTTATTATCATTTGAACCACGTCACACGAAAACCGACCTTCAGAGGATAAGTATTGAATGGCAATTGTGATCAAATTACCTACATGTATATCGAGGGCTTGGCGTGAAACGGTTGTAACTAAAAACCTATTTTGAAAACCCTTATTTAGGGGCAATTTTGACCCCTTTGTAAACAATGCAAATTTAGGTGCCATTGCTCAGAACGAGCAATGGCACCTACATTTCCATTGTTTACAAAGAAAAATGATTTAACGCTTATAAAGACTTTATGGCGAGGTGATTAACCTTGGTAAAAAAATACCAATTTAAGTTACAACTGTTTCACGCCAAGCCCTCGATATGTTCAGAATTTAGGGTAAAAACTCGACTCAATGACGAGCTTCTATAATGCGTCTATCACTTCTTTGCGAAGTTCCTAATTAGACTGTTCGGGATAACAGGCTGATCTGAATCTTAACAGGTCGTAGATTACCCGAAAGTCGGTTTTCGTGTGAACTAACCAGAAACAAACATTTAAAGCCACATCTTTATTGCACACATACAGACAGTGATTGACCGACTAGCCCGATGTTTCACTATTCCCATGTGCAACATGCCCACTTTAACAGTTAAAAGTTTACATGTGTTGTATAGTATGCGTTTCGGCATCCGACGTGAGTCTTACTGTATGCAAGAAATGTGAATGCACTGGCAATTTTTTTCCTGTGCTCAGTGCCTGCTCAGTGCCTGCTCAGTGCTTACTCAGTGCATGCTCAGTACATGCTCAGTGCCTGCTCAGTGCCTGCTCAGTGCCTGTTCAGTGCCTGCTCAGTACCTGCTCAGTGCTTACTCAGTGCATGCTCAGTACATGCTCAGTGCTTATTCAGTGACTGCTTATTGCTAACTCAATGCCTGCTCAATATCTGCTCAGTGGCAACGCAGTGTCGACTCGGTGCCTGCTCAGTACTCAGACGACATAATTCCGACCACATCACTCTACGATACGTAGCCTTTTGAAAGTTCGTGGGGTGCTGTACACAGCTAAACTTGGTTTAAACTTATTTATTTGTCATCGATTGCGAATAGTTTTCAGCTAATATTAATCATGCTCGATTTCTGCTTCCTGGAGACATTACCAGTGCTCGCGAGGGTTGTGTGGACAAGCCAGAACCCGCTTATCAGGGGATACGAACCCGGGACCTTTGGTTCGAGAGGACCGACGTTCTACCACTGTACCACTGTCTTCTACACTAGCTTGACTTTTTAAGGGTGTTTTGGAAGGAATGATGAATGCGTTCGTCAATTAATTTTCATAATATGCGTGTTTAAATGTTTAACAGTTCATTATCAGTTACATGCGTAGAGTGCATATTAGATCAATATAGCTTCCTTGCAACTACATTGATAGAGCCCACCTAGGTATTCGAACTCAGTACTTGCGTGTGTTTTGAGTTTTCAAGTATTCGAGTTGAGTACTGTTGAGACGATCCGATTGATTTAAGTAAAGTAATCAATCAGTTCATCCGAATAGTCAATCTATCAATATTCTCCAGGATAATGAACTAAGCTGCACCATACAGAAACCGACCTTTTACATAAATACACGTAGTTATAACCATCAAATCGCATACTTATATCGGCGGATTGCTTCATGTTAACCCTTACTCACACATAGACACATTCTGACGCATCGGCCGAAGACGAAATTTGAAAACATTATGACAAAGGAAGAAATTGCTCATGCAGAGCAATTTCTCCTTTTTGTCACAATGTTTTCAACTCTATTTAATAATCAAATTATAAGTTTAAGAGATATTCTCTATTTTTACTGAGACGATCTGAAATGTGTTAACTGCATATTTTTTGATATGTGGGAATGATTTAAAAACCCTTCTCCATCTCCAGGGGAAGGTCCTTATCAGACGGCACCGAAACACAGACAGATTTGGATCTGCGTTGGTCTCTGAGGTCGGTTGTTTTCGTATGGCCTGATTTAAATATGAGGAGAAATTACCCCCCAGCGCCGTCTGATAAGGGCTAACAAGTAGGAAAACTGCCTATATAAGTATGCGATTTAATTATTTAGCCGTTTTCCACATGTAAAGGCGCTTTCTGAAACCTCTGCAGCAGACGACTATTGCAAATATTGTGAAAATAGGAGAAATTGCTGATAATGAGCAAATTCTCCTTTTGTCACAATGTTTTCAACTCTTTTTCAGAGTCGTCTGCTGCAGAATTGCTGTATGTGGGAAAGGGTTTAAATGATACATCTAAAAATGGCCTCGACATGCACATGAACCGCAGCGGACCTTCATGCGGTTTATTACATGGCGCGGTGACTAAATAAAACACAGGCCTTTTAACGTAATACTTTTAATTAGCTTCTAAATGACTAACGTGTTGCAAAAACACGTTGGCATTTAGAGTATTTAGAGACGCGCTACGTAATTGATATATAGCACTCAATCCATTCTTCTTTCGGCCTTTTCCAACATACGACGACTCTGCAGTAACCGACTTTGCAATCATCTAGGCAATCATCTAGGCAAAAACATTTGGGTAACCATGTCAAATAAAGTATAAGTTAAATTAAATATAATTCAAAATGATCTTACAAAAGAATAAAGTCCTTAATTGTATATTTTTCTTTACCACATTGCTTTCAAATGTCTTCTGCTGGTGTTGTGTCAAAACGCATGTGCAGGTGAAACATACTTTAAAGTTTAAAGAAAGGGACTAGTTTTTGAAATGCATTTATGATAGCAACAATTGCATTCTTTCTCATTTCAACGATTTTGATAATTGAACATTTCATGATACTAATTGTTTTGAAGCGTCACTTATTTTGGATAAATCATTATAAATTCGATGATGACTGTAGTATAATTGTATCTCATGAACCTATACAAAATATTTTGATATGTGGCCGCTCTACGATACAGTAATAGTCAAAACAATTTTGAGTCTGTATTTATATACATTTGTATGTATGTATAATTGTAATGTTTTGTTGTTCATATATAACACACGTTTGTTCATGTTTCATTTTGTTTATGTTTGAGGCCCTCATGGAAGATTGACTTGCAAAAATGTACCGTATGTCAAATGAGTGTCCTCTCTAAATAATGCCTTTATTATTATTATTATTATGATGATGATTATCACTATGACTACAGTTTGGGATATTACAAAGGTTGGTGGGCGTCTTTTATATTAGTCAATTCGCAATAGATAGGTCAGTAACGAGTAGGTCATATCATTCTAGGAATCGTGAGTTCGAACCCTGTCTCGGTCATTTATTCTTTCCGGTAACTGAAATATCATTGTGAACTGCTTCCTTCACGTATAGGCTAACTAATATGTGTGGTGTGGAAAGCTAGCCAAATACATGGAATAATTTTGTGTAAAGGTAATGGAAACCCAGGTGAACTGGTCGCCGTGATATAACTGAAAAACCGTCGGCAAACAGCGGTAAACTCGAAACAATTAAAACCTTTTTCAAGTCCTTTTCGCTTAAAACATTTTTTTCATTGAACCAATTTATGTATTCCCAGCAGTCCGCGCAGACTGAACCAGGCCGACACATTCCGTCTCAGGGGGATAAAGGTATAGAATAATGATTCCTGAAACAGAAAATCCACAGGAGGTGAAAAGTGTCTATCTGGGTAAGCCTGCGCGGCATGCTTAGGCTGATTTGGGTCGATACTTTACGCAGGGACGGCTCCATTTAGGAATAAAGGAGCGATTTTAGTGCATTTGCATTTGTATCAAAGCGATACTGTTAAAAGAGAAATTGCAGATCATGAGTGCATTGACTTACTTCTATTGTTCTAGTATTATGAAGCATGGTTGAATAAATATTCGTTACATACAGGTATTTTTACTTTGCCAATGCTTGGCATTCAGTTTAAAAAGTATATAAGATAACATTGACCCCCAAGGTAAGCTTATCGCTGAACTCACGAAAAGGTCATCTCAATATGCAACACTTAAATTCGGGAGTTTATGAATAGTTTGGGTACTCAGTTGGTAGCAGTGTCATGACATTCATTATTGTATAAATGTTCGTATTTTACTGCCAGACGAGACACCCTTACCGTGCTATAACCGACTTAAAACAGCTTAACCCTTTCCCTCATACGGCAATTCTGCAGCAGACGACTTTGAACATGGAAAATCTCCATAATTGAATGGATAACCCATGACTAAAAGTGGAAAACATTGTGTCAAAAGGAGAAATTGCACGTTTTGTGCAATTTTTTCTTTTGTCACTATGTTTTCAAATAGTCGTCTGCTGCAGAGGCGTCAGAAAGCGTCTATATGAGGGAAAGGGTTAAAGGAATACAGTAATGTGCGATTTTCAACATATATGAGCCGTCCCTCCAGAAAACCAACATTGTGGACTCTGCGGAAAGTATCGACCTGGATCAGACTAAGCATGCCGCGAAGGCTTACCCGGATTGACACTTTTCACCTCCCGTCGATTTTCTGTTTCGGGGATCATTACCCTATTGACTTTTTGAAAGAAAAAGGAAGATAAGGTTTCAACATATACTTTATGTATATTGGGTGCTGAATTGGGTGCAATTAGCTGAAGCTCAGTGATCTTTAGTACAGTCTAAATTTAAGAACATAAGTAACAACGGGGATTTCAAAAATGACAATTGCTAGAATATTAGTTCACGAATGTGAAAAACGATGTCTTTTGTCATCAACTTTGATTATAACCTAATCCGTTTGATATCTTTGCACTTATGCTGATGAAAAAAACAAGTGTTGAAACAAAAAACAATTAAGGAAAACAATTCTACCATGGCAAAATGCAAGAACACTGTTTATTGGGCATATCCATGTTCCTTGCTACGATATACAGACGCATTTTGACGCATCTGCAGCAGACGACATTTGAAAACACTGTGGCAAAGGAAGAAATTGCTCAACATGAGCAGTTTCCGCTTATGCCACAATGTTTTCAAATCTATTCATTTGAAGAGAGTGTCCATAGGTTTGCCAAGATATTTACAAAGTCGTCTGCTGCATGAGGGGGAAGGGTTAAAATGAAGTCACTTATAAGGAAAAAGCGAGTCTAACTAGACGTGAAAACCAAACATAACTTTATATGATGCGCGGTAGTAGTCGTTGGGGGAAATTATAAAAGGATACAATTGAATAATTATTTTTATAACCTTGACAACCAAACAGCCTTTTCAACGTACATAAAGCAAATCCGCAGCAGACGGCAAATATATATGAAATCTGTGTATAGATTGTAAAGTTCAAATTAATTTCTCCTTTTGTCGTAATGTTTTCTACAGTCGTATGCACCAGATACGTAAACAAGGGTCGACACATACTTCAAGTCACCTTTACATGGTGAAGACTCATTAGAAATGTTATTTCTTCGAAGGGAAATGGGTAACTCGGTTAAATGTACCTTTATGTCCGAAGGAATCCATGTCACTATAATCGAGTTGTCGCAGCCTCTTTCCTCTCATTGCAACGTAATTTCTGGAATTAATTCGACGAGTTCTTCGTGGGAAGATAGGAAGACGATAGGTAAAACCCATGGGGAGTAGGCCGAACCCAAACCGTTTCCCTCTGTGCGTGGGGACGAGTCCATTATTATCAAAAGGGTGTCTTTGATCAATCGAAGGTATTCTGTCTAAATCATCAGATAGGCTATTAAATGCATTGGCCGATGAAGGATTCATTAGTTCCTGGCCAAGGTCATCTGTATTCGCTTGTCTGTCAAACTCTGTGTCCTGAAACAAAGTAAAGAATACAATAAAGATCTACACAGTTTAAATACATGGCACTTTGTGTTATTCTAAGCCATACCATAACATGAACGCAAATCATAATCAATTGCTGAATCATAATCGTGACAACATCGGCTAGGTCTTCATTTATTCTTTTATTTCATCTTACCCCTTCCCTTATACAGAGGGCATTCAACATAGTTTGCAGATATTGTGGGAATGTACCTGTGCCCTCAATGTATTCAACTTTTAACTTATATCATAATTCACTTTATCCAGACGTTAGAATAATTTAAATCACACGTTTTAAAAGGCAGACGACTCTATAATATCAGATTGAGTAAACCCGAAAAACAATGAAATATTTCGGAACAACACCACCTATGGTCAAATGATAATTATATAAATTTGTCAGCCTAACATCTGGATTACCCAGAACGAGGCACTTAATCAGACCGAGGCTTGTAAATCATATTGAACGCAAGCAATAATCAGTTTACTCAATGAACGAAGTAGATCATTGATAATTTTGGCCAGACGAAGATGTTAATAATTGATATGTCAGTCTTTGAGTGTAATTACCATTTTCCCGTGTTTATCATTTTGACGCATCTGCAGCAGACGACTTTTGAAAACGTTGTGACAAAAGGAGAGATTGTTCAAAACGAGCATTTTCTCCTTTTAACACAATGTTTTCAACTTTTTTTGCAGTAATTATACCTTCATTTCGAGAGATTTCCCATGTCTTGAATAGCTGGTTTTAATGTCGTCTGCTGCATATGTGCTGTATTTTCAGCTACATTTGCGAACAGCTAAGACACACATGGCTTGCAGAAATCTCATAAAGGGTCAATTAAGGATTATTTAGAATAGTCACGAACTCACGATGTGTTAGGCTAACATATCACTCAGATAACTCATGTGTTAAACTAACGATTAGACCGTCTCAATGGTGTAGTGGTTGAAGCTATCTCATAAATAAGTGTAAACTAACACAAGTCAGACCTGCAGTTCGCTGCAGTAGAACACACTTATATAGATATGATGACATCGCCTCAATTTGACCTTTGCATTACCAATCAAATTTCGCCTATTAAATTGTAAGCTGTTTACATGTGAGAGAACCCACATAAAAACACGAGATAGAGATGCAGTGATGGGTTATGCTCGCCAAATGGATATTTAACCGAGCGCGAGGGTTATACAAACAGTTACACAGAAGATAAATCGACCGCAGTGATGGCCGAGCGTTGGTTGTATCATGCCATTGGTCAGAACAATGAGAACTCTGCTCATGAACATTTAAACATATCGGGTCAACTTCAGACGACCTTTAATGCCGTGTTTTCAGATCCATGATATGACGACACCGCATAAAAGGTCGATCATCCAGTATACGCAAAGTATTCCAAAACTTTTATTGGATGAAAAATTGCTTCCCCCGATTTTTAATATGGAATATTCTACTTAAGGACATTCAGCTCTGAAAAAGTTCGTCTCGGGAGCCTGCTAGGCTAACGGAGTTTGCTAATTTTATACATGTTTAGCTCTATAATATGAATTGTTCATGTGAATACTACTAAAGGAGATTCGAATCGGTACTAATGTTTTTATGGTTTGACCTCAACCCTTTCTAACATACAGCCGTGTTTTAACGGATCTACAGCAGACGACGTTGTCAACTTGTTTTCAACTCTATTCAAGTATTATATTTTCATTTACAGAATTATATCCATATCTTTGCCCAGATGTTTTCAAATCAAAGTCGTCTTCAGGAGATTTGATGCATGTTGGCAATTGTCATGTCATGATTTTAACGTGTTTGTTGTAAGACAATTATTGGCCCTAAACTCATGAAACAGTCAATTTGAGAATACATTTGATAAATATGTGTTCCCTCTGAATACTCACTATCTATCGGAACGTACTGAGTTTAAGTGCAATAACGTTCCCGTGATGATTATTCGGAGCAATAACACAAGGAATTTAATATCAGAGGCGTAGCTTGGCAATAATCAATGTGTAGGCCGTCTCGTGAGAAAATAAACATTGTGAACTCTGCGTAAAGTATCGACCCGGATCAGCCTAAACATGCCACACAGGCGTACCCGGATATACACTTTTCGCCTCCTGTGTATTTTCTGTTTCATGAATCACTTCTCTATCTATCCCTCCTTAGACGGAATGTGTCTGGTCGATACATTACGCAGATGTGTATCGCCGCAGCTGTATTTTGGGGCATTTTCGAATTTGAAATACGTTGATATGCCCATTCATTTCGTGGTAAATATGTAATAGTGTCCGTGCCGATAACGGGAGTTCATCTTTACTTGTTGTTAGGATGGTGTTAGCCGAAAACAATTAAATTAAAGCTTCTTAATAGCACACGTCCGAATGTTTGATGTTCAACGTAAACCTGAATAAACCCCTGGGACCGGCCTGGGTTAGATAATTGATCGCGTCAAACAAAGTACAGTCCAGCCTGTGCTCAATACCACCTGAGAAGAGCGAGTTCCTGTCTATATCAACCACACTTTAAGTTTCTCTATTATACATTTTCTGCATAAATGACCCTGCAATTAAAGACCACCTGTGAGCAAAGTCCATGTTGTTTTGTTCCCATAGGTGGTCTTTATACACTGGTCTAACTGTACTTTAATAATGGTAGTAATGGATTACCTCCTTGGCACCTACGGTGTTGTTTATACCGAGGGACTGGTGTATGGATACAATAACTAACAGTAGTGGTAATTAACATAACATCAACATCAATTTCATTACAGTAGGGGTAAATATCATAACATCAACAAGGCTAAGATCAGTGTGCCGTTCATGCATTATTATCTTGGTGTTCAGTGTACGTTTTTAACTAATTACAAGTTACTTGAAAAGAACGATTTCTATGTCAAATATCAAGAGTGAACAAATCAGTTTGTGGAGTTCAGTGGGATAACAGTTGACACACTGTAGAAATGATTTAGACTGAAATCATTCTTATTGTGGTAATTTCCAGTATATGAACTTTTCTAGACCGACTTGATATATTATATACCTGTACAATTTCCGGCGCAAATGCATGCAGATTGTCAAGCGCAATTACAACACGGCAGATGGTCAAATACTAGATACCAAATAGTATGACTGAAATAGTTTGTGACTCCATAGAGATATAATTTTACGTCATTCGAAATGCTGTAGTGTGGTGGCATTAATAGTCCATTTGGCGTCCCTGTGTGTTCTATACACCAACCTAGAAATGTTGTTTCCTATGAAGTGTTATGGTTGATTTGTACTCTAATGGGGTTCTCCAACAAATTCAGCTTAGTTGCCAACATGATGTTAGTTTGTCAATTTAAGGTCAAGGTGACGTCAAATTCAAGATGGCCGCCAGACGCCATTTTGAATTTCAAACTTTTTACTACTTTTTTTAAAATGATGTTTTGTATTTTCATTGGATTTGAAGGGAAGCAGAATCAGAATTACGTTGTTATTTTATGGCCGGGATCAGCTGCGTATCTAAGCATTTCACACATATGTACTTAGAAAAAACATACTGTGCTTTAGAATTCTTTCAAAGATAAAAACTGACGTCACATTCTTTCATAGGCATTAGTACGTCAGTTATGTTAAGAAAGAAAAAAACTGAAGTTTTTTAAGTTTTATAACACCACATATATAAAGTGTATTTGATCTGATGAAAATTGTCTAATTTCGTTGTTGAAAATCTTAAAATTTGCATATCTTTTCTTCATTTTGTCTAAAAAGATATACTAGGTATATCTTTTTTTTAAAAAAACATTGTGATTCATTAGCGATACGTATACGCTACGTATGTGACTCCATAGGAATATCAGTGTACGTCATTCAAAGTGCTGTAGTGGACGGCATTCACACCACATATATGAAGTGTATTTGAAATTTATACAATTGGTATACTTTTTTTCTTTATTCTGTCTTGAAAGTTACATGATACGCGACTTTGTATTGTCTACTCGGAGCGTGGGAAATGCACATCTCTGTCGACCTAAAATCTCAGGAGATTCAAATATTCCCTCTCACGTAATAAAATACAAAACGAAGTTTGACACATTTCAGCAATTAATTTGGATTATTTTCTGAAATGAAATGAAACTTGGAATTAAACAAAATTACTTTGTGTTTTCAAAGCCAAAAAGAAAAGACGAAACTCACCGAAAAGCATGATAAAAAAATTGTGTTTGCTTTTGTTTTAAAACTGTCACAACTCATTGATGAAAAACTTGTTATAATGAATCTTGACAAGAAACATGTTTCTTATTACGCTGTTATTTCTGTAGATTAAAGGCATCTCAGTCAATTATAATTATGACACATATTTAAAAGAATTCGTCATAATTCCTGGAAATTGGGACCTTGTTACAAGACAAAATGGGCAATGTCATATGAAATCACAATCTCTGAGGTTTTAACAGTTACTGATCATTGCGATCAAAAGAGTACGTTCTCGGGATACGGTAAAGTTGACTTTTGTGAACAGTATAGACCCAGATCGGTTTGTGCATCATCACAGTCTGACCAAGATCTACACTGTTCACATATAACTCACACAGGTTTTTGTATTCTTACAACTTGTGTGGATTCTGATATGGCGAAGCACATATCAGGCCGATCTGAACTTAAACAGATCAGAAATGCCAACAAGTACCTTTTTCCATTGACTGGCTGAAAAATGCATACTTGTTTGGTCGTTTTGTTTTGTCATATCCGTTCTTAAAATGGTTGCACGAAGCTTTACCGACAATGCGGCTAACGGGGAATATCGTGCGAGGAGGCGCGGATTTATCTCTGTTTTCGCTGGTCAAAGAGTACAGATAAAACTTTTTCAAACTTTGTTATTCGTGCTTTTATAATATCAACCACAGGCACTCTTGCTCCTCTAAACATAGATATGACCTACTCTATGCATAGATATTAATATCTATGCATAGAGTAGGTCATATCTATTTTTAGAGGAGCAAGTCCTTGTGTCTCAACTGGCTTAGAAATACTAACTTATGGAATCAGTGGCTATAGTGTCCGCCTTGTGAGCGGGAAATCCAGTTTCTATCCCTGGTCGGGTCACAACTAGGTATCCGGGATTTCAGGGATTTACAACTGATGGTCCGATTACCGGTAGCACTGATAATTCACCAATCAAACGACGCCGTGATATAACTAAAATTAATCCTTTCGAAAAGAGTGTAAAACGATTTTCAGAATATTAAACAGAGACACCAGTAAATTTATTTTCATTGGTTATCTTAGCCTCTATCTGTGCTTGGACAGAAATATTGTACATGTATGAGGTAAAAGCAGATTGGCTCGTTGCATAAATAGTTTAGAGTAATCGCACATCGTTTATGGACTGAAAAAATACAGGGTAGAGCACTGTATGCAACCATTTATGTCACTAACTGGTTATTTAAACTGAACATTTTCTGTTAAGGTTATTAGGTAAACTCACTACACAAAGCTTCAAACGTGTGCCCCTGTTTGGATATTCCCTGGGTCCTATTTTAACGAAAGAAGAAAAGACTCTGGTCCATTCACCATCCTACATGTACTTTCTATAATTATTTGTAAAATATACCTTATCGAGTTACAGCCTAGGCAGTCATATATGTTATTTATAACTGGTACTAATGTATAATGATGGGAACCCGATCTATGACAGTCGGTACGGTTCTACTGTCTATTCGGCCTTGAGCGTACGATAAACACTACACAACTACATCGTCTTCAGAAGATTTGAAGCATGTTGGAAAGTGTCATGTAATGATTGTAACGTGTTTGTTGGCCCTAAATTTGAGACTACATTTGATAACTATGTGTTCTCCCTCTGAATACTCCCTATCTATCGTAACTTATTGATTATACGTTCTATAACGTTCCCGTGATGATTATTCGGTGAAATAACACAAGGAATTTAATATCAGGGGCGTAGGCCGTCTCGTGAAAAAATCAACAGTGTGGACTCCGCGTAAAGTATCGACCCGGATCAGCCTAAGCATGCCACACACAGACGTACCCGGATAGACACTTTTCGCCTCCTGTGGATTTTCTGTTTCAGGAAATATCGCGAGTTTCGAATTTGAAATACGTCGATATGCCCATTCATTTCGTGGTAAATATGTAAAAGTGTCCGTACAGATAACGGGAGTTCAGATCTGTGACAGTCGGTACGGTTCTACTGTCTATTCGGCCTTGAACGTACGACAAACACCACACTACTACATCATTTGAGCGGTCATGTAGGAAAGTCAAGCGGTTCTTGGGTGTACCTTAGACTTGTAAGCCAACTGGCAATATCCGGACCGGATTGTGCGAATGCGCAGAGTGATCTTGATCAATGTTGTTCGTAAAGGCCTGATATTTGTTTATTATTTGTCTGTAAAGGTGCTCATGCAGTTTAGTCTTATTTTGAACGGACAGTTCTCAAGTCTGTGACCTTCCAATCGAGACACAGCCGTTCTACCTACTTAGCCATCAGAGTTAAAAAACATTTTACGCAATTATTCCAAAACAATTACTCTGGATAAATTCCATTCAACGCTAATCGACGGTGTTGTTATGCCACAAGAATCTCAAGGATGTGCAATCGTATAAATACTCTCATGGGAAATGACGTTTGAAGAATGCCTGCACTAAATCATAAGCCCTTGATTATATTCTTAAAACAATATTTCACGTTTAATTCAAAATAATCATTTATGCAAGTTTATTAGCCAATTTGGTTGTCTATGTGTAATAACTAACTTGTTAAAAGAGATAATATAAGTCTCAACAAAATGCATGCGCCTTTTTGTATAGATGTTCTATAAATATGCAAACACTCGCCACAAATAATTGAGCGATGCTCAAAGAACACCAACATTAACGTAAGTATTAGCCCGTGTAGACACAGACTTGGCTGCACATCTTGGCTAAGGATCCTAACGGATACTGCTTGACAAACGTTGATTGAGAACTTCTATTACTAATGTACGAACCGTGCATGGCCAGATTGGACTGCATATATGCACTGGCTCGTCTGGATCTAAAGTGGTTTTAAAAACCTTACGGTTGGATTTCGCAAAGCGCCGATCAAATACTTATGATACTAGCTACTGCAATTCAGCAGGTTAAGTATTAAGATAGAATACGTCATGCCTTCTATTTTGCCGCAATACTCATTAAGAGTAGATCATATGATTACATTTTAAAGGTACAGTCTCTTGATCTTACGTCACATCTACCAAACAATGAAAACTATTCTAATTGAGAAACGAGACGAATTTTGATGCAAATCATCAAAGACGCCGCGCATGATTTTGAAGCATGAATTAAAGGAAGCAGAAGCAATTCAATACATGTAAATAACGTGTAAACAGACAGGATGTAACTATTTCGAAAAAGAATGCCAAATGTTCCTTTATTTTAAACAAGAAGACCAATATGTGGCTACATTACTCACCTGGCTACAATAGCCTATGATAAAGGCTACCAAGAGCAGAAAGGGTAAGTTTTGACGTAGGGATAGACGTTGTATATGCTGCGATCAATGTGATATTCAGCATTAGTCGTAAAATGTCAAGTTTAGTCCTAAAACCATATGGTTTACAGTTTGATTAACATTGACTGCAACTACAATGTGTCAAAGAAGCTGAAGTTTATTATTGTTTTACCAATAAAATCTGCTCTAACTAGATCAATTAGATACAAAAATCAAAGCACTGCAATGCTGACGGCCTTGGGGCTGCCGGAAGGTTGGAGAAGTAGAGGAAATGTGAAAGGAAATAACAATTGCAGCTTATGTTAATGTATTTGTTGTCAAGAAGTTAAAAGATCATGTCAAAAATAGTGAATGTTATTAAACTGCCAATTTAAAAACAGAAGGACCTTATTGGCACTATATCGCTCACCTGAGTGCAAGACCTCACAAGTATACACATTTAAGACATGAAGAATCAAAGGGAAATTTGACAGCAGTTTTAGGCAGAATATTTTGAAGTGTCTGCATTATTATATTGAGAAATATGTCAATGTTAAATCACAATCCATCAAGTTGAAATAGTTCTCTAAACCATGTACTAGACTGGGAGAAAGTGTTTGATTTATGCAAAAATCATCACGACAATTATTCTGACAAAGATTAAAAATGCAACATCCAGTGTGTTATCAAGATTTTCCTTCATTTGGCCTAGTGACCTATTTTTGTTTACCCGATATGACCCTTATTCAAACATGGACTGGATATCATTAAGATAAACATTCTGACCAAATGTTAAATAACCTGGCCTCTACAGTGTTGACAAGATGTTCCTTCAATTTGGCCTAGTGAACTAGTTTTTTTTAACAGACATGACCAATATTCAAACTTGGCCTACATATCATCAAGACTAACATTCTGATACATTTTCAACATGCTCAAGTTAAAAATGCAGCCTCCATTATGTTAACAAGATTTCCATTCAATTTGGCCTAGTGACCTAGTTTCTGACCCAATATGACCCATAATCGAACTTGACTTAGATGTCATTAAGACAAGCATTCTAACAAAAATGCCGTTGATACCTCTACAGCGTAGCGGGCACCTGCACAGCATGATTGAGGGAGATGTTTGCGTTTGCACGATACCTCTACAACTTAGTTATTGGTGCATTGGTGGCTGAAGAGGAGAGGTCTCATTCCCTTTACTGTCACTCTCCCTCTCTTGTGGGTACTGCCGTCTCATTCTTCTTCAGTCCTCCCTTCTTTTATAGGGCATCTTGTAGTAGTGTTACTCTGAAACGTTTGTGATACACTGTGTGTTAAATTGCTACCGTCTGTGAAGAGCGCGACTGGAATCTGATTAATGATGCGATGACCCGGCTTTTATAACCTGCGAGACACATTGGATGGTCGGCCAGACGCCGCCTTTCCCCGGTCATGTCTGCCCGATGTCCGTCCGGGTCAGAAGAGCGGTGAATTTGGCTCGGCGCTCGCCAGATATGTATGATGCCCGACCGGGTCGGGGTGTCGTGGGGTGGGGGAGTCGGGCACAGGCCATATGGGCCCCCGCTAAATCCGCCACTACATTTGCCACGCTTTTTCTTTGTTTACCATTAATTTTTAGACGCACGGGCCCTACGGTCCCCCCGGTTAATCCGCCACTGTTTATTTCAAACGACTTCTTTCTTTTTTTTCCGTTCCTCTTCACGAATGTTAATAATGTTAACAAGCGTCCATATTTGACCTCTCGGCGCATTAATTAATTTCTTAAACTTTTATTGGAGTACTCACGCCTTAAGTATTTCAATCATGTTCCAACATTATTAAAATGATATTTATGGGGGAGATCATAACCTTTTAAATGCAGTTTTGTTGAATCCGTGATGAACTATTTTTCTCGCGCAGTCTCAACCTAAAATGCGTTGTTTGGTGCTAACAGCAATTGGCATGCTGCCAACTCCGAAAACAAAATTATTGCTACTATGACCGGGAGCTAAATCCCCAGGCCAGAAACCACATAGGGGCTTAAATATAAACATATATTAAGGTGTAATGTCTCTGGTTATAAGTTAAGTATGACACAAGCTTTGGAAGAAAAGCGGGAAGTCTATTCTCCTTCCAGTTTAGCAGAAGTATGATAACAAAGACGGGAGTATATTAACAAAACATACGAAGTTATTTTAAAAAGTTTAAATGTAATTTTATATTCATGTATTAAAATGTTTTATGTGAGCTTTTTACCACTATCCTTTAAAGATTTAGCAGATGTAGTGAATTATTAGAGTTCCTTGTTCGAATATGCCAATGGGATTAACTACCCGAGTCTATTGGTCGAAATGTCATATATCTTTGTGCTCGAGAGTTAACTCCCTTCTTAAAGTCGATTGTATAAGCAAATTAAAGAAAATATCAAAATTGAGTATGTATGCAATTAAAAGAAAAAGTTCACATGTATAGTTAACATATAGCAAGAAAACAATGGACAGAATGATCAAACTGTATGGGGAGGAACGTTTTAAGTTTATAAATTCAACAGATTTTTATAAATAGGCAAAAACGTCCCCCGAAAGAAACAATTTAAAAAACGTAGCCTAGGAGCTCGTCAGGGTCGTAAATCATACTATTAAAAAAAGGGTAGCCTAGGAATTGGGAAAAAGTTATTAGATACAAATTAAATGTGTCTAAAGATTAAAAATAACGGTACAAAACATACATATTTTGCATCTTTTTGTTTCTTAAATCAGTCAATACAATTTATTGATTCATCAAAGTTGCTTTTAACAAACATATAATAGAGTTTAATGTTGGTTGCTCCCTTTTCGATTACGCACCCCATGGTGCAAAATTAAAACCTATCCCATACTGACGCCGCGCTTCCACGCGGCGTCAATAAGGTAATAATTAAATTAAATGTAGAGATACGCTTACTGGGTAGGTCTATCAGGTAACACACAACCATAAACCACGCGCATGAGACATTTGTATGTCCATGGTCTTACAACATGTTCATTTATGCTAAATACTTTACACGGGAAAGTATGCCGTATTACATAGTATATATTTTTAAATTTTAAGTCCACAATTCGCACTTGGCGGTCCCTTTAAAATAGCAGAATGCACTGACTACCATATAATCAGGTGAAACTGGCAGTCATGTAACTTAATTGTTCCCATGTACATATGTAATCAATCTCAATTTATCGGTCACAAAACCAGCTTCCCGTTCGTAAATTTGATAAAGAGCGTACGGTTTTCTTCCTGTTAAAACCTTCGCATTCTATACAGACGACAGTTAACGGCGTTGGAGCAGATAACTTTTGAAAACTATATGGAAAAATGAGACACTGCTCTCAACGAAGTATTTCTCATTTTTCCAACAAGGCTTTCAACTCCATATTAAAATGATATTTCCTGTATTTGAGTATGTCTTCACTGCTTTTCTAAACGGACGACTTTACCTCTTTCAGCGTCAATGGCGATATTGAGTTTTTGCAAACATTTCAGATGCAGGTGAGTCTGCTTTTACAGAGCTGTCCCACCTGAAATCAGGATGGTTTGTCTTTGAGTTATCAAATCATTCCAATACTCTTTTTACATGACAACAGAAATCGCTAGATTTGTTAACATGGAAGAGACAACTTGAGCGAATTTCGGCGCTGTAAGAGTTCAAGTTTGTTAAATCATGTAAACCTTTTCCCACATACAGGAAAACTGCAGCAGATTACTTTGAAAACATATCCGAAATCGTTCGGAAACTCCCTTTTAAATGAAAGTACAATATTTGAATAGAGTTGAAAACATGGTGACAAAAGAAGAAATTGCTCGTTTTGAGCAATTTCTTCTTTTGTTGCCATATTTTCAAAAAGCCGTTGTCTGCTGTAGAGGCGTCAGAAAGCGTCTGAGGGAAAGGGTTAAGACGTAACCAAAAACAGAAACTGTCTGTTACATGATTAGTATCCGTTAGGACAAATCTCACACATGTGTTTCTTTTTATCAATGCCATACGAAAACCAGCTTTTAGTGGTTTTTGACAATAATGATTATTTGAATGGTGCTTAAAGCGGATTTCAACAGTGTTTCCGTTATATCGCGGCGGTTCATGGGTAAATGACCAGTACTACCGGTGTCGTGTACCGGTATCGTGTAATCTGACACCGGTGCATCTGTCATAATGGTATGTATACCCGCAACCCTAAGCGCCGTCGAAGCCATGTCTACCATTATTTAGAGTATTGGTATGACCTGACCGGGGCATCGAACACTGGATTCCAGATCTCGATGCGTTTGGTTTCTTTCCCTACACCACGGAGATGGTTTTGAATGTAACGGTGAATACGATGTGTTTGTTTTATTTGGTTTTTACGCCGTTTTCAACATTGTTTTACTTATATCACGGCGACATTTCATTTATTCATGATCTCAGGGTAAACAAACTAGTACTAGGTAAGGAAATGTGTCTTGCATAAGGGCACTCCAACATTACGCGACTGGGGATAGAACCCGGGACGCCCCGTTTTAAAATCCCCGACGCTAGCCACTCGGCAACGGTGTATTCCCTGACGAATGTGATTGAATTGCATACTTGTATAGTCGAGTCTTTGTCATAAACGTTATATAGATACGAACAGATGGCTAACAGAGAAGATCCTAATAAGATCATGCACAATCTCAGGCCTATCTTCAATGATCGGAAGGTCCCGAATGTCGACTTACGTATGAAGCGGTACAGTTGTGAAGAGAAATATGTATGAATCGTCTCAACAGGTTGAGGGTGTTTTGTTTTACCAATACCATGTCGGCACCACGTACACTGATCTACTAGCCGGGAGACCCGTGGGGATAACAACTTTATATATACAGTGTTATGTGCCTTGGATGATGCGTCATAATTGGTGAATTGGGAATTCTAGAGACAAGTTCAACTGTAAATGTCCACACTCCGTATGTTCCGTGATACAATTGAAATATGATACATTTACAATAAAATATTTTTTAAAACATTGTCAGACAGAATTAATTCTTTAAAATCTACAGGCTTTTGGTCTTCAATTTTCCAGATATTATAATTTCTAATTTTGAATTTATCATAGTTTTACAGTTACGCTACGTAGAAAAGTAGTATTAAATTGAAGAATTTGTTGTGGGTTTTTTTAAAACATATACTAGAAAATCATATGTCATGCAAAGAACATATAAAAATTTGTTTAATTTCGCTTTATTTATAAAATGAAAATCAAATTGCAGTAACGATACCTGACTTTGTATCGTCTACTCGGAGCGTGGACAAATTGTCATCTATATCGAACTACAATATACAGCCAGATATCGCTACTGCAACATAATACTCTCTATTTAGTTAACCTCTAGTTAGTTAACCCCTATTTAGTTTACCCCTAGTTAGTTAACCCCTGTTTAGTTAACCCCTATTTAGTTAACCCCTGTTTAGTTAACCCCTATTTAGTTAACCCCTTTTTAGTTAACCCCTATTTAGTTAACCCATATTAAGTTAACCCCTATTTAGTTAACCCTGTTTAGTTTACCCCTATT